>CM062819.1:1128599409-1129152479 GCA_031772625.1 Pinus tabuliformis | reverse complement strand
AGAGAAAAGTTCACCCACTTTTATGCAGAGAAAGTTTATTTCATGAAGAGAGAAATAGTTCACGCACTTTTATGCAGAGAAAAGTTTATTTCATGTAGAGAAAAAGTTCACGCACTTTCATGCAGAGAAAAGTTCCTTTCATGAAGAGAAAATTTCACGCACTTTTCATGGTTGGCTCATGGTATTAGTCCGACAGTTTTTGATCCTATGGTTTTGGTCCGTGGTATTGCATCCAAAAGTGTTGATCTCATGCACTTTCATGGTTGGTTCATGGTATTAGTCCTATAGTTTTTGATCCTATGGTTTTGTCTCGTGGTATTGCATCCAAAAGTATTGATCTCAGGCACTTTCATGGTTGGTTCATGGTATTAGTCCAACAGTTTTTTGATCCTATGGTTTTGGACCGTGGTATTGTGGAAGGCCTAAGACTATAAAAGAGGAAGGAGATCATTTGGCAAAGTATTATCAAATGAATTGAATATCTAATAAGGGCTAGATCTGAAATATTTGTGATTGGGTTATGGTGCAGATCTGGATCTGAATGAAGGAGGAACCTTAGCGCATAAAGAAGGATAAGTTCTTTTGATGGGTCATAATCTTTATGCTTGAATAATAGTATCTTTGCATGATTTTGATCTGTTATATGAGGCGCATGCTTGATCTATAAATCTGACAATCTGGGTTAATTAGTGTCTGAATATTTGAAAGAAGGAATTATCCTTTATAGATCTGCACGTAGGTTTCAGGTTGTTGAAGTAGCGTATATATTTAAATTATGATCTAGCTGCCTCTGTCTATTGCTGCAGTATTCTGGGTTCAGAATTTGGTGCGTGGTTACTGTTACTGTGTTCTGGGTACAACTGTCAGAGAAGTGTTTACTTGATTCAGTGCTAATTTGGAAAAGGAGATTGTTTGACGCAGATATACTTGATGATTGATTGATGTTCATGGATCCAGTCTGAAAATTTATGAAACGTGGTCCCTGGAAGAAAGAGAAGGTTATAGCCTTCAGTAGGCCAGCACCTACGTACTAGTATCTTGGCTAGTACAAGAGCTAAGGGGGTTGTAGCTCCCTTCCAGGAGAAGCTGGAGAACGAGAGAGGGTTGTAGCTCTCTGTAGGTTGTAGCATGCGTACTGGTAAAGGACTGTACCAGTGCAAAATCATTGTAAAAGGAGTTTCTAATTGAAAGAAGATAGAGACATATTGCAGCAGGTGGTTTTCACCCACATTGGGTTTCCACCTTATATCTGGTGTTCTTTTGTGTGACTATTTGCTTTTCTTGTTCCTGCTCATTATTTTATGATACTGACATACAAAGTAATGCTCAATATTTGAAGAATTATTCAAAGTATAAATAAGGAAGATAGATTGATAAGAATTTGATAATACTGATTCACCCCCCCCCCCCTCTCAGTATTATTTACAACAAAGGAGGTTGTCCCCTCGAAGAGGCTTATTTATAAGGTTTTCATCTATCTTTTCTAGCTTTTTGGTGAGCTGGTTTCCTAACATTTGGTATCAGAGGTTTGGATTCTAGGGTTTCGATGCTCCAAACAAGGCATCATGGAATTTTTTCTATAGATTTGTTTATGCGACGTTTTAGAAGCTCAAAGAAAAACCCATTTGAGACGAAATCGTGCTGAACTTTGGGTCCAAATTTTAGATCTTTTCTCCTATATTTTAGGATATATGATCCAAGGAAGTTAGGGTTTGTGTAAGCTCTAGAATTTCATCTAAAACATGCCGTCGTGGAATTTTCGCTATAACCTTTTTTCTATGAAGTTTCAGAACCTAAAAAAAAACCCATTTGAGAAGAAATCGGTCTAAACCTTGGGTCTGAATTTCAGATCTTGTCTCGCTATATTGCCAGATATATGATTCGAGGAATTTAGGCTTTTTGCAGACTCCCGAATTACATCCTAAATAGGTGACCTTGGAAAAAGCGTCATAACTTTCTCTCTGAGCATCAGATTGAAATTTCATAAGAAGTTACAAAAAGAGGACGAGCTGTGTTTTGTCTGAGTATAATTTTTAGAACCTAAGGTTGAAACAGTGACATGTGGAACATCGTACAATTTCACCCTACAGAACTAGTCTATAATTAGGTCATCGTGGGAGTTTGGGAATAAATCTTTCTTCATGAATCCAATTGCGATCAGACTTGCAGAGTTAGAAAGAGGACTCGAGGGATATTACAAACCAAACTTTTAGAACTTAAACATTCAAAAGTATAGATTTATAGTCGTTTCAAGATCGAGCTCCTAAAATCAAGAAAAAGTGAGATGAGGAAGTTTGATGGCAAGGATCTAGTGAATTGGATACTACAGATGGAGAAATATTTTGATATACATGGCGTACCACTGTTACAAAAGGTACATATTGCATCTAATTATTTAGAACCAAATCAATTTTTATGGTATAAAGGGCTTTGTTCTCATAAACCACTTGTCACGTGGTCAATTTTCACGGAGAAAATGATAGCACATTATGAGGATACAAAGAGAAACACCTTCTTTATCCAATTGATAAATCTGAAACAAAAGGGTTCAATGGTAGAGCACATTGAGGACTTCCAAAAATTGAATATAAGGGTAAATGATATTCCATAGAAGAAAATGGTTGATGTCTTCATAGGGACTTTAAAAGATAACATTCAACAAGAGGTTCGTCTTTGGGAACTTGATTCATTGGAGAAGGAATTCAAGTTGGCAAGAAAAATGGAAAGAAAAATTATGGAAACAAGGAATCCCACCACTCACGACTATAATTATGGAACTGTTTGTTCTCCTAGCCTTCCACAACCTACAAGGTTTACACCACAACAATTGGAAGAAAAAATAGAAAAAGGGCTTTGTTACAATTGTGATAGCAAATACACTAAAAGTCATAAGTGTGCAAAGAAGAAATTATTTTACATAGATTATGAAGAGGAGGAAGAAGAGGATCAAGAAACATCAAAAGAAGAGGATATACACTAGGAACCCACCCCAGAGAAAGAAGAAATGAATCTAACCATATCTTGTAAAACATTGGAAAGAATTACCACTCCTCAAACTCTCAAGATAGAAGGACATATCAAGAAGAAAAAGGTTCAAGAAGTGAAAGATCACATCAAGAAGGAAGAAATGAATCCAACCATATCTTGTAATGCATTGGCGGGAATTACCACTCCTCAAAATATCAATATAGAAGGACATATCAAGAAGAAAGCTGTTAAAGAAGTGAAAGATCACATCGAGCATCAAGAAATGAATCCGATCATATCTTGTAATGCATTGGCAGAAATTACCACTCCTAAAACTCTTAAGATAGAAGGAAATATCAAGAAGAAGAAGGTTGAAGCATTGAAATATTAGGAAGAAAAGGATCAAGAAATGTTAAAAGAAGAGGATATACACCAGGAACTAACCCGAGAGAAAGAAGAAATAAATCCGACCATATCTTGTAATGCATTGACAGGAATTACCACTCCTCAAACTATCAATATAGAAGGACATATAAAGAAGAAAAAGGTAATAATGTTGATTGATTCGGGAAGTACCCATAATTTTATTCATTGTAAGATAGCCAAGGAATTGAATTGCTTCGTATATCTAGCACCAGAGTGTCAAATGATGGTTGCAAGTGGAGGAACCATAAATTGCTCTGGAAAGTGCCATAATATAAAGCTATCCATGGCATAATATGTATTGAATATCCAATGCTTTCCATTCCAATGGGTGTTGTTGATGTTATACTAGGAGTCCATTGGCTACAATCCTTAGGTACAATAGCTTTTAATTTTCAAGAACTTTTCTTGAAATTTTGTGCGGAAGGAAAGGAAGTTGAATTAAGGGGTATTGTAGGGAAACTGGGAAATATAATAATCTCTAATGGTATGACAAAGCTTCTAAAGAAGGAACAATGAGGCATAATTGCACAATTATGTTCGCTAGAGGTTCCCACATCAAAATCATCTATTTCTCCAGATCTCCAAAAAGTGTTGGAAAACCATTCCAAGGTATTTTAGACTCCCAAAGGCCTCCCACCTATTCGTGATCATGATCATGCTATTCATTTGATTCTAGGAAGTGTTCCTCCAAAAATCATGCCGTATAGATATCCCTATGCCCAAAAGAGTGAAATTAAACGTATGGTTGCAAAAATTCTAGAGGCTGGTATAAATCAACCTAGTCAAAGTTATTTCTCTGCTCCAGTAGTATTGGTGCACAAGAAGGATGGATCATGGTGCATGTGTCCAATTATAGGGAGCTCAACAAGATCACTATTAAATATTAATTTCCCATTCCTGTCATTGATGAATTATTGGATGAATTGCATGGATCAATTTACTTCACAAAGTTGGATCTTCATTCAAGATATCATCAAATTAGAATGAAGATTGAAGACATTCTGAAAACATCATTTAGAACTCATGAGGATCATTAGGAATTTTTGGTCATGCCTTTTGACCTTACTAATGCACCTTCTACATTTCAAGGTTTGATGAATTCCATTTTCAAGCCCTTCCTTAGAAAATTTGCGTTAGTATTTTTTGATGATATAATAATATACAACAAGTCTTGGAAGGATCATGTTCAACATGTGGACAGGGTGCTCAAACTATTGGAGGAGAAACAATTGCATGCAAAAAGCTCCAAATGCTTCTTTGGAGTACACGAGGTGGAATATCTGGGTCATATACCATATCATGAAGGTGTTAAGGTAGACCCTAGCAAAATTAAAGCCATTAAGGAATGGAAATCCCCGATATCCATAAAGAATTTGCAAGGATTTGTCAAGTTGACAGGGTATTATCCCAAGTTCGTTAAGAATTATGGGAGAATAACAGCACCTCTAACAACATTATTGAAGAAAGATGCATTTTCATGGACTCCAGAAGCAACAAAGGCCTTCGAACATCTTAAAGAGGCAATGTACCAAGCACTGGTCTTAGCTATGCCGGACTTCACAAAATCCTTTATTGTGGAATGTGATGCTTCAGGAAATGGAATTGGTGTTGTTTTAATGCAAGATGAAAGGCCCATTTCTTTCGAAAGTTTTCCAATCAAAGGAAAGTATTTACACAAAGCTATTTATGAGAAGAAAATGTTGGAAATACTACATGCACTTAAGAAATGGCGACCCTACCTAACGGGAAGACACTTCAAGGAAAAAACGGATCATGATAGTCTTAAATAATTTTTAGAACAAAGATTATCCTCTGAACTGTTAGTGTCAATCTTTCCAGCCTTCCTCCAGTGATCAAATATGCTCTTACAAAGTGGTCTCAGAGTGTCAAGGTCAAATTTTGTCATTTCAAAGAGTCTTCAAGCAAAATTTGGTCACTAGGAATTAGGTCTAGGGTTTGCTTTCACTCCTTCTAAAGTTGTCCAAATGTCAGTCCATGTCATCATTCAGCTGAGTCTATCATCATTCATAGGGTTTTCCTCATCATGTCAGGTTCCATTGGGTCATTTTACACCTTGTTCATGCTTCAGTTGCGCCTAGGCAAGGTTCATTTCCCTCTTCTAGGGTTTTGGAGGTAAATTCTCTTGGAGGGTCAAATCATTGGAAAAATTTATATCCTGATGTTCATACACCTTCCCCTATCATTAATGTACCTTATTAAACACTTCCCATCATTGATATTCCCCAAATTCCTCATTTTTCCACAAACCCTAGTTTCTTGCTACAACCTGGCAATTTTCTAGGTTGGGCCTGTGTTTTGCACTTTTGGACCCCTTCCCCTCACTCGATCTCCATGATTCCACTTTCCCCTACTTCCTAACATCCCTCCCTACTTCCAAAAATTTCCCCAAGAATTTAGAAGCCTCTTATCCCCTTCATTTCGCTTCATTTCGACAAAATCCCTTGTTTCACACATCGGGATAGGTTTTACTCACATGATGTTTCTGAGCAATAAAAGATGAATTTGGGAAAACTGAGAGAGGTTTTTGTCCAAAACATGCCAAGGAAGAAAAACCTCCTTCACTTTTTACACAGGTGTCATGGTTTTAGAGAAATGTCAAAAATACAATTGCCAGATCCAAGGAGGTTGAGCAAAGCACTAAAACGGCGAAAGAGGCTAGATCCACTTCGAGTTCTGGCCAAGGCTTCTCTGGCTAAGAATATTACTTTATTAGGGACCCCCAGCCCAAATTTCAACAAGTTTGGAGAAAATTTTGTCAATTGTGAAATTTTTGGTTAAAAAACAGGTTTTTTGGCTCAACGCGTAGCGCGCCGCGCGCGACCCATAAGATTGGGAGGTCCAAATCACAAATGGTTTGCATTTTTGGATTTTTCATGATGAAATACACATTCTCAGCTATTGACAACGCATTTCATCAAGGTTTGGGTCCCCAAAAAGTCAAAAAACATGCAAAAAATGACCTCACTGCCCCTTTTTGGACACACAGGAAGCAGTCTTGGGAGAATGAACTTTTGGAGGTGCAAATGGACACCAAATTGGAAAATTCCACTTGGGTTGGAAAGTAGACATCCAGAATTTTCCAACGAGCTATCGTGAGCTCAATTTGGATGCCGGGAAGTGCCCCAAAATCATGCGGAAAGGCGCGCGGCGCGTAGGGCTCAGGTGCGCTACGCATCAGGGTTTTTTTTGGCACAATTTTCATCTTCAGCTCAGGAAACGAAGCCAGTTTGACCAGTTTTGACTTGTGATGGATTTTTTCACTCCTATTGATGTAATTAATGAAACATGATGTAATTTTGGCACTTTATTACTTGTTCTAGAAGATTCATTCACTAAAAAGTGAAAATTAAATGAATGAATTAGTTTCCTACCTTATAGAGGCAAGTTTTTTTGACTGCCTAGATTGTAGTGCTTTGTTTAGAATTGGTTGAAACAGCTCCTAGGATGATGAGCTCGACCCCTAGAGGCAAGGGAATGAGTTAGCTTGCCTATATTATGTATTTTCTTAGTCATTTTCATGGTTGGACTCTTGGGAATAGCTTGATACACTATTGTACATATTTTCTCTGCAATTTTGGCAAAGGATAGACCAGGGTTTTGCAGCACTATTTGGGATTCATGTGGCCTTATGTGTTGATGGTGTGTTTCTCTCAGTACTTGTAAGTTGTGTATGTGTACCACTTTCCTTATTTAATCTTGTGCAATTAAACAAATGAAGTGTTAAGGTAGAATCCATAAATTTGCTATGCTCTGCCTTTAAGTTTGTTTAATTTTCCATGTTTTCTTCAGTTTAAGGAGAATCCTTGAGACTTCCTTGATCTCCTTAGCTCCTCACCTGTCACGACTATTCATTCACTCACTTTAAAGGCATCAAAACAATCGCCTATCTTGCCCCAAGTAGACCTCTACAAAAGTTGTGCCTCATCCCTGCACCCAAAATTGCCTTTCCCTTGAATTCAACAAAACTTCAAAAAATAAATTCCATAATCCTTGTACTTAATACCTAGCCTAAAATTAGTCATCAATTCAGTTATCTTGAGCCTCTTTGATTACCTTTTGTTGAGATTGACCGGAGAGAGCCCTCTCCTATCCTCGTAGGGCTAGCTACGAGGCTGAGCTTGGTTTGATGTTGCCTCGAGTTTTGCCTTCCTCAGCCTGAGGCAAATTCGAACGCTAACATGAACAACAACAAAAATGGGTCACAAAGATGTTGGATTATGACTTTGAAATCATCTACAATAAAGGGAAGCAAAATGTTGTGGCAGATGCACTCTCAAGAAAGGATGAGAATGTGGAAGAATTTTTGTGTGCCATTTCTATTATCCAGCCAGATTGGATAAACGAAGAAAGGGATGAATGAAAGAAGGACAAAGAAGTGTGTCCACTCATTCAAAAGTTGCAGAAGATCCCAGTCCAAACAATATTTCCAGAACTTGATGAGGAAGGAAAAATCATATTGTAACCTGGAGCAATCAAAGAAATAAGAACCCGACAGCTATGAAATCGATCAATTTCAGAGTATCTCATCAAGTGGAAGCACTTACCCACTAAATATTCCACATGAGAGGACACGAATTTTATACAAAAGCATCAAGAACTACTCAAGCGTTGAGGACCACACTTTTTGAAGGAGAGGGGCATGTTAGGTCCCTATACTACTAGTGTAACCCCTTATTGTTATTAGTACAACCCCCTTATTATATTGTTGTGCCCATGTAGCCCCCATATTGTTATTGTTGTGCCACATAGAAGCCCACTATTGTTATTATTGTGCCCTTACATTATTATTGTTATCTCCGCTCTGATTATATTATGACCCCTTATACTCCTATATAGAAAGGAGGTATTGTCATTTGTATCATCCAAGAATTGTTCATTTGTATAATGTAAAGGAGGTTGCCCCCTCGAAGAGGCTTATTTCTAAGGTGTGCATCTATCTTTTCTACCTTTTTGGTGAGCTGGTTTCCTAACACCATTTGCTTGAAATGATTCAAGATAATTTGATTAAGTGGGATAAAGTGCCTTGAGAAAAGCTATCAGAAGAATGTCCAGTTCAACATTAGTGACTTTGATATCATGCATAATAGATTTTACTTCTGATGCAAGAGCAAGAGGATCATCATTTTGTAACTCAAGGGTGAACAATTTAATCATGAGTTGAAAAACTTCAAGCGCAGAGTGTGAGTCATAGAGTTCCTTCAGTTTTTGTAAGGCTTCAAAAGCATTTGAAAATGGCTAAATATGGTGACTCACCTCTTCATTTACTGATGCTGCAGTCAGTGCATAAGCCTTTTTGTTCTTATTTTCCCAAATGGCGAATTTCTGGTTGAGGTAGGCTATTCTGGCTCTTTGTCTCTGTCTCAAACACACACTCCTTTCCATAGCTCATTATAAATGACAGTGTGTTTGATTTTCCATGACCATTCTGGATAGTTCTCATTCCTAGTGAGAACCACTCCCACAATAGATATCAATGAGTGCATTTTAAAAATGTACTGTGTAAAGAATCTCTCTTCTGTTATGTACGAAAATGAGGTGGTAGTCTGTAATTTGACTACTGGTTAACTTTGTAACCTCATCAGCAAAGCTACATATTTACACAATTCACGGACCTGTGGGTTATGGGCCCTTAACATTGTATTAATTTATTTATCACAACTGGAATGAACACGATTTCTTTAACATTTATGATTGGAACCCAAATAAATTTAATCTCCTTTATGATCACTTATACGCATGTTGTGATGCGATTATCGTCCGATTAATCAACCAACGAATGGTTGTGATGATTGGAACTCAATGAGGTTTTAATCCCATTGTATAAAGCCTTATCGTGTCCGAAATTTAAATTAACTCACATGCATCTTCCAATGCGATATGCGTCTGATTACCCATTAAACGGACGGTCCGATCACTCTGAACCTTAAAATCTTTTTAATGATTTTATCGGGTTTGCTAGCCAAGGTAACTTGCTTGCAAGTTCCCGCGTGATCACGGTGGATCTTCTTAAATCAGGTTTTGTACATGGATTTTCCCCTTGAGGGTCCTGCTTTATTGGGCACTTCAATCCGCGCCGTTGATCTCATGTCTCTAGATCCAACGGATATCGTGTCGTTTGCTCACCAACTAACCCGGACGATCTCCACCATCAATGTGACCCGTCCAATCCAATGGCTGTCTCACAATCTCACGTGAAATATTGCACGATAGATATCAGGCCGAGAGCGCGCAAGACATGTGGTTTCCCAATGCTACGTGTTTCTCGCTAAGGTTAATCGCGTGAATTTTAGGAATATTGTTTATAGCCTTTAGGGCGTGCAAGATACTGTTTCCCACTTATCAATACCACCCACGTGCTTAATTCATACTTTTAATAAAGGCTCTTAAGGAAAGTTTTAGCTCTAAAACTCAGTATTAACACTCAACACTAATTGGCTATGATTTAAAAATAAAATGTATGAATAGAGAAAAATACCTCGCATAGGGTCCAAAATGACGATACGCAGTCATAAGAGAATTTTGTTCATTGCACTCGTGTTTAACACTATGAAACCAAGAGAGTGATACCTCAACTGCACTTGTGGAGTAGTTGCCCCACATAACCAGTCGAACATCTGCAACAGTTGCCAGAGAGGGGCAACAATTGCGAGAGAGGAGTTAAAAAGTAGAGAGGGAAGCCAAAAATGGTGCTGGCTCTGATACCATGTCAGACCAGGACGTAACTCATCAAATTTAATTGTATTATTCATTCAGGTTGTTCATTATTATATACAAGAGGGAGTGCCTGTTCAGTTCATCTCCCGATGACTCTCCATTTTCTCTATTATTTATTTACACTAATTACATTTGTTTACCCAATCCCTATGATTAGGTGTCAATAGTGATAATGTATGGCCCATTAACATATTACTATTCTATTTTTGTTTAATTATTTTATCTTTTATGTGTTAGATGACAGACCTAGATCTACTCCACTATAAATAAGGTACACCTCCACTTTAGTAATGAAACGTTATAATATACATAATTTTTTATTTTATTTTATTTACTACTCACAATTGTTCTCAAAACATTCATTAATTATTCTCTGTAAAATATTTCTAGGTATCTACCTTCTTGTTTACTTCAACACTCACAATGCATATGACTAGGTTGGGGTTTCATTAACAAAACACTTCTCTCCTTCCAAGTTGGTTGTATGCTACTCAGTTACCTTCTGGTTTCCCTGAGAAATGTGGTCACACTTTATTAAAGACAAAACTGTTGCCACAATGTGTATAATTTATTATTTTTCTTTAAAACTTTTGAAATGACATTTCCCATTAGTAATGTGTAACTGTATATTAGTTAGATATCGATTCATTACAAATTTTGTGTAGAAGACTTCTTCAAGGAAGACTACTTTTTTTTCAATAATGACTCTTTCATTATTCTATATTATTATCACTTATTTCTTTTGAAAAGTATATAGTGACCTAAAATGTTGTTAGTGTACCATAATAACATAGACAATTTTTAATTATATAAGCTTACTATACCTCGGAATCGAAACCCATAAGTTTTCTTATATTTACCATAGTAATATAACTTGGTTGGATATATTTATTAATTTCTTTTTTATACATCACAATAATGTAAATGCTGAGAGGATAAAAAAAGTTTATTCTATCTCTTTAGACATAAATAGTGTTCTTTTCTACAATTAATATTAGCTTGAGGGGTCTTGGACCCAAGTTTAGAGTTAGTTGTGATAACCAGCAAAAACCTACACTATCGACCCTTTCGGGAACAACCAACATATTGTAGGCTACAGTCCCACTCGAGGCAATATTGGGGGATGCTAGAGCCAATTTTCTGCATCCAGAGGGTTATGTGATGTGTTTTCTGTAGATCTAGGGCTTATCTTGACCTTCGCGAACCCTAACCCTTGAAACTTGAAACTTACAGTAAATGAAAGTAAATAGACTTATGTCCTTCGCCGATTGTGCTAAACATGCATAACATCATATAGATAAACAAATCTATGTATTCACGAATCTATTCAGTACTTTTCCTAATTAAATGCATCCAACAAATCATAAATACAGTAAATTTAGGGATAAAACAGTAATACATAGATACATAGATATTTATTTAAAATAAGCCTTTATTTTGCTTAATATCTTTGAATACAACTATTCCAACCTTGCACACACAACTGTAGGGGATCATGCACTCAGCTACAAACTTGCTAAGGTTTCTGCACACACAGTTGCAGTAGGATTCCCCTTCGCCCAAGTACATAAAAAATAAAAATCAGACTCAATTCATGTACTTCTCTACTTGCTATATTATGACTCTTCTATGACTTCCTTTTATTTTCTTCTTCATTACAGTACCATGGTACGCGAACCATGGGCGGGTCTCAAAACAACTTTACTCTAACAAACTAAGGGGATTTGACCTTCCTAAAGTCCCTTTGACTCCTATCGACCTGCACTACTCACTCTCTGCACCTCAAAATGTGGAGAATTTACAATAAATTTAGCAAAACTTAACACAATTTGACTTAGGGGACCCCATCCCAACAATTATATGTGTAACTTGTTTCATAGTAACTTTCGAGTTCTGGAGGAAATTTATTTTTATTTTTTCATTGTTTTATTTAAAACATGATTCCAAACATAAATAAAAATAAACATAATAAATATATGAGTAAAGAAACTAGGACGTGTACCATTACGTTGTTTTCTATATACTACTTCTCTTTTTGTTTTATAACCATATAAAATTCCTCAAATGAGTTGTATAACTACCTTTGATAATGTCTTTCACTCGTGATGTATATTTTCTATGTAAAAAAGCATTGTTTCCATCGACTTAAATCTATAAATTGGATTAACAATCATAACATAACTGTTGTTATATTTCGTTGCCTATGAAGAAATAAGTATTTTGTTTAGAAAGAGATTCTATGATCGATTTTGTTATTACCTTTAAACTATTCCCTTTTTGTATGTTCAAAGAAAATGTACCAAGAACATAATCTATGATTTCCCACAGAGAACTAATTCGAAAATAGAACAACATACTAATCTCTTTACATAATAATATAGGGTCAAAAGATATTGACTTGAAATTTTTTCTTCTGGGAAACTAATGATTAAGTATTTGGCTCCTCCCAACCTTCACACAACTTTTTCTAGTCCCCCCAAGCAACCAGGATAGAAATCCCTCTGTATTGATTTCTTATTTTCTCCAGTCTCCCTAGTTTTCCTTTCACAGAAAATTATGAGACAAAATCCAGAAAATCAAAGATTTATTTTCTCCATCTACCACTTCTTGGTGGTTATTAACTACTTCCACCTCATCAATAGGTGGCAGGTAGTTAACTTCTCATTTATGAGCTCTTGTTTCTGACTTTTGGAGACAACCTCCTACCTTCTAGGGAATGGTAAATTGATCAATATATATAATTTTCATAATTAAATATAATCACACATAGTAGAGCCTAGGACTAGCTGATGGATAATTAATCTCTAAAAAAATAATTGCAACCTTTTCCTCTTTCATCCATTTATACTTCAATCATTAATTTCCCAGTTCTTTTATTTTATTCACAAAATAAGACATATGTAGTTTTTAAACAATAAATATATATCAATTATTATCAAAAAATGACTAATAACTAATTATCTATATCTCTTAATGCAACAAACTAAAATCAAATTTAAACATCTATACATATAATTGTAACAAAATATTCAATCTAAGTGATGTCACATCCTCCCTTGCTTAAATTTTACATTGTCCTAGTGGCCGAAACAATACTTTTCATGGAAAATCATTTCAAACTTTTAACCAAAGAAGGATATGCTTGCTTGAAAGCATCCTCCAATTCCCAGGGTGTTTTTTCTAAAGTGAAATGTTTCCATTGCACTTTAAGTTGCACCACTTCTCTATTCCGGAGGGTAACAACTCTCTGGTCTAGAATATGTAGTGGTTCTACTAGGAACTCTCCCTCTGGTTCCACCTATACAACATTCTAGTCAATCAAATGAGAAGGATCATGCACATATTTATTTAATAACGAAAAATGAAATACATTATGAATCTTAGTGTTGGCTGGTAGATCTAGTTGATAAGCAACAAGTCCAACTCTGGCTAACACTTCAAAGGGTCCACAATATCTAGGAGATAACTTAGCACAATTTTCAAGCCTAAGTGTACTCTTCTTTGGCTTAACCTTCAAGTATACATGATCTCCCACATTGAACTATTTGAGAGTTATTTTCAAAATATGCATAACGTTTTTGTAAGTCTTTAGATGTTTTCAAATTTTATTTAATTTGTTTAACTATATCTTCCATTTATTTTAGCATGTCAGGTCCAAGTATTGGTCTATCTTCAGGATGATCCCATATCAAGTGTATGTTACATCTTCTTCCATACATAACTTCAAATGGGCTCATTTTTATGGAGGTCACATACCCATTATTGTAGGTAAATTCAACTATATGTAGGTAGTCTTCCCATTAGGTCTATTTGTCTTTTACATTAATCCTCAACATATCCTCAAGTAGTTAATTGGTCCTCTCTATTTGACCATCATTTTGAGGATGATAAGATGTTCTAATATTCAATTTGGTTCCCATGTTCTCAAAAAATCCCTTCCAAAATTTGGAAGTAAACTTTGCATCTCTGTCTAAAATTACAACCTTAGGTACCCCATGGAGTCTGAAAATTTCCCTCATAAATAGTTTTGAAATATTTATAGCCGCAAAGGTAGATTTAATTGGAATAAAATGTGTTGCCTTTTTGAGTTTGTAAATCACAACCATGATAGCATCATGTTGTTTTTTTTCTTCTTCGTAGACAAGTAATAAAATCCATTGAAATAGTCTCTCATTTCCATTAAGGGATGGGTAATAGATGCAATAAGCTAGTGGGATGTTTAATGAGATGCCTCAATTTGTTGGCATTGAAGACATCTTGCCACATACTCAGTTGTTTCATTTTTCTGTTTGGACAATAGAATTCTTTCTTCAATGTTGTGATTAAATTTTTATAACCAGGATGCCAACTATTAATCTTTTATGTAGTTCATCTAATACTAAATTTTTCAAATTTGTCTCATTGGTATGTAAATTATGCACCTAAACAACAATAGTTCTTGACTTTTAAGTGAAAAATCAACTTCTTTCTCTCTCAAGTTTTCAGTTTTATGCATGTTTTCTTTAATTTTTAGACATTATGGATCAAAATTTGCAGTTGTTTTGACTTTTTCAGCTAAATCTGTTGACTAAATTATTGTTGTTATTTTACTGATTTGGTGAAGTTTTCTGCTTAATGCATCAACTATCATGTTTTCTTTCCCTTTGATGTGTGAAATTTCAAAGTCATACTCACTTATAAATGTTATCCATCTTGCTTGCCTAACATTTAGATTGGGCTGATAAAAAAGATACTTAAGGCTCACATTATCTGTCTTTAACTGAAATTTCTTCCCTATCAGATAATGTCTCCACATTTTAAATGCATGAATTATTGCTGCTAGTTCCAGGTCATGTGTAGCATAATTATTTTCATGCTCTTTTAATTTTTTGGATTCATAGAAAATAACATGGCCATCTTGCATTAAAACTCCTCCCAATCCTTCCTTGCTTGCATCTGTGCACACCACAAATTCCTTATTAGGATCTACTAATTTTAAAATAGGATTTATTGTTAAGAATTGTTTAAGCTTGTCAAAACTAGATTGACACTTCATAATCCACTCAAACTTGATTCCCTTTTGTAAATTAGTAATTGGATAAGAAATCTTGGAAAATATTTCTATGAACCTTTTGTAATAGTCTGTGATGCCCATAAGGGATCTGACCTCTTCCACATTATTGGGTGTTGGCCATTCCAAAATTTCCTTTGCCTTATCTAGATCCACAACAATGCACTCTTATGATATCACATGCCCCAAATAATGTATTTGTTTAGGGTAAAACGAACATTTTCTAAGTTTACCACATTTCATGATCTCTTAAAGTTTGGAGAACCATTTTCAAATTTTGATCATGTTCTTCCTTAATTTTTGAGTATACCAAGATATTGTCTATGAAGGCAATTACAAACTTGTCCAAGAATGGTCTTAACATACTATTCATGAGATACATAATGTGGCAGGTGCATTAGTTAATCCAATAGGAAGCACTACAAGCTCATAGTGTCCATAACGGGTACGAAATGTTGTCTTGTGTATATATTTCTCCTTAACTAGATTTGATGATATCCTGACCTTAGATCAATCTTTGAAAATATGGAGGCTCCTCTAACTTGATCAAACAAGTCATTTATTCTTGGTAAGGGGTATTTCCTTTTTATGGTTATTTTGTTCAATTATTCTATGCATAATCTCAATGTTCAATCTTTCTTTTTCACAAAAAGCACATGTGCTCCCTAAGGAGATACACTTGGCCTAATTTACTTCTTATCTAATCACTCTTACCACTGAATTTTTATTTCCATTATTTTAGGTACACTCATCCTATAAGGGGCCTCAGAAATTGGAACAACGCCTGGTATAACATCAATTGTGAAATCAATGTCTCTCCTTGGAGGAAGCCTTGGTATGTACTCCGAAAACACATCTTTAGACTCTTGTAACATAGGATATTCAACGAATAATGGTTTATGGTCATTTTAGACACTTCATTTACTTGGACAGAAAATAGTTCACACCTCTTCCTAGCATACATTTTTACTTGTACAACAAAAATTTGCCTCACATAAATTTTTCTTGGAATTCCTTGAACTATATAGGATTCTCCTTCATCATTTATGCATGTAAATAACTTGTATAAACAATTTAATATTAATTTATGCTTTTCCAACTTGTCCATTCCTATGAGGACATCATAAGATCCTAATGGTAAAAGGTTTAGATTAAGGACTATTTTCACTCCATTAAGATTTAGAGGGTAGTTTCTACTAATGTTTGAAACATTTCTTTTGGTTCCGGTAGCTAACTGTACAAACCAAGATCTTTGTTGTTTTTCCTTCTTAATTTTTCATTTTTAAACTACAATAGGTGAGATATAAATCAAGGTAGATCATCGGTAATGAGAACATATACTTCATTGTTAAAGATCTTATCTTGTACTTCTACCATAGTTTCTTGATGATCTACTTCTCTTCCATCTAGTACTGCACTGATTCTCAGAATACTATAGGCTACATCATTTACTGTTGATGCTTCATTAATTTGATTCAATACTGTCATCTTCTTCAGGGGATGTTGTGAGTAGTCCTTCCACAGGTGATTCTCAACACAACCCCAACACTTAATGGGAGGTCTTATATATTCATTGAAACCCTCATTATATACAAAAATTACTCCTTTTTGTCTAATATTGTTTTGTTGGTTAGTATTTTTGTTGTAATTTCTAGCTTGTATACTTTTTGGAAAAGTGGTTTTCTTAAACCCCTTTTTGTTGCTGCTAATTTTTTTTGATTTCTTAGACATCCAACCTTTATAATTTTCTCCTTTCTGTCTACTCTTATTGAAACAAATTTTTTCTTTTCTGATAGCCTCATCCATAGATTTTGGATCATCAAATTATATTCTTTCTTTGTATGAGAAAGGTAGACAACTCACAAACATCCGAATTTTTACTTTATCTTCCTTCAAGTAAGGAACATGCCTCAATAGACTCATAAGGTTGTATACAAACTCATCAATGGTGAGTTGTCCCAACTTCAACTCATGAAATTCTCTAGCATTTTCATCAAAATACATTTTAGTCAAGTAATTTTTCTTAAATTCCTTTTTGAACAACTTGCAAGTCAAACTTTTACCGGTTATCCATTTAAAAACTCTTTTTTCTTCCCACTATAATGCTTCCTTACCAGTTAGTTGATATGTGGACAACCTTGCTTTGAGGCTACTTGGATAGTTGTATACCTCAAAATATTTAGACATGCTTCTACCCCTTCTTCAGTTTCACCATCGAAATTGGGGGGGGTTCAATCTTCTTAAATTCTCCCTATATTTGAGAAGATGACTTCTCTTTTCTAGATGAGGAAATACTATTGTTTGATTTTTGTTCGCCTTGGCTACAAGATTTATCAGTTTCAATATTAATATAAATTTTTGTATCAATTATTCTTGTAGTATTAACATACCCACCTATGTATCTTTTCCTATGATTCTGTTTACTAACTTTTTCCTACTCTAGCTTCCTTAATAGGTACCCATTAATTTCTTCTTGTTCTTCTTTTGCTTTAACTAACCTTTCCTCATTTTCCTTAATGCCCTCTAAATCATTTTTTAAATTTATTATTACTTGCAACAATTAAATACTTGGTTCTTTTGTATGACTTGTTCCACCTCCTACTATTCCCATTTTAGTATCATGCCCTACCTCACCTTGAGGTGATCACATAGAGGTTTGACCGTTAAATTCTCCCGCCATTTCTAGTCATGTTTAGTTTCAAAATAATTTGTTCATGAAAAGTATAGTAATTTCAATTTTTTAGAACCAAGCAAGGCCCAATGTTGTTAACCTAGCTCTGATACCACTTGTAATGACTCTCACTCTAAAACATTTTTTTTTTTTTTAAGAAAATCAACCACAAATATTCTTAATTGGTCAACATTTGCACACTTAATATTTTTTTTGGTTGATGAACAAGACTTATAGTAACACAACCTTTCTTCTACTTGTAGAGATATTAGTAGGGAATTCCCTACTAAAAATTACTTTGTAATACTTAACTTAATTGCTTGATTTGTCTCTTACACTAATTTATTTACAAGACTCTTATTTAACATCACTAGTCATCCTAAAACACAAAAGGTGAGAACATAATTCAATGGTCATATATCTCAGTTATAAACACATATATAATTTTATTTACCATGGTGTACACACGACAATTCTACATGCCGACGTCCTTAACAATGGTTTATGTAGTAAATATGTTACAACAATCTATGGGATTGATTATTCTGAGGAATAATATTAATACTCCTACTTAATGTTTAATATATATATATATATATATATATATATCCACTTATATGTTTTAATCATATAATTTTTGCGTTAGTTGTGTTGATTAAAATATACATGATATATGGTTGCATAACATTTCCATGTGAATTCTTTAATTATATAATAGAGGTCATAAGACATTTCCACACCTTTTGGATTCTTCCAGCCATGGGTTGGAAACTATGTTCGGTTTCCACCTAAACTATAATTTATTTCCTTAATCAACAATGGAAATTGCTCAAATCAAATCAATGGTGTTTGAGAACTGTAGGGTTTCTAACTTGTTTAATTCACCAAAGTTTATTGTGGTCTCGTATTTTACTTTTGTTTTCTTTATAATTTCTTGGTCATGCCATCCCATACAATAATGGTTTAGCTTGGCATGACAGTGTAGTTGCCATTTTTCTCTAGAGGTTTTTTGCAAATAGGTGTAATTTTTACTTACTATTCCAAATGGCTTACTTCCAAATGTCATAGTGAGACAGTTGACCCTCAAAATGCGTCACCATGGATTTCCATTTGTCAGACTCTTCTTCGAGCTTGAGTAGAGGTATAGGGTATTTAACTAGTCTTGTTTTCAAATTTAAATTAGTCTGGTTCAACATTTTTATTTTAACAGTTCACTAATTTTATTATACTCTTTGTTTGTAGGTTTCCAAATACATCAGAATCCTAAAGTAGGGCCAGAGAGTTCCATATTTTCTCTCTAAAGTGGTGTTTGGGTAAGAACAATCACTTATTTTCCTTCTTCGAAATTGGAACCCTGTTTGATATATTTTTTTTCCTTGCTATAGTTACAGGTTGTTGTAAATCATACCCTAGCAGGGTCTGCAATGATTTCTTTTACTTAGATTTTTTCTCTGGAGATTTTCGTTTTACGTTTTAAGTCTCTGCAATTATCATTTTTTATGGAGTGTGTTAGTGTTAGTATTTGCAAACTTCCTCCAGTGATCAAACATGCTATTACAAAGTGATTTTAAGGTGTCAAGGTCAAATTTTGTCATTTCAGTGAGTCTTCAAGCAAAATTTGGTCACTAGGTATTAGGTCTAGGGTTTGCTTTTACTCATTTAAAAGTTGTCCAAATGCCAGTCCATGTCACCATTCAGCTGAGTGTACCATCATTTAGAGGGTTTTCATCATCATGTCAAGTTCCACTGGGTCATTTTACACCTTGTTCATGCTTCAATTGTGCCTAGGTAAGGTTCATTTCCCTCTCCTAGGGTTTTGAAGGCAATTTCTCTTGGATGGTCAAATCATCAGCAAAACTTGTATCCTAATGTTCATACACCTTCCCCTATCCTTAATGTACCTTATTAAACACTTCCCATCACTGATATCCCTCAAATTCCTCATTTTCTCACAAACCCTAGTTTCTTGCTACAACTCGGCAATATTCTAGGCTAGACCTATGTTTTGCCGTTTCAGACCCCTTCCCCTCACTCAAACTTTGAAATTATACTTTCCCATGCTTCCTAACATCCCTCCCTACTTCCAAAAATTTTCTCAAGAATTTAGAAGCCCTTTATCCCCTTCATTTCACTTCATTTCGACAAATCCCCTGTTCCACACATCGGGATAGGTTTTACTCCAATGCTATTTTTGAGCAATAAAATATGAATTTGGGAAAAACGAGAGAGGGTTTTGTCCAAAATATGCCAATGAATAAAAACCTCCTTCGCTTTTTACACAGGTGTCATGGTTTTAGATAAATGTCAAAAATACAGTTGCCTCAGGAGAATTGATGCACCTCTGACGTGACCTTGGGAAAATCAAGATTTCTCCTAGATTGGTTGGCCAAATTATTTTCTTGATGAGTCAAATAATAACTATACACAAATATATTTCCAATGAGATATCATGAGCTCAATTTGGAGTTGAGGAAGACCTTCAAAAGTTGACTGCAATAGCACTTGCCATCTTTATTTTTCTTTTATGTTTTGAATAAACACCATTTGAGTGGATTTACGCCTAACATAAAGAAAAAACAGTAATGTCAATACCATTATGATATATGAAGCCTTTTAATGGTTATCTTTATTAAAGAGATGATATGGTACATCTCTATAATGACTGGCTGAACATCTTTTCTTTGGACACGTCATAAAATGATTCATTATTTAAAAAACCATGCTAGCTTATTTTTCACACTTTCAAATGGATAAATCCCTTTGATATAATGGGATGGGGGTAAAATTATAAACTTTCATTGGCATTTTTATTACTTCTTACACCATCCCTGACTCTTAAGGAGTAAATGAGGCTCCCTCGTTTTACAATAAAAGCATGAAAAATATGAAAATAACAAAATATGAAAATACAACAAAAAGAGGATAGGGGGTCTCATCATGAGCCAACCTACCATGATCATAAGGATGTAATAGGTGACATTCCATGTTGGCCACCAAACCAAGGTAATGACCTTCTTGATAATTAAAACTGTTAGAAGGATAGGGGGTCTCATAGCAAGCTAGCCTGATCACTTTAATGTGTCCTGGTGAATGAAACAATGATTATTTGGTCACCATGCCAGCATAGTGGTCTCTTTATGACAAGAAAAGAAAGAATCATCTACATGCTAAAATGAGGACTCTGGCTCATTCATTGGGTTAAAAAGAAACCATGCCGAGGCTATGAATGCCTGCTGGTGGCAGTGGCTCTGCTTGTGGTATTGTAATATTATCTTACATTGCCAAATGCTATCGATTCTATTACCACCTATGGATTCGTTTCTAAGGAAATTTCCCATTTGAACAACACTCTTACAAGCCAGAATGCACGGTAACTTATGTTATATATTCATTATATTATATTTTTCCAATCACTTTATGACAGTCATTAATACTTACTACCAATTATGTGTTTGTTACTAATACTACTTAAGGTGAAAATCTTTGACATAATAATTTAAATATTTGTTTTTTATTTTTTGGCCATTTTACCTCTGATACATGTATTGCTTTAATTTCTCTGTCATAAATCACTCCACTTTTTCGATTGGTTGCCTGCATTTATGAATTACCAATTCGTTCTATTGATTTTCACATGCTTGGAGGACGTGGACGTCCTTTTCTCATTGCAGGTGGATGGTCTGCTTGTGAACAACATGTGTGGTAGTTATGGATAATTGAGTGATAATTATTAAATTGATTTCCAGGTAAAGGACTGCATGATAATTGCATATGTGTAATAATTATTAAAGTATTTCTGATTGGAGAAAAGACGGTGACCATTAGGGATGGCATGTGGATTGATTATGAGCTTGCGTCAAATATGGCTAATAATACAAATGAATTGACTGTATATGTTGTTAATTCCCAAAACAACGTCATTTTCCTGTTAAGTGCTTTAACGTTCTTTTCTGTTGTTCTAAACTGCAAGAGTGCAAGAGAAGTCCATACGAGTGAACCAGTCACAGGAAAATAACAACCATGGGAGGTAGAGCTATCCGAAATGAACCCACAGTGCTCATGGTATCAGACTAGGCTCGTGCAATTCTTGAGCGCGTCAGCTGGCTGCAATATCTGAATAAATTGCAGGGATTTCACGAAGAAATGACACTCGAATTCCTGCAGAATTTGCAGAATGGAAGCACCATAGTAAGAGGCAGGGACATAACGGTCTCTGAAACGGTCATAGCCGAAGTCACTAGACTATTAGCTGAGGGAACAAAGTGGACAGATAAGCACGTCCTTCTGCATAATGTGGTCATAGTGTTCGAGGACCCAGGCGAAAAATTGGTGCAAACAGGGAAAGGGATTCACCCTTCAGCGTTAGGACAACCATGGTAGGAATTGGCAGTCATTGTGCAATGATAAATCACATGTGACAGTCGTCAGGATGTGGTAAATCTTCGTCAACTCATATTTTTAACGATCCTAAAACATAAAATTCCAGTTAATTTGTCGTTTTATTTGAATTCCGTATTGCATGATGTCGCTCATCGAGTTAGACCCACACACAGTCATCAATCATCATGTAATGATCAAATTGATTATCATGCATGGACTAGCCCAACAATAGTTAACCTGGGAAAATATTGTAAATCCTACTCTGGCCCCACGTCCAGAAAACCTAGCGACAAAACAACAAGGGCCAAGAACCCCAAGTCCAAGAAGGAAACTGAAATGAAAGAATTCCTCTATTCCCTTCAATGAAGCCAAACATAGGCACTATGAGCGAGTGAGGTCCCAGTGACATACCTCAATTCAAAAAAATGAGGTCGAACCATCTCACACACCACCTCCAAGTCCACAAACTTTCCCTTTGCAAGACTATGAGGAAGAGGTGGCCAGGGTATTGGAAAATATGGGGATGTTTGGTGAGGGAAGAGAACAATCGGATAATTTTGAAGGAAAAAATTATATTCCCAACCTGTCTTCCTCTGCTGATAGCCCTGGTTGTGATCAAACCCTACCCTTTACTAATTTCTTGGAAGAACAGAGGGAACCAGTCCCTTCTGTGGAAAAACCCCTTAAAGTGAAGGTGCATGAAGAGGAAGCCACTAGAGAAGAAAATCAGACAACTGACACTGGTCTAGTGGATCCCCCAACTAAAGAAAATCCTGCAGAAGAAACCCTGGAAGATGGAAACCAACCAGGAAATATTATATTTTTTAAGTCTCCTGAGGACAAGGCCTACCCAAAAGGAAACCTGGAAAATGATAACTACTTAGGAGACACCATTTTATTGAGGTTTTCTGAGAGGAAATTTCACGACGAAGAAGATCCAGAAGGTGAAGCTCCATCGGGAGATACAGTTCCAATTGAAACCCTCCCTGATGTTGACACAATACCACCTGAGCATGAACTTGAGGAAAATGTAGTTGCACCACCGTCGGTTGGAAGTCCCAGAATAAATATGTCCTACAAGGACAGGCTCAGAAAAATGCTTAAAAAGTATAGAAAATAGAAGAGAATAGTTGGGCATCTTAGACATTGGTTAAAAGAAGCAATCAGAGACAAAAACTTGAAAGTGAAAATGGAGACCACAGGAACATAAACAGAACATTGTTATGGAAAAGATGCTGAAACCCAAACTAAAATTCTTTTGGTCTATTCAAAGGAAACTAGAATAGAGCCATGTCTTGTAGAGGAAACTAAAATGTAGACTAAATACCCCTATGTATTTTGACAGGAGACCCAAACTGACTACCCTACTGTGAACGTTGTCATTCACACTGATGTTGAAGAAATCATCCCAAATGATCCTTTCATAATTCGAGAAGCAGCCGAGGCTGTTGTCCAAACCGAGCCTATGGAGACACAAGATAATGAAGCCAAAACAGAGGAGACACCTGCTTACATTCCCTTAGTAAGGGAGGCATTTATTAGGAGGCTGCAGAATGAAATATTGAAGGTTCAACAAGAATTAATTCAACACAAAGAAGAAGTAGTGCCCCTACATATACATCAAGAATTAAGGAAAAAGTTTGACACACTCATGGCTATTGAGGATGAGACCTTCGCTCAGTACAAGGATGAATAGAAAAAGGTTGAGAAAGAAAAGGAAAAGTTACAAAAGGCTAAAGAGCAGTTGAAAACTGTTTGCTCTCTTTATTCAGAAACCCTGTCATGCAGAGCTCCTACTACAAACTATGCATTATTCCTGTTGGAAAGGTACCTCCTGCTGAAAATCAAAGTTGTTAATGCTGGGAAGTATGTGGAAACAAAAACAACCCCAGACTTTGTCAAGTGCTTCAAAGAGTAGAATGAGCAGGTATAGTGCCTCCTCCGTGAACTTTATATGAACAATTTCTGTTTGGAAGATGACAGAGACAGCGACCCTAGCCCCTTTATAGGGGATGTCCAAATCCAGACATTTATTTCTTCTTCTACTAACCAACTCAAGTGAGAAAAGGCTAACAATACTTTTATAAAGCATGAATATGGAATCGACCTATGGGTTAGGGGGTACCTACAAAGCCCCTACATCTCTCTGTCAGGCACAAGCAATTTATGAAGTATCTGGTATTGTAGGCCAATTAGGGTTATTCAACATAGATATTATACAAGCTGGAAAGGAGTACTTCCAAGAGATCAAGGATGAAGCCTTGTCTGTAGCCAGACACAGGTGGAAGGTCTCCATCAATACTGTTAGAAACCGAGAACCATTTGGATAATAGAACTTTCAAGCTGACTCCTCTCATTTCCATACATACAGTAACATGGTCTTAACCATGGGGCCTAAATGGATAGGATGTTGGTATAGAACTCCAATCATATGGTATCCTCCGGATAAGTATCACAATGACTACAACTTGAAGGATCAATAAGTAAACCAGGCTTTCGTTGTACTTACGAATAAAAATGGATTTAGATTTTATAAGGAGGAGGTATACCTTGCCTATTCCCTAACCCAGCTGCACCTAAACCATTTAATTGCATGAGGAAATGCAACAAGATAACTTGGGGAGTGTGTTGGGTCAAGAAAAAGGTATGTTTTCTCCTTGGTAATAGCTTTATTTAACACTCATCCTCACATGATTATCTTTGTTTATGGATAAAAGTAGAGGAAATAACTGTTAAAGTTGGCTAAAATTAATCAGTAACAAATTAGACGAATCTAAGAAGGAAAAGCTGATTTTTACTATCTTTATGTGTAGAAGACGTGAATTGGATGATAGTTTTTCAATTGACAGAACAACAACATCTCATAAAGGAAAAAGACAATGTATGAGGAAAAGTAGGACAACAGAAGACTAGGGAGACTGATGCTATTTTATGATGAAATCATATTGAGTATTGAGAAATCCTTAGGATCTCCTGATCCTGAGGATTCTCTTTTATTTATTTACTTTTCTAATGGTTATATAAGGCCCAAAGGAAAACTGCATGACTAGTTTAGAAATTCACAGTTCATAATTATTCTTTTAGACATATAATACTGTGACTTTGGTGATGCTGTAACTCTGTTATCCATATTAATGAAGAATATTATGTTTAAATCATAATTCTATTCTGAGTATATCATAGCAGAGACTTCTGGCAACTCTAGGCCCAGTCGAGGGAAGATCTACTGCTTCATCGTTGCTATAATATTTTCTATTTTATTCATTCCTATTTGGTAATGTTAAGTTAATATCATTTTGATTATCATGAGGATTGTCGATTTGATTTGCTTTTGTTGTTCATTTGAGATTCAGATTTAGCCATGTGTTATATATGAGTAATGCTTATGGTTAGATTGGTTATGTAATTCCAGCATTAGATAGTTGATTCATTCCAAGTAATGTTATCATAGATTTCAGAGATAGAATTGATCACTTTCCGCAATATAGTTATTTTCTATTCAAATATCATTTGTTGTTCAATTATCAATTGCTGTTCAATTGGAATTTGTTGTTCAATTATCATTTGTTGTTCAATTGTCGTAGTCTCTTTAATAATTGAGTGAGTTAGTTTCAATTCCATTTAAGGATACCAAGTGTGATTCTTTATAGTTGTATTCAGATTCATTTGCTTTCATGATAGGTTAAGTAGAATTAAAAAGTATGTTATGAGTTTCTTTCAGAGTTATTTCTTTTAGAATTGTTTGATTTGAATTTGAAAAGATAGTCATTAGCAATTGCAACAATTTGTTATTAGTTAACCTCTGAATTCACTGCATATATAGTGTTGACACTCTTGAAATGAAAAGACTTGCCTTGGGTTGACAATTAATGTAGGAATTAAGATTGCCTATAAAAAGACATCTTAGTGCACCAACACTGACATCGTAAAAACATGGCTCTTAAGTAATTCGGATGGTCACGACATTTGTTGAAAAGTGTGCAACAAGAAATGCTTGTTGAGAGTGCAACAAGATGATGGAGCTTAGTGAAAAGAGTCACCTTCACTAAGTGGGCCCGCAAGCTATTTTTGGCGCAAGTATATTTTTAGACTATGTCTATTTTTAGACATATGGATCATGTCTATGGATTGTAGGTTGCTGTTTATGGATGATTGGTCAAGTTGGGAAAAATAGATGGACTTCTATTTTTGATGAAAGTGTGAGTGATCAAAGTCTATTTTTAGACTGGCTGTCAAAAATAGAAAAGTCAAATATTATTGTCTCATAATAATATTTGGACTATAAACTTGATCTTATTCTCTTGGAGCACTTCAGTTTGAGCTACAGAGGTGGCACATGCAGCTTTCAGAAGGAAATACGCTTTTCTTATGAGTCAGTTGAGATGTTGCATGCATGACTTCAGTTAGAACTCAATCAATTGAGTTTGGTGGAGTTGATTGTGGAGTTGATGGAGTTGTGTTCAGTTTGACTTAGCTAAACTAGTTGTAGTTAGTCTAACTGCAGATAGACTAATGATGAGTTTTTAAACAAATTATTAACTCATAATACAACTATAGAATACATCAGTTAACTCAGTTGCATGTCAGTGCATGTTCAGTTCAACAGGGACAAGTGGTAGAGAATCAGATTGCTATCAGTTGTGACTATAGTTGTGCACCAGATCTTGCACAATCAAGGGATTGAGTATGCCAATGAGTTTGCTCACGTATTTTCCCAATATTGTAGCCTTTGCTCACGTCCAACAAAGTGTGAGTGATTATTTTGAGGTGAAATATGAGTTTGGTGAGCCATTCTCATCAGTTCTTGAGCAGGTATTGAGCTGGAGAGGCAGGCAAGCAATGGAATAGATTTGGAGATCAGATCTGAGCTGTATTGTGTGTAACAGGTGGAGCTGGTATTGGATTGCTTGTGATAAGCATTGTACTTTGTAATGTTACATGATTCAATCAATATAATATACAGATAGTGTGGGGTTTTTAGCGAGATGCTTTCCCCGGGAAAATACTGTGTTGATATGTGTGATTGATGCTTCTATGTGCGCCTGTGAATGTTTCTGCTTCTGTAAATTGATGATCAACGTAGAGGAGGTTACATATTATGCATGTTCCGCTTATAAGTGTATAATCAGGATAATATCTGTGAATATGTGTCATATTATTCAAAATTTCTACATGGTATCAAAGCTTCTTGATTTGTAGAAGAGATTTTTACAAGATATCAAGCGAGGATTGATCATCAGATCTATTATTCAGAAAGTGTTTACATCTTATTTCTTCAGGCAGAGTCTATAATCGGGCCAGGTAGCCTCTGGATTCATCCTTCTTTTGGAAGGTGAGATATCCGGTGAATGCCCATACAGTTGATCTCTGTACAAGAAATACTTTGTTCTCACGAATTTTAGATCGGAAGCGGTTGAGTTTTGAGCTGGTGGAATTCAAATTTAATTCCAAAGCAAGAGATAAAACTGAGAAACATTCAGTGTGAGAAGGGAGACAGTATGACTCAGTATCTCATGAAGTTCACCCAATGCCGGGATGAGATGGGAAGTGTGGGGGTGACTGTCAGATGAGGATGGTGTGTCTAGCACTCCTTGACCTTCCTAAGAGTTGGCATAGCTATCAGGACTCGGTGAATGGAAGGGAGAAACTGCCAGGATGGGAGAGACTTTGGTTGAATCTTGTGCAGGAGGAGATTAGACGGAGCACCAGAGACGGTTCTTCATCCATGCAGGATGAGGAGAACTGTGCCTTAGAGAGTAAGGCGAAGAAGGGGAAGGGGAAGGTTTCTCTTTCCGAATCCAATTCTTCCAATGATGGGAAGAAGGTTGACAAGGCGAAGGTGAGATGATTTCGTTGTCATGAGTTGGGTCATTATGCTACTAATTGACCAAAGAAGAAGTCCAAGAAGGGATCTGGGGAAGGATCTGAAGGTGAGGCAGCCTCACTTGCTTCACAGTTTGAGTTGGACTTCACACTCTTCGCATGCATGGTTTCATCCATGGTGGGAAGTGGTTGGTTTCTTGACAGTGGAGCCTCTTTCCACATGACCGGTGACAAAAGTTTGTTCAGTACTTTGGAGGAGAAAGATCTCTAGATACTCATAGGGATGGGTAATGATGAGAAGTATAGTGTCTCAGGTGTAGGCACGGTTATTTTTTAGAGGGAGCATGGAGCTCGCCTTACCTTGACCGATGTCAAGTATGTACCAGGACTGAATAGAAACTTGGTGTCGATCGCGATGTTGGAAGACAGAGGCTATGATGTGGTCTTTAGTAAGGGAAAGGTTTTCCTTAGACACATCATCACTAGACAGGTGAAGCAGATTGGTTCACGGGTCAAGAACCTGTATGCTCTTGAGGTTCAAGATGCATGCAAAGCCTTGAGCAGCGAGGCAACTGATGGAGACTTGGTGGTTGAGAGGGAGCGTATATTACCTCTCAACATGCAAAGGCAAAAGAAGTCTCAGACGATTGTGGAGGAGCCACGATTGGTGCAGCAACTTCAGGAGGTTGTGGAGGAGCCACAACAAGGGAAGCTGAGAGGAGATAGAGTAGAGACATATACTCATCCAAAGACCTCCAGTAGGGGGAAACTTTGAGCCAGATGGGCTGAAGGATCGCATGCAGGCATACCTCCAGGTAGGAGGTGGGGTGATGTGGATTGATTGTCCCAAGGAGGAGGGGCAGGATCCTTGAGGTACCCAACCTCTTGGATGAGACCTTGCTACGGGAGCCCCAGATGTGTAGTAGCAGGAACTGATTGATTGGGTAGAGACAGATGCAGATGGAGTGGCAGAGAGAATGACAGTGCAGGGAATCCCAGGACAGCGCATAGCTAGCAGGCTGTAGCAATGCGAGAGGCACAAGTGTTTTTCATAGTGCTAGTTGGCACAGAGAGGTATGCAATGGTGCGAGATGCATGGAGATGTTGCAGTAGCGCAGATGTCAGAGAGGGAGCACTTGTCAGCAGCAGGTAGAGCTTCAGCATGAGAGGGTGTTTCTATCCCAACAGGGAGGTTAGTTGGGAGGTACAATGCGGATGCAATGCTGGGAGATAGAACCAGCAGTAGCACGGATGCAGTAAGAGATCAAAGTGACAGATGTTAGAGCAGTGAGATACTGAAGAGCAAAGAGATGCAGAGTTTCAGTCAACAGAGGCAATAACAGTCAGAGACTTTGATGACAGAGCAAGTGGACCGGCCAGATGTGTTGCATGGACAACATTACAGAGTTACAGGATCGGGTTTGAGAGGAAGCCTTTCTTGTTGAGAGGGAGTGTTGAAAAGTGTGCAACAAGAAATGCTTGTTGAGAGTGCAACAATATGATGGAGCTTAGTGAAAAGAGTCGCCTTCACTAAGTGGGCCCGCAGGCTATTTTTGGCGCAAGTCTATTTTTAGACTATGTCTATTTTTAGACATATGGATCATGTCTATGGATTGCAGGTTGCTGTTTATGGATGATTGGTCAAGTTGGGAAAAATAGATGGACTTCTATTTTTGATGAAAGTGTGAGTGATCAAAGTCTATTTTTAGACTGGCTGTCAAAAATAGAAAAGTCAAATATTATTGTCTCATAATAATATTTGGACTATAAACTTGATCTTATTCTCTTGGAGCACTTCAGTTTGAGCTACAGAGGTGGCACATGCAGCTGTCAGAAGGAAATATGCTTTTCTTATGAGTCAGTTGAGTTGTTGCATGCATGACTTCAGTTAGAACTCAATTAGTTGAGTTTGGTGGAGTTGAATGTGGAGTTGATGGAGTTGTGTTCAGTTTGACTTAGTTAAACTAGTTGTAGTTAGTCTAACTGCAGATAGACTAATGATGAGTTATTAAACTAATTATTAAATCATAATACAACTATAGAATACATCAGTTAACTCAGTTGCATGTCAGTGCATGTTCAGTTCAACAGGGACAAGTGGTAGAGAATCAGATTGCTATCAGTTGTGACTATAGTTGTGCACCAGATCTTGCACAATCAAGGGATTGAGTATGCCAATGAGTTTGCTCACGTATTTGCCCAGTATTGTAGCCTTTTCTCACGTCCAACAAAGTGTGAGTGATTATTTTGAGGTGAAATACGAGTTTGGTGAGCCATTCTCATCAGTTCTTGAGCAGGTATTGAGCTGGAGAGGCAGGCAAGCAGTGGAATAGATTTGGAGATCAGATCTGAGCTGTATTGTGTGTAACAGGTGGAGCTGGTACTGGATTTCTTGTGATAAGCATTGTACTTTGTAATGTTACATGATTCAATCAATATAATATACAGATAGTGTGGGGTTTTTAGCGAGATGCTTTCCCGGGAAAATACTGTGTTGATATGTGTGATTGATGCTTCTATGTGCGCCTGTGAATGTTTCTGCTTCTGTAAATTGATGATCAACATAGAGGAGGTTATGTATTATGCATGTTCTGCTTATAAGTGTATAATCAGGATAATCTCTGTGAATATGTGTCATACTATTCAAAATTTCTACATGGTATCAGAGCTGCTTGATTTGTAGAAGAAATTTTTACAGGATATCAAGCGAGGATTGATCATCAGATCTATTATTCAGAAAGTGTTTACATCTTATTTCTTCAGGTAGAGTCTGTAATCAGGCCAGGTAGCCTCTGGATTCATCCTTCTTTTGGAAGGTGTGATATCCAGTGAATGCCCATACAGTCGATCTCTGTACAAGAAATACTTTGTTCTCACGAATTTTAGATCGGAAGCGGTTGAGTTTTGAGCTGGTGGAATTCGAATTTAATTCCAAAGCAAGAGATAAAACTCAGAAACATTCAGTGTGAGAATGGAGACAGTATTCCCCAGTATCTCACGAAGTTCACCCAATGCCGGGATGAGCTGGGAAGTGTGGGGGTGACTGTCGGATGAGGATGGTGAGTCTAGCACTCCTTGACCTTCCTAAGAGTTGGCATAGCTACCAGGACTCGGTGAATGGAAGGGAGAAACTGCCAGGATGGGAGACAGCACACAAAACATGGTGTGAGTCCAACTTCGCCTGAGAAGAATGTTGTCGTTGAGACTTGCATCTACAACCTCTACTTCTAATTCAATAGTCTTTCCTTCTAATGTAATCAAGAAGTTCGTGAGAATATTGTATGGTCGTGAACCTCTACCATCAAAGGCTTCAAAGGTGTTCGGAGATTGGTTAAGGGGAGAAGAGCCAATGTCTTTCCAACACGAAACCGGCATGATGCAGGTCGAGGCACCTTCATCAATAATCGTTCGATGGATCATATTTCCTTTAATAAGGAATTATATCAGAAATGCAATCTGATGAGGAAGGCGAGGAAAATTATTCTTTAGATCGAAAGCAATCAGAATCGAATCAGAAGGATCGATATCATCTATAGCAGAGAATAGTTACTTCCACTACATTGGACAGGATTGAAAAACCTCCAAGGTAGACATTGTCGAAGGCGCCTAAGCTAAACCCTCAACAATATTGTAATGTTGCACAACTCTAGCATTCAGATTGAAAGATGACTTCTGAAGAACACCTTTCAGAGGTGGTCAAATGAAGGACCCACTATTAGGGTGCTTGATATGGAGTGGACTAGAAATTGATGGAGTAGAAGTAGAAGGAGTATCAACAGCTTCTTTCTCCAACATCTGCTTACACGTGGCTTGATAGTCCTTAGTTCAAGTAGCGATCGAGATAGGTGATGAACCTTGCATCATGAACACTTGGGAACCTGAGGAAGCAGAAGACAGAGGTTGATTTACCAATTGGGTCTATTGTGATGGAAAGGGTTCTTTTAAGATAGCCAGAGTCCCTTTCAACGAGCGACTAAATTTAGATCTATGGGGACAATCCTTAGTGTAATGATCCTCCTCACAAATGAGGCAAGGATATTTTGGATTTCTTTGAGAAGCATCATCAACAGATGAATTAGGAGGGTCTTGTTTTGCCCTTGATTTTACCTTTAAAGGTCTTATCTGCTGCGGTAGGATGGACAACTTGAACCTTAGAGGTTTTACAAGGACTAGATGAATTTTTGGAGGGACAATTGGAACCAGTGTTCAAGACAAATCTCTACCTCGAAGAAGCTTTCATGGGAGTTTGAGACACTGAACCAATCACACAATCAACAGGTGGTGTGTCCAGGGACATCAATGCTGTCAGATCTGATGATGGTCTTAGAGCATTGGGTAACATCTCATACAATGTGCCAAATTGCGAATAGACTAAGTCTAAATTTTGGGCAGGGGTGATATCTTGCTCTTCTATAAGACATCCACCCATGGCTATGTCCTTAGAAATTTTGCCGATGAATGATTTTGTGAATCATTATGTCAACAACTCATCAGCAATCTCAAAATTGATGAGGTGATGTTGACATATCCATTCATGGATATGATCGGAAATGTGGGTTGTGGTGTCTTGCTTAAGGGATGTAAGAAAATGAGTGCCAGTTTCATAGTGAATTCCTAGTTGAAAATGAGTGAGGAAAGCCATAGCGAGAGAGTTGAAGTCACTGTAGGTACCTCGAGGCAATTTGATGTACCGTTTAGTGGAAGCACCTGTGAGATTTCTATAAAAGAGTCAAAGATGGATAGAATCACTGACATACGAATTGGAGGAACACCAGAGATGATATGTCATCACATGGACTTATGGATCCTCCTTTGCTTTTCCCTCGAATTTTGGGCAATCACTTGGAATATTCGTCAGAACTGGAGGCCAGTAAGGTGAATGATAATGGGATCATTCGTGAGCCTTGATACATTGGGCAGCTCCAACGTAGCCAAGAAAGGCAATTGCATTTTAAATGACATATAGGTCCTTTGAGGAGACCCAAATTGTAGAGTCCATCCTTGTTGGTAATGATTTCCCCCCCACAGTGGAGGATTTTTTCCATATGGAATTTGGTTTTGTCCCCACTGAGGGTTACCTTGCCAGTAAGGAGGATTTGGTCCAGGGTAGGTTTGATACTGCCCTGCCATAGCCCATTGATGTGCATTGTATGCGACATACAAGTTATAAGACTGTTGAAACTGTTAACCCTGGACGTAAGGATATTGACCTAGGTGATGTAGGGGTTGACATTGACCTTGCAAAGCATGACCTTGCCGATATGCATATAAGGTTTGTTATTGCCAAAAATGAACTTGTCGCCGCAAAGGTTGACTTTGTTGTTGTAAAGTTTGACCTTGTTCCTGCAAAGGTTGGCCTTGCGAGGACAAAGGTTAGGAGGAGTGTTGCACAAACTAATTTTGTCGTTGTAAAGGTTGCTGCGACTATTGCAAAGGTTTCCCTTGTAGTTGTAGTAGTTGTCCTTACTGCTATGATGCTCGCCCTTGCTACAGAAAAGATTTCCCTTGCTGCTGCGAAGGTTTCCCTTGCTGTTGCAAAGGTTGTCCTTATTGCTGCAAGGGTAGTTGGACAATTCTTGGGGTTATACCCTAAGGGTATTGATAGTTCCCGAATTGGATCTGGCCATACCCACCAGGAATAACAGGTTGACCAGGCTGAACATAAGGTCCAGCTTGAGGAATGTAAGGTGGATTAACCAAGGCTTGCGAACCATATGGGACATAAGCTTGTTGGAATGGGACCTGAGCCATATATGGCTGCTGGTATTGGATGTTACCTGACCCAGATGGACCAACAAGGTTAGGAATGGCGCCATAAAAAGTTTTATTCATTCCAACCGTGTGAGTTTGTAATTCACTCACACTGGCTTCGCCTGACATGAGAGGAATATTCGGATCTTGCCCCCAAGGGGGTTGCACAATCTGTCCACTCAATGGAGTCATAGAAGAACTTACTAAGACATGACCTGAGACAGTCGTTTGAACCAGAAGAGTCGGTTGAAACAATGAAACAGGTTGAGATGGAATGGTAGGTTGAACTGGAACTGAAGTGATTGTAGTTTGCACAACAGCTCGAGAGGTCGTGTTTGGGATGAACGGACTTGATGTAGGCATAGCATTGGAAGGCTATATGGCATTATGATACAATGATGAGGCACTAGGAGTGCCCAAAACTATCTTAGTTAAATTGGTATAGCCATGTGGCATCATGGGTCCACTAGTCTTAGGATAGGAGAGAGATGAAACTCTTCCTGTATAAGGAAAGCCTTCTAGAGGGAACTCATATCCCTACTCATCATTGTTGTGGGGAAAAATGCCTATGCAGGACGATCCTATCCACCTAAGGTGTGACAGTGCCTTAGCAACAAACAGAGATAGCTATTCTAGTATTCTTCCTTTATGAATTAAGAATGAAGAGAGATAGATGGACTAACCGGTGTCTTCCGTTTGTCCCTCGATCCGGTCTCTCTTCTCTTTGAGGGTTCCCAGCTACTCGCCTTCTCGCTCGCCCAGCTTCAAGAGGCTTTTGCAAGATCACAAGAAGAGAACACTACACAAGACATGGATTCGTATTCATAACTAGTTCATGATTAGAAATAAACTAAACATACTAATGCAATCATACATCAAAAATACATCAGTATATAGGAGAAACCAAGATAGCTTTATTGATGAATAACAAGGTTCAGGAAGAGATACAACCCAGAGGGCTCCAATCCAGCATCTCCTTCCTAACAAATGGAATTCCTATCTTCACCCCCTTCAAAGCATTAAGCACCCAATGATTCCAATCTCAAACCAACAGCAATTCTTTGCAATAACAAAATTCCAGCCTCTAGATCTCATGGAGGAGAGATCCATATATAGATGTTTGGAGAGAGGATGAGTCAGCTTGAGATCTGACTAGTGTCCTCTCCCTCTGTCAGTTCTTGATTCCACTTGGAGGTTCTTGCTTCCACTTGGAGATTTGGAACCTCTTACTCATCACCAGTCGAATTCCCTGAGGCAAGTGTCATTGAGGAAGATTTTGGAAGCTTCCTGGGCTTTGACACCTCGTGGAATGAACTTGCCACATGTCAACTCTCGCTCAGCGCAGGTAGCCAGTGTTGGCTTTGACATTCAGCGCAAACAGCTAGTGGAGCCACTGAATTGATCCTGAATTGACTTGTTTTTGAGCAGTTTCTGGTGGAGAACTTCTGTGAATTGCTGTGGTTTGTTAGCCTTGTTCCTCTAGGGGTAGGAACAACATGTTTAGGGACTTTGGATCCCTTAGATTATGGACATTTCATGCTCAATGCTGTAAGGCACAAAAATGTCTATAACAGTTGCCCCCTAAAGTATGAGGCTGTTTATCGGGTGAAATGCTTTATCAGGGGGATCCGAAGTTCATCTAATGCTGGGAGGAGACCTGTAATAAGATACAATACAATACATTATTTTTCATACTGCTTTCATGATCTAGCTGAGGCGGGCATTCCCATGCTCAGCTTTATAAATTCATTTTTCTGTACATAGAACAGACAATCGTCTGGTGGTAGACTGATAATTTTGATGAAATTATCATCCTTTGGATAAGATGATTATCTGCTGCAATGATGTACATGTCAATGTCTTTATCTTTCCTGAATATATATCGCAGCCCGGATGGATGAAACTAGATCCGGGGTCTTCAAACTCGTTCGATCTTCACTCTAAGTATAAGTCGATCCATGTGAGAAATGTTCTGAAGTCGAACATGGAAAGACATCGCTTGATTACCGGTCAATGATGTAAACCGTTAACAAGCGCGAGAGGAATCACCGATAATGATAATGACCCTCAAGGTACTGTAGTACAATTCACGTGGTGTGAATAAAGGACTTGGCGTCGAACACCACGCAAAATCTTTCGGTCGAAGGTCATTGATGTATACCTGTCGCCGGAAGTGAGAAACTTGCCATTGAGGCATGCAAGCTTCAAAGTACTGAAGGGGTTGTTCCTAGATCAACTTCTTGGATGATGAGCTGATGTCAACAAGAAGCGATCCGTCAAAGGAGGGCCTTAATGAATCCCACATCAATGACACAGAACGGAGCTAATGATTTTGATGGAGGTGAAAACGATCTGTGACATATGATTCAGGGTGGCGGTCATGAAAGGATGAAGGATAATGTATGGCAGTGGATGGGACACGGTTGACTTTTCTGAACGACTTCTCTTGAACATATGGCGACATTGATGCGATGGATCGGTAGCATTACCCCAAATATGGATGGTATGGCGAGACCATGGTGATGTGACCGGTGAATGAAACAACCCAACCCGATTGTGGTACGGAGGAAAAGTGTCATGTTCAAGAGCGACTTGCTACCATCAAAGTTTTCTTGAGTTTCTCCCAATTTTTCCCCAGTCATTGCTGACCAGTACCTCTTTATTTTTGTCAAGCTTGAGGAGGATAACATATGCTTGTTCTATAACCTGCCCTTCGGGCAAGCCCATCGCTATGTTTTAACGAGCCTAGCGATAGTGAAACTCCTTCTCGTCTAAAGACATGTTTGTCGCTATTTAATGATTTTAACGAGTCTAACGACAAATATAACTCGGTCCTTTTCATTTTTAGAGAGTCTGAAAAGGTACATAAAGTTAACTCCAAAAGTCCTTTTTCGTCATCTAATCCCTTAGGTCCGAAAAAGTATAAAACCATACAGAAGGGATGAGTTTTCGATAGTTTTAACGAGCCGAATAAAACAAGCGCTCGATCTTTTTGTGTAATAATCCCTCAGGTCCAAAAAGATTAAAATCTAGAGGAGGGATAGCTCTTCCTGTCCCTTTAACGAGCTGGAAGGCCAAGGACTCGGCAATCTTTTCATATTTTACGAGTCAGTTGAAAAGAGCTTAAAGAAGACTTGTCTTTTGAGGAACGAGTGATAAACAGGGTTAGCAGCTGATTCCAGGTACAGGTTGGAATTTTCCAATCACGGCAGTGTCACAAGGATGGCTAGGTGAAATCACTCTTCGCAGCTGTTCCTCAAAATGGGTAAACAATCATATGGAGGTGAACGATCGGCCAAATGAAAAGTGGAGGTGACGGTGCAAACACGACCAAGGCTTTAATGGCTGATAAGGTTACATTCACAGTGGTTATTTATCGGGTAGGTTCATTTTTTATTTTAAAATGAGCTTAAACGCTGGTGGAAACACTTGCTCATTGCTTATGTTTATTTTTTAACGAGCATGAAGTCCGCGTTAAAACTGCTCGGATCTTGCGTTTATTTTTTAACGAGCATGAACTGTGTGCTAAAACTGCTTGATTACCCAGTCATATGATAAGAGTGTCTCATCAAGATTCTATTTTTTATGGAGCTTCATCTTACTAAGCTTTGCTCCGCATCCTTTCTTCATGCAAGTTAGGAAACGGCTAACCCAAAAAACAAATAAATAACCGCTCTTTGCTTGCACTCCAAAAGGTTTGCATGCCCCCAGGTATAAAGTACGATTTCAAGGTTACCCCTACTTCATTTCCGTCAAAACATTCGTTTCACCGAGAGAGGCATACCGCTTTCAGGTTACCCAAAGATTGTCTCGTTAATCTTTCAAACAAAAAACTTCCTCGGCAATGTCCACCGAAATAGACAAAGGTGAGCGACGTAGCCCGCCAACTCACATAACTTTGACAAAAGAATCTTATTCTAGAATAACCCTCTTCCTAGACGGACGGGGTACAGACTAGTCATATTCTCCCGCGGAAACCTACTCTATACCCAAAGTTTCCCTGCCGAAGCAGACCAGGACGCATGCCCCCTGGGTTCCAGTCATATCCTCCCGGATTACTCGCGCTCATCAGGAGGACGGACCGTGGGTTGAGACACTTCTTTCTTGAATAGACCATTTAGGGATGGTACATGACTATTTGCGATGCGTGATCCGGGAAATGAAAGTTGGTCCACGAGCTTGACCACTCTTCCTTCATGCGGAAAACACATTACTCTAAAGAGTGGGGAGACGACGGCTCCCATGCAATATATATAGTCTCGTCCAAGGAGTAGGTTATAATCCAAGGGTCCTTGAACGACCATCACGTTCATTTGAACGGTCTTCCCTTTCAATGTTATGGGCACATTGGGGAGGATCCCTAAAGGTCGACTGGTTCCTTTATCAAAGCCTGATAGATTTCTCATTTCAGGCAAAAGCGCTGGCGAACCAAGCGCTTTCCAAGCAATAGAGGAAAGGATACTCACATATGCCCCCTCATCAATGATAGTGCCAGCCATTACCATTCTGTATATTTGAACGATAATTCTGAATGGTATGCTTGCTGGCAACCGGGGTCTGCCTAGTTGGTTCCAGTCGAACGAGACAACTAGGTTGCTTGGTGGTGGGACCGAATAGACGGCTGGGTATGACTCTGACGAAGTTCCTTCCTGCGATAAAGGAATGGGCAAATTGCCCCCTTGTTCGTCGGAGTCTGTGTTGATGAAGAGAATTTGGACGGTGTCGTCTTTATTCTCCTCTGTGATGGTATCATTCGAAGATAGAGCCTCTGAAGGCAAAACCGGGTCAACTGCCGTCTCAACCTTTTGACTTTCGTCAGGTATAGATTCAGACGGTTCATCTTCAATGATAGGTGCTTCGGCTGACCACCTGGGTGGGCCAGCCGGGTTCTCAACTAGTGAAGGACTTGGCAGGAGTTTTTGATATCCAGGAGGAAGTTGCACTGGTAAAACCGGGCGATCTTCCAAAACTCTTTTAGCCTCGTCTAAGAAGGGACAACGGTGGATGGCATGGTCACCTTCACACAGTTTGCAGGGAAATCTAGCTTTCCCTCTCTGTCCTGTGGCTTCACTTTCACTAGTTGACGGTGAGCAGTCAACATGGCTATCAGAGGTTGACGCTACCGAATTGTGCAAACGGGGAGACCAGTCCCTTAGTATCCGAGGGATGCAGGGACAATCTCTGTGGAAGTGGTCTCCCTTGCATATGACACATGGCGATTTGGGCCTAGCCAGTGCTGTGTGTGGATTTTTGTCAGACGACACTTGTTTGCCCCCAGTCGCTTTTGGCTCCTTCTTCTTCTTCTCTTTCTTCTTCTTTTCCTTCTTCTCCTTAGGAACTTGGTTTTTTGTTTTACCAGTTCCGTCGAGCGAAGAGGAAGGAGGAGAGGAAGAATTAGATGAAGTAGAAGGTTGGTGGGCAACTCTGGTTTGATCTAACTGTTGACTCGACTGTTCAAGAATAGTGGTGTTCTGAACGACATTGGTTGAAAAGAGCCAGACCGGCAGGCCAATTGTCAGTCCTGGAAGCGACAATGTGGCCATATGGGGCGCACCAACATCTCCCCAAGAGGAGAAGGGACTAGGATTTCCACCAAGGGGAATTCCTTGGTTGGTGTGCTCCATTTTTTCAACCTAAAGATCAACGCAGGAATAGGGGTGATTGTTCCGTTTAAAATAAATTTTTAACGACGCTTAGACACAACTTGCTTTTTCAGTTTTAAAGAGTCGAGAAAAAGCTAAAGATGACTCTAGTCTCCTTCGATGTTTTAACGAGCCCGAAGTGACAAATGCTCGGATGGACTTTTTCCGTTATAGAGTCTGAAAAAGGCCAAAAGGAACTGCTCTGGAGTTCTAGGCAGAGGGTGTGCCAAACTTTTCGCAAAACCGCAGAATACTTTTTAGGGTACGGGCGGTCGATCTTCCTGAATGCTGTGTTCAGTGCATTGCGATCAGTAGGGCAGCCGACACGGCTTCCTAAGGATAAAGTTTTTATGCCTATAGGGGTCTCCCAATATATACGCGACGGTACGTGGGAGCACAATCCGTACTGGCGCTATCGTCCCTCAGGAGGAATCACCCACCATCCACGAGATCGACAGTCACCAGGCTTTACGACGCCGGAACACGTCTCTAGCCTAGACCTCTATGTTGTGCGTTATGTTGCAAAGCGTTGTTAAGTTCATTCAATTTATTTTAGGTTGATCTTTTTAGAAGTTTGCCTTTTGAGGTTCACCACGAGATGTATGATACAATTCCTAAATGCAGTCTAAAGATGATAAGCAAGCTTTATATCTTTTCAACTTTGAAAATCCTAGCTACTAAGGGAAAAGAAAGACACCATCTTTTCTCAAAGAGCAATCAGCACACTCTAATGCACTTTTCCTAAATCAAACATGCAAACTATCAAGATGCAAATGCACAATGCAGGTGTTTGTTTTCCGCTTTCTTAGTATTGATGCCTACAAAGAAAGCTTTTTGTACAACTTTGAATTTGCTTTTAAATGAGAAATACAAACAAGTTTACTTTTTCGAAATCAGAGAGGGTAGAAGAGATTACAACACTTAACGATTTTCGAAATGAATACTTGTTTCGACACTTAAAAGAGACAAACTCAAACCAATAAGCAAAAGTAAATGTATAATCAACTGCAAACAGCCAATGAACTCTCTTCTAAGATCACAATCAACAGATCTGAATCAAGGGCTACAGGATGATTATTTCACTCATGCAAAGGAAAACTGTAAATGACGCCACAAACACATAAAAACACTCACGGTCTTTTTGTACAAAAGGAGGCGGAATTTAAGCAGAGAAAAGGAGTTATCAGACTGGTACCTATGCTGGTTACAGGCTGCAAAAATCAGAGATCAAAACAAGGCAAAACAGAGCAGAGAACCCCAGTTGCACAAGGCCAAACTGGTTCAGTACAACCTCAACACATGGGTTTTGACATTCAGCGCAGGTAGCCTTCACGGGACCTGCGTTGAAATGCAGAACCTCTTCACAGTTGTCGCGCTGAAGGAGAAACGAGAGTTTCTCACTGGGTTCTGGGTCACAGATTGCTATTTAATCTACTGTTTCAGGCCAAATAAAAGCAACAAGCAAGGTGCAATCAAAGGGATGCTTTAAGGGAGTACTAAGATCTATCACAAAGGATCATCAAATCATTTGTGAGTCCATTGTTCAGATCATAGACAAATCCAGTGGTCGGATCAAAGCAGCAACTGTCTACTTTGCATCTGAGAATAGCAGATGCAGTTCGATTGTTGCTGTTGAGTCTATGAAACAAACAATGATGGAAACACAAATAAAATGACTAAACAAATCTCCCCAGTGGAGTCGCCAATTTGTTGTGGGGAAAAATGCCTATGCAGGACGATCCTATCCACCTAAGGTGTGACAGTGCCTTAGCAACAAACAGAGACAGCTATTCTAGTATTCTTCCTTTATGAATTAAGAATGAAGAGAGATAGATGGACTAACCGGTGTCTTCCGTTTGTCCCTCGATCCGGTCTCTCTTCTCTTTGAGGGTTCCCAGCTACTCGCCTTCTCGCTCGCCCAGCTTCAAGAGGCTTCTGTAAGATCACAAGAAGAGAACACTACACAAGACATGGATTCGTATTCATAACTAGTTCAGGATTAGAAATAAACTAAACATACTAATGCAATCATACATCAAAAATACATCAGTATATAGGAGAAACCAAGATAGCTTTATTGATGAATAACAAGGTTCAGGAAGAGATACAACCCAGAGGGCTCCAATCCAGCATCTCCTTCCCAGCAAATGGAATTCCTATCTTCACCCCCTTCAAAGCATTAAGCACCCAATGATTCCAATCTCAAACCAACAACAATTCTTTGCAATAACAAAATTCCAGCCTCTAGATCTCATGGAGGAGAGATCCATATATAGATGTTTGGAGAGAGGATGAGTCAGCTTGAGATCTGACTAGTGTCCTCTCCCTCTGTCAGTTCTTGATTCCACTTGGAGGTTCTTGCTTCCACTTGGAGATTTGGAACCTCTTACTCATCACCAGTCGAATTCCCTGAGGCAAGTGTCATTGAGGAAGATTTTGGAAGCTTCCTGGGCTTTGACACCTCGTGGAATGAACTTGCCACATGTCAACTCTCGCTCAGCGCAGGTAGCCAGTGTTGGCTTTGACATTCAGCGCAGGTAGCCAGTGTTGGCTTTGACATTCAGCGCAAACAGCTAGTGGAGCCACTGAATTGATCCTGAATTGACTTGTTTTTGAGCAGTTTCTGGTGGAGAACTTCTGTGAATTGCTGTGGTTTGTTAGCCTTGTTCCTCTAGGGGTAGGAACAACATGTTTAGGGACTTTGGATCCCTTAGATTATGGACATTTCATGCTCAATGCTGTAAGGCACAAAAATGTCTATAACAATCATCTATGTGGGAAGTATGGGTAGTGGAAACTTCTGAATGACCCGAGAGGAGACTAGGATCTCACCTTATCATTCCATAGATGGAAACAACTAGCGACGAGGAACCTAAGATGTATGAGGAGATAACTCCAAAGGAATACCAGGTCGATCGTACAGATTGTAAGTGTGTTGAATAGATATCACAATAAGATCGAACAATGGGTTCGATGGATAGACAAGCAACCTTTACAGAATTTCAGGAGTTAGCAGACCCTCAGGGTTCTGAATAGGATTATCAAAGGAATTTGGATCAGATTCTTGAGGTGACCAGGAATCTGATGGAGGTGGATGAGAAGATGAAGGTTGGATACTCAGAACAATTCCAAGTTCAAGACCTTGATCCTCAATTGACTGAGGAAGCTCTGGATGAACTCCTTGGGAGGACTGTGAAGCAAGAATGTGTTCCCTCTGTAGACAGAGGCAACCCCTCTAGCCCTAGAGTGCGTCTAGTCACAGTAAGGACAAAACAACAATTAATTCCCTTAAATAGTCATCATTGGAGGCCTACCTCAAACTGGTGGTTGATGAAGTTCCATTGTGCTGCTCCAGTTTCCATTTTCTTCTCCTTAATGAGCAATCAACCTGAAACAACATAAGAAAACAAAAGAGCACGTAACCAAGAACAAAAATGATCTATTTACTCATAAAGTCAAGAAGTCATGAACTATCAAGTAAATTACATACAAGACATAGGAAATCATCATTGATTGTATTAATAATAAATCAAGAGAAAAGCTTACAACCAAGTCTTGATGTCGCAAGCCTTCTCGGAGGGTCCAGCCAACATGTTTCTTCAAGCATTCACTCTCAAAGATGGGTCTCCCAAACAATAATATCTCTCTCTCTTTAATACAAGGTTAAGGGCACTCCACAACCTCTTGCAAACTATTTAGCAATCCCACGCTTGTCACACTCACACCAAAGCTATCTACCAATCTTAAATGCAACAACAACACTATACAACCAAAAGAACTAAAGAACTAGTAACTAAAGAACTAGAAAATCATAGCAATGGTGAGTGATTTTATAGGAGAACGAGTCTCCATGAAATGAGGGAGAGCGAGCTTATCCTCAAGGAAGGCAGGAAAAAAGATGGAACTACCATCCCAGAGGGGGAAGGGTGACTCAAACTGACCCAACAACCAGGTCTAGAGACATCCATAAGGCTGACTATTGGAACAAATTCACCCAATCTGGATCGTCACTGGTCATGAACTAATCCTTAGCAACGACATCGCTAAGAAGTAATGCATGTAGACCGATCATCGCTATAGATAGTTAATAACCTCGCGCCGAGGCTTGAAATTGGCCCATTACAGGAAACAAGTGTACACTTGCGACATAGTCACAATCAGACCATTTATGACAGAGGTTTGTCGCGTATATTAAGTGTATTCTCACTACAAGGTAGAAAACTTAGGAAAATGAGGGTCAATTGGTAGCATTAGAGAGCATTTTCTTGATCTCCTTGTATTGGTGGGAAGATATCAGCATGTTTATTTGACACATGACATAGTAGAGGGGCTGGGATGAAGACAATGACAAACTACTGTGTAACAGATGCCCCCTAAAGCATGAAGCCCGAGAGAGTGGGAGAGGTGAAATGCTTTACAAAATTGTCTGAACTGGAACACCACCTTGAAGAACCTGTAGGCGCAAGTATAACTGATATCTCCGATAGTGAAATACATGTAGTCTAAGCATGGACGCAGGATCCAAAAGACATACAAAACTTGGTCTGTGGTATGGACGCAGCAACCTAGCTGATAAGACCATGATAATGATAAAGCTATGGTCACAACCATCCATCATAGAGTCGTGTATGTAATCACGAACCAATCCACAGAACCCAAACATGAGTAATCTTAGTTCGGGGTCTTGAAACCCAAACAATCATAGTACAAATTCTAGCATGCGAACAGATGTGCTGAAGTTGAGCATGATAGAAAGTCACTTGATTACTGGTCAATGATGAAAACCGTTAACAAGCACGAGAGAAACCATGTATAATGCCAATGGCTCTCAAGGTACTGTCAAGTACAATCCATGAAGTGTGAAAAGATGAGCTGAAGTCGAACACTCATGGAGTCACCCAATCAAAGACCAATGACGAGAGTCTATTGTTAGGCACGAAGAACTTGCCATTGAGGCATGCAAGTTCCAAGGTACTAAAAGGGATCTCTAGACCAATCTCCTGGATAATGAGTTGGCGTCGACAGGAGACGATCTATCGCAGGAGGGCCATAATGTTTCCCCCATCAACGACACGAGTAAAGGAACAAGTGGTAGATGGTGAAACAGAGTATCAGAGGAGGAGGTAAGGGTGTGAGTTGCAAAAGGATTATACTCTTGAACATATTGGCGACACGACTCCGGAAGGTGGCAGCATTCAGGTACCAAGAGATCGGAGGCTCGATGGAGGCAACATGGATCAGATGGAACGAGGTGAAATGGCAACCCAAAACCCTAGAAGGCCAAATGACGATGTATGGATATCCCAACCCAACAAGAAGAAAAAGTGTTTATGTTCAAGAGTGACTAGCTAGCATAGGTAACCAATGATGACTTCCAAATTTTTCCCCACCATTGCTGGCAAGTACCCCAATTATTTTTGGAAACAAGCTTGAAGGGGATAGCATATGCTTGTAATATAATCGTCCTTCAAACGAATCAAACCTAGTGATAGTTTAATGAGCCCTAGGGAGGAGAAGCTCGAGTCTCGTCATGAAGACAAGTCCAATTTCATCAGGGTTTAACGAGTTCGACATAGGGAAAACTAAGAGTATTTTTCATGTTTAGAGAGTTTGAAAAAGACACAGAAAAGAAAACTCTAGGGGGGTCCTTTTTCATACATTTGTGTCCCTCGAGCTCGAAAAAGTATAAAATAATACTCGAGAGAACTTCTTGACCATTACGATCAAGGAGTACTTTTCGTAATTAGTGGCATCAATATGAAAAAGTAAAAAAGTGATCGAAGACACGATGTTTCATAACCAAAAATGAGCTTGAAATGGCAAAAGCCCGACCATCTTTTCGCGTTTATACGGTTGGAAAAGAGCTGAAAGTGGACCGCCTTTTTATTCCATTTAACGAGTCAAAAAGAAAAACTCGGCAATCTTTTCATCTTTAAATGGTCAGAAAAGAGATGAAAGCAGACCTCCATTTTTATTCTCTTTAACGAGTCAAAAAGGGAGAAATACTCAGCAATCTTTTCATCTTTTATGAGTTAGAAAAGAGCTTAAAGGAGACTCGTCCTAGAGGAATGAGTGGTATAAAGGATAGCAACTAGTTCCGACAATGGTGGAACTGCTCAAAACATGTAATGGTCAAGAGGCTGGCTAATAAAACCACTCATCACTGCAGTCCCTCAGGAAAGTAAAAACAACCAAGTGAAAGCATATGATCGGCCAAAGAGATGGCGATGATGAAACAAAAGCAAACAAGGCTCATCTAGCAGAATTTAGCAGATAAAAACGAAAATCACGAGGTGTAAATCGCATATGGGTTCATGTTTACACAAGCTTGAACCATGGAGAACTCTGCTTGGATTTGGTTTCATGTTTACACAAGATTGAAATGAAAAAATATGCTTGTTATGAGTTCGTATGCTCCCACCATAATGACACAAATAGAGGTACATGCCCCCCAAGCTTCATTGCATCCAACAGAGTGGATGGAATGAAGGTTCACTTTTGAGATCTTGGAAAGATTCGACTTGGATTTTACGAGATCTTAATCAAAGACTTTATTTGGAAAAGGGAGTTGTTCCATTTTTTAATGAGGTTGACACAGTAAAATAACTATCCTCATAACCCTTGTTTCATTTTTTAACGAGGTTGACACAAGATCAAGAATTTTCCTCAACACTCTTTATTTCATTTTTTAACGAGCTTGACACAAGACAAGGAACTATGCTCCGCACCCCTTGTTTCATTTTTTAACGAGGTTGACATCGGGAAAAACTATCCTTGGGACTCCTTGTTTTATTTTTTAACAAGGTTGACATAGGAAATGAACCATCCTCAGAACTCCTGTTCATGGGCCATACGAGAACATGGCTCCCAAAAGGTCTTCACGGGATGGAATAAACACACTCTGGGAGGAATACATGTCATGAGGCACCAATGGCAGATCGGATTCCAATGCCCCTAGTACATGATGTACGAGACCATCTACATGATCATCAATAGAGGTGGAGATGGAACGGGTAGCCACATAATTGACCTATGGCAAGGAAGGTACTGCTTGCGAGCAAGAATCGATAGGGGACAATGGCTGCGTAGGAGACACCGGGAGACTAAAGAATGATAATTGATCGATGGTCACCATTCTTCCATCATGTGGAAAACAAACCACACAGAAAAGTGAAGAGACAAGGGCCCCCATGGCATAAAGATGGTCATGTCCAAGGAGAAGACTAAAATCTAAAGCACCTTGGACAACCATTACATCTATATAGACAGTTTTTCCTCCCAAAGTAACAGGGAACTTCGGAAGGATCCCTAAAGGTTGACTGGTTCCTTCATCAAAAGCCAACAGATTCTACGTAACTGGCACAAGCTGTGGGGAGTCCAAAGCCTACCAAGTAGTGAAAGGCATGAGGCTAACCGACGCACCTTCATCCAAGACAGTGCTAGGTACTGCCTTATCATAGGCATGTACTGTAATCTAGAAAGGCACATAGGATGGAAGGCGGAATGCAGTCAAATGACTCCAGTCGAAGGAAATGATTGAACTACTTGGTGGGGGTATCGTATGATTTCCCCCATGCTCTACAAGAACCAAAGAAGGACCCTCTGAATCACCTGGGATAGTAGGGTCGTTCTTGGACTCAGGAGAATATGACGAGATGAGAAGAACATGAGCAGTATAATCATGATGCTCCTCTAGAACAAAGTGATCAAAAGGTGGTGAATCCAAGTTGACACTCTCTCTGACCAATGGTTGGTCTAGAACAGGCTTAGCATAACCAGGTTCGGAAAGAGGAGGACGAAGAAGAGAAGAATCTAAGTCAATCTCTTTGTCAATGGGGAGAGGGTCTGAAGAGAGCCTCTAATAACCAATTGGAAGCTGAGGTGAAGAAGCTGCAAGACTTTCCAAAACAACGGAAGCTTTATCCATGAATGAACAAAGGTGAAGGGGATGATTGCCTTCACATAGCCTACAGGGGAATTGAATCTTCCCTTTCTTCTTACCGCTACCAGTCGATAGGGTAGCATCGTCATGAGCTTCAGAGGACGATGAGAGACGAGCCAGATTGTGAGACCAAACTTATAATATCCTCGGAATAACAGGACAATCACGAAGAATATGGTCATCCTTGCACAATTTACAAGGAAACTTAACCTTCCGCAGAGGAGCAGAAGGTGTCACAACTGGTGATGTACTTGGGACATGAGCTGGATGGGTGGCTGAATGCTTATCCAACTTCTTCTTCTTATTATCCTCCTGGTTACTGGATGTAGAACTTTCACTAGGCGAAGGAGGAGAGCAGGAGGAAGAAACAGGGGAAGAAAGCATAGGCTCAACCTTTGAATCATCATGTTGTGATTGAATGAAGGAGATGGTGGAACATGAGTCATGACACTCGAGACCACCGAGGTTGAAAACAACCAAATGGGAAAACTGATGGTTAACCCAAGCAAGGACAATGTTGCCATATACAGAGCACCGACATTTCCAAAAGAAGGAAACGGACTAGGGTTCCCATCTGGGGGAAGACCTTGGTCGGTATACCCAGGGAATGTTGCCATCGGGAATGAGCGTGAGAAAAAAATGTTCAAGAACTTGAACCATTACCAGGAATTTTTTGTGGGCAATAAATTTTGTGACACATGAACAAAAATTGACCTTTTCATCTGTAGAGAGTCGCAAAAAGGATGAAAAGATGACTCTAGTCGCCTTCGAATATTTAATGAGCCTGAAAGGACAAGTGCTCAGATTGACATTTTCTTTTAAGGAGTCTGAAAAGGAATGAAAGTGACTACTATAGAGAATCTAGGCAAAAGGTTTACCAAACAACCCGTAATATACACCTTTGCGATCATATGAAAACCAAGGACTTCCTGTACGACAACCAATCATCCTGAACGTTGTGTTCGGTGCATTACGGTTTGCAAAGCGGAAAGCATGTCTCTAGCCTAGACCTCTAAATAATGTTCGTTATGTTCCAATCTATTGTTAAGTTAATTTAGTTCATTTTAAAGTTGATCTTGAATTATGTTTCAGTTTCCAGGCCTTACCGTATGTATACCAAAAAACATAGGATGCAGCTAGAATGAGTAAAACATCTTTTACTTCAATGAGCACCTACCTACAGGAGGGTAGGGAGATCATTCCAAAAGTAAGAAAAAACCAAGATCAGCTAAGAGACACAATGCATAAACACATCAATCCTACAGTGCATGGATAATACTGATGATAGATTTTAAATTTGTTGTCCAATTTCTCAAACATGAAAACTCGAAATGCAAATATACTTTCACTTTCGTATGCTAAATGAATGCAATCTTTTGATTTTGATTTTTTTTAATTTAAAGAGACAAACAAGCAAGTGTGAACTGATCGATCCAAACAATTGTGATCTATGTTTGGTAGTGAAAAGAAATCAAATCAATATCAAAAATTGGTTCAATAATTATCACTAAAAATCAACTAGCAAGAAACAAGCAATCAAGAAGCCTCAAATAGATCAACAAGAAAGTTGCAGATGAACCTTGGGCAAACAAGAAACCAAGTCAAGTAATTCAAAATTTGAAAAAACTAGGTCACAAAGCCAAAAATGCAAGATCCACTCAATGAAACCAAAGAGAGAGTATCTTACAAGACTGGTGAATTCAGGAGGTAGAATTGAAAAAAAAACTCTACAATAATCGTTGCGGGCATAACACCAATGCCTAGGGATGATCAACCACTAGCCATAGCAATAGAGCAATGTCGTCGCGAGAGTACACATCTCTTCCAAGACGAGCCGATTTCAGGAATTGTCGCGACTGTACAACAGGATTCCATGATGCACAGAACTTTAAAACAGAGGCAAGGGCGACGTCGGCACGACTGATAAGATTTTTTTAGCGACGATCTTAAAAACAATGAAATATGAAAAAAAAATCCCAAACAAAATCCATTCTATCCTTACAGATAATAAAGGGACTTCCTAGATTGACCCAGTAACCCAAAATACTGGTAGTTTAACTCCAAAATTCAAGAGACACTAAATCAAAACCAAACAAGAGAAAATAAGAGAAAAACATACGAATAACTCCCTAGTGGAGTCGCCAACTTGTGAAGTAGGAAAGTGTTCCCTCTGTGGACAGAGGCAACCCCTCTAGCCCTAGAGTGGGTCTAGTCACAGCAAGGAAAAAACAACAATTAATTCCCTTAAATAGTCATCGTTGGAGGCCTACCTCAAACTAGTGGTTGATGAAGTTCCGTTGCACTATTCCAGTTTCTGTTTCCTTCTCCTTAATGAGAAATCAACCTGAAACACCACAAGAAAACAACAGAGCGTGTAACCGAGAACAACAATGATCTATTTACTAATAAAGTCAAGAAGTCATGAACTATCAAGTAAATTACATACAAGACATAGGAAATCATCATTGATTGTATTAATAATAAATCAAGGGCAAAGCTTACAACCAAGTCTTGACATCGCAAGCCTTCTCGGAGGGTCCAGCCAACATATTTCTTCAATCATTCACTCTCAAAGATGGGTCTCTCAAACAAAAATATCTCTCTCACTCACTCACAAGCTTTAATACAAGGTTAAGGGCACTCCACAACCTCTTGGAAACTATTTAGCAATCCCACACTTGTCACACTCACACCAAAGCCATCTACCAAACTCAAATTCAATAGCAGCACTATACAACCAAAAGAACTAAAGAGCTAGTAACTAAGAACTAGTAGATCATAGCAATGGTGAGTGATTTTATAGAAGAAGGAGTCTCCATGAAATGAGGGAGAGGGAGTTTATCCTCAAGGAAGGCAGCACAAAAGATGAAACTACCATCCCAAAAGGGGAAGGGAAACCCAAAATGACCCAACAACCAGGTCTAGAGACATCCAGAAGGCCGACTATTGGAACAAATTCACCCAATCTGGATCATCGCTGGTTGTGAACTAAGCCTTAGCAACAACATTGCTAAGAAGTAATGCATGCAGTCCGATCGTCGCTATAGATAGTTAATAACCTCGCGCGGGGCTTGAAATTGGATCGTCATAGGAAACATGTGTACACCTGCGACAGAGTTGCGATCAGACCATTTATGATAGAGGTTTGTCGTGTATATTAAGTGTATTCTCATGACAAGGCAGAAAACTTAGGAAAATGAGGGTCAATTGGTAGCATTAGAGAGCATTTTCTTGATCTCCTTGTATTGGTGGGAAGATATGAGCATGTTTATTTGACACATGACACAATAGAGGGATTGGGATGAAGATAGTGACAAAATACTGTGTAACAAGGACCCTTCAGTATCAGACAATGAAGGGGAACTATGAGATGGACTCAATGGTTCAGCCATGATGGCTTCCCCTCAACAACAAAAAGGGAAAGGAAAAAATTTCTTTAGGGCTTTAACAATATTGAAATTAAAAGGAAATTACTCAATTTGGTCTAAGAAGCAACTTCTTGGGATCGACATTTTTATTCTGGGTAGTTTTATTTTAGATACAAAAACATTGCCTTTTCATCTTTTAAGAGTCGAGAAAAGGGTGAAAAGGTGACTCTAGTCATTTTCAATAGTTTTGCGATCTTGAAAGGACATGGTGCTTGATGATCTTTTCAAATTTAAAGAGTTAGAAAAGGTCAAATGACTGCTGATGTGAATCTAGGTAAAAGGAGTACCAAGTAACCGTGAACTGCAATATACACCTCAACAAATAAATTTACCAAGGGCTTGACGTATGTGCAGGCAATTTCCCCGAATGCTGTGTTCGGTGTATCACGTTTATAGGGCGGTAGACTTGGCTTCCTATGGATAAAGGATTTCAACCTAAGGGGGTCTCCCCTTATATAAGCAACAATACAGGGAGCACAAGTCTATGCTAGCATTGTCTAATGCCGAAGAAAACGACAGGTGCTAAGTTTTTAAGACACTGGAACACGTCTCTAACCTAGACCACTAGATATGATCGTTAATGTTTCAAATTATCCTTAGGTTAATTGATACATTTTAAAGTTTATCTTGTAATTATGTCTCAATTTCAAGGCCTTAACGATGTTACCTTTTCATAAAATACAAGCTAGATGATGAAATGAAATCCTTCAATTCAATGAAAGCTATATATGTAGGGAAGAAGATCACTCAAATCATGCATCAAACCAAATGAAAAAAAGAATCCATGACAACCTTCAAATGCTAAATGCAATATACGAAATCTAATCTTTCATATGATCAGCAAATACAGTGCCAAAACAAATATTAAAGAAAAATTTTCTTAAGGTATAATGATGATTTTTTCTCTTTTTCAAAATGCAACTAATGTAATCTAGTGCAAAGTAAAAGAGAATGAAAGCAAGCAAAAAAATATGAAAATAGCTTCCACATCAAAGATTTGAATGCAACTCAAAATGCTTTAAAAACTATGAAAAGAATAACACTTTCACTTTCACTTCGAAACATGAAAAACTTCAAAGCAGACACTTCCTTTTGATTCTAATGAGACAATCGATTTGTAATCTATCGTTCGTCAAATGAAGCTTAAGTAACTTTCACAATAATGAAAACAACAAGACACAAGAACCAAAAAGTGATGTGCAAAGTATGTATGAATACAAAAAAACTCTTTAACACAAGCAATTGATCTTTGATTTCTGACGAAAAGACCAACGAGTGGACAAAGGTTGACCTAGAAAACTTAGAACCCTAAAAGGATAATCAAACCAAGTTAAGAAGACAATTTCAATTAGACAATGAGAGAGTCAATGAAGAACACAGTGGTAAATCATAGGAAGAAAGTAAATAGAATTGAAAATAAGAGAGAAAACCCTAAATTTCTTAATTTTCTGCAATCATCGCACTTGTTAGGAGTAAAGTAGTGATCATTGCTATTGTAACTAGAGAACCCACAATATCAGGTAAAATCTGTGATGGTCGAGCAAAACAAAAAATAAATCCAAAATCTTCAAAAAAATATCAAGTTAACAATCTTCAGGGATCTACTAGAGAGTGACACTGACTACAAACAAGTAATGAAGTCTTAAAATCAATGGTTGATCAAACTTGTCAAAATACAAGGTGAAGGAAGGAACGAAAGGGTGATAGGGTCCCCAATGGAGTCACCATTTATTTGACAAGGTTAATCCTCTCCGCGGATAGAGAAAATCCCTCTAGCCCAATGAGTGGGTCTAGCAACTGAAGTGACAATCAACTAGACATCTTCCTAGATCATAATTGAAAAGTAGAATAAGAGAGATGGCCTACCTTTCTCTGATGCTATTCTGATTTCCTTTGTGGAGATCCTTGAACAAATTGTGTCATGGGCTTGTTCTTGCTTCTTTCAATGCTTATGTACCCACACAAGTGATCAAGAGACAATAAAGCATGCCAAAATCAATAGCAAACCAATAATAACCTACTTAGTTGATCAAGGAATTCCAAACCAATACATACATGAACATATATATTTTGGGAAGATGAACAAACAGTTGTATTATTATTTAAAGAATAAAGGGAAGCTTACAACGATAGCCTTGATGTTGAAAGGCTCTCCTTGAGTGGTAATCCAATTCCAAGCCAAGAAACTCTCCAATCACTCCTTCTCCAAGTCTAATGAATAGCCTCTAGGCACAAGCTCAACATATGAGTGCAAATGGACATAGATCAACCATTTTGGAATGGGAGAGGAGGAATTTATAGGTGGGTAGAGGGAGTTAGGACTCCTCCATAGATAGGATTAGGCCTACATCTCCAGGAGGTAGCTCATATGGATGAGACCAAGAGGTAAAATTAAGAGGACTCGACCTCATCTATGTGAAACCACCTCCAGCTCACCGCTCTGGAAGCTTCTAGATCACGAAGCTTCTCATCCTCTTTGGGAAAACTTCATTTTTTAGACCATCACGTGTATGAAAGGGAATATAGTGATTCCATCACTGGATTAACATGGTGTAATAGGCGATCATTGCACTTTTGAGATTCATAAGGGTGATGACCCTCATTTTAGGGTTTCAAGAGCCATTTCTTCAGGGAAAGCTCCATATATTTTCCAGGAAAAGTTAAAGGAGGGATCTGAGCTGTATACATTGATCAGTATACTGTATAATGAAGATGTTTTGGGCACTTCAGGGCATGTCACAGGGAAGTGGAGGCGTGACAAAAAACTGTGTAACACACGCGTCGCTCGAATTGAGACATTATCGAAGTCAGCCTTAAACTCCACGGAGGCCTTCAACTACTCAAACAAGGTTGGATACAATCTTGGCTACTAACCGATTAATATGAGAAGGTCCATTTAACCAATATCTAGATAATCTTGGGTTCCTTGATCGTCTCTAGATCCTTTGTCGCCCACAATGAAGCGAACTTCATTGCCTCTGGTAAATATTCTTCCTGCAGAGGACACTGACTATCCTTTTGGCAAGCGCCATGCTACTAGTAAAATTAACATCAGGAGCCAGAACTAGTGGAATGCCTTGCCTTCCTCCTATGCTTCGTGGCATTTCTTGAGGAATTATTTACATAAATAATGCATGCAGTTGTACTGTACTCCCTTCGCTCACTGAGAAGCCAACTACACTACTAGTACTGGAACTTCGTCTGCATGACATTTCCTCATAATCTCCACTCCTAGAATTTGGGCAAAAAAATGCACCGCTTGGTCTAAAATGGAGCAAATATAATATTCATGCAACTTCTTGATCAATCCAAATTTGGTTTTCATCTTATCCGCGAGCTCCTTTTATCTACCTTTTCCTCCATACGCCTTGGAAAGGTCTGCCCCTTTATAGGGCAGCTTCGTAATCCTATGGATGAGCATATTAGTTATAGGGATTGGTTCTCCAAGCCATAAGATCCCATCATGCACCAGTGCGAGTAGTTGGCGCACACACACAATGTTGATAATAGACCGGTGGAAGTGTGGCATGCAAAGCATGTGCAGTAAGCTGGCCTGCTCGATGCCTCTAACCCATTTCATTGGTTCCAGTCATGTAAGCCTAGTGTCTTCATAGTAGATATCCATCATGTAATTGTTAGTAGCTAAGTGATGGAATTTCTAGTGGTCAGTGAGATCCTAATCCTCCATATTCAACACTGCGATGTGTGCTAAGACCGTGCCTTCAAAAACCACCTGTTCTAGTAATAGTGGCATAGACACCATAAATTTACCCGAATTCGGGTCCTTGGTTACTTTTGTTTTCCCTTTCCATGGATGGATATACTTTGGGAGCCTAGTAATAGGCTCGCCCTCATTAGCAACTAATTCCTCCACACCATCATGGAGTTCTTCTACCTCCAAGTCCACTACTTTCCCCGACTGCTTTGCCTTATCTTTCTTTTCCTTCTGTCGAACCTCCTAGTTCTTCCTCGATGAATGCCTCACCGGTATAGGTTTATTTTGCTTCTCCTTAACAGTCCGTTGCTTCGTCCCAGGTGACCTTGACGCGTAGACACTGGGGGCGCAACTTCCATAGATATGACTTCAGGGCCCTCCGCTTTAGAAACAACGGCTTTAGAACTGACCAGAGTAGAGATTTGTGTGAGAATAATCCGTTGGCTGATTTCAGGTAGCTTTGCAAATGTCTGTTTCAAAACTAAGTCCTCCCAAAACTTTCGATTCATATAGCTGGAACAAGAGGGTTCATACAGAGTCGGAAGAATTCAAAGTGTTCTTCGGCAGGCCAACATACCCTATTTATAGGTGATTTTGAATTCAAATATGAGCATTCCCTCCATTTTCTAATCATAAATGCATATTTGGCGATAGATCTCCAAATATTTTTTCCATAAATGTCGCATACCTGCTCTTCCTAGTGGGAGTTTCGCTATCCAATCATGAACAATGACTCCAACGGCTACTTTTTATCCTGACTGCGCGACACCATCCTTCATGGCACAACCCTGTGGGTGCAGCTCTTCCTGGCACACTCCTTGCTTCTGTCACTTCCTAGCGCACTCCTTGCTTCCGTAGTTTATATTTCCTTGCAGCTGCTTGGATTACTGAGACTGTTCTTCTACCATGTAGTCATTACATAAGGGTATTATCCCCTATATACAACTTCAAACTACTTCCATTCACTCTTCCAGGGAATAGTTCACCATTCAGCTTCCCAAGCTAAACTGTGCCACTATCCGTGATCTCATTAATAACATATGGCCCTAACTAGTGCATTTGAAATTTCCCTGGAAATTTTGTGAACTTGCTATCATATAGCAACACTAAATCATCCACCTTAAAAGTTCACAGCTTAATATGCCTATCATGCCATGATTTCTTGCTTTCCTTTTGCACTTGTTGGTGAAATCCGGCAAGAAAGTGGTCCTCTTCCAACTCCATCAGCTACAGGAGTCATTCCTGCAAAGTCTCACTATCCGCCATCTCTGTCAAAGCTGCAATACGTAGACTTGGCACAATATACTCCATAGGCATCACTACTTCAATTCCAGAGACCAACCTAAATAGTGTTTGCCCTGTCAACTTCTTGCAGCTCATCCTATATGCGCATAGTACTGCTGGTACCCACACATCCCAGTCATTCCTATGCATGTTATAGAACTTTTCAACACGTTATCCAAGATTTTGTTAAATGCTTCCACCGTTCCATTCGCCTATGGGTGATAGGGTGTGCTCTTTTGGTGGTATACTTGGAATTCTTAAAGCATCGCATTGATCGTTTCATTCAAGAAATGTGCACCCCTATCACTCATCAACACCTTAGGGCATCCAAACCGTGTTAACACATATTCAAAAAAAAATTGTAGGAGTAGCAGCTATACAATCCTTCATTGGCTACATTTCCGCCCATTTGGTTAAATACTCTGTTGTAGTAATAATATATTGTGCACCCATCTTGTTTCCTAGCGGTTGTATTGTGCCTATGAAATAAATAGCCCACATATCAAATACCTGCAACAAAGCCCAAGGATTTAAAGGCAATTTGTCTCATCACGAAGGCTTTCCCGTCCTTTGGCAAGCATCACACGCCTTGCAGTACACCTTGGAATCCTTATATAATGTTGACCACCATAACCCAGCACGCAAACTCTATTTTTCCTGCGTAGTGTCCACCTGCCACTCCTCCATGTGCTTCAATGAGGATACTAGCGTGTTCAAATTCTGGAACATACTTTCATAGTATTTCATCTGTTCACATCTTATACAAGTGATGATCCAGGTGGCTCCAGAGACGCACTTAGGAAAAAAGAGGGCTTATGAAAGATAAAAAATCAAAGTGTTTGGATTATTATCGAACTAGGTTCATGTTAAATATCACGTCATTTTGATTGCAGTGGTGCAAACGGTTCGTCAATCCGAGTCTGGATGAGGAAGATAGAGGCAGTCAAAGTATTGGTTGACTTTTGTTGACTCGGTATGTTAATAGACACACAATTTGGACTTTTTCTGGTGGACGGAATCCAGCCAACTCCGGCCAGATTCTGGGCGAATTTTTTGCCTCGTTAAAATGACTCCTTCAGCCAAATTTCAAAATTTTCAAAATTACCTTATTATATTAAAAAATTAAAAAAATATATGAAAAAGGGGAGGTGGTGGGCCACCACCCTCACCACCCCACGCCTACCCATCATACATAATACATATAAAATTAAAAAACTGGTGGGAGTTGAACCCACGACTAGCAGGAGGGCTGACCCCGCCCACGTGGCGTCTCCATATGATGTCGCATGCAACAACCAAACTCATATGCACCCATTTAATAGTGCCATTTGATATGTGAGTATGGGATGTATGGGGTGGGCTGCCCAATGCGGACTCGACCAACCACCGACCGCTCCCCCCCCCGCCAAAATTAAATGCATATGATTATTTTTAAATAAAATACTTTCTAATGTGGAGGAGTCAGGGTTTGACCACTTGACCTCCTTCTTATTATTCGAAATGTATACCAATCCACCTAAACCAACCTTTTTGAAAAATTCGCCCATAAAAAATTATATAAACCTAGTTTTTTCAGTGCACCCACAAGCAGATGGAGGAACCATGAGTGGGCATGGAAAATGAGGTAAAATTTTTTAAATTTATTTTTAATGCAGGTGGAACCATGACTGAGTGAAATTTCCAGGAGGGTGAAATTTTTGTAGTGTCCAAATTGGACAAATTTTATGTCGATCTTACACCTCTCGGTGACATGAACCTAATGGTGTTGTCAGTTTCCTAATCTGAGCAGCCGATTTGCATAGGACCCAGAGGAGGGAATATTTGAGGAATCTTAAGGGGAATCTGAAAGATTCCTTAAGCCCCAGATTTTCATTTTCTCAGAATTCAGAAATTTTACAGTCATTTTTTCACTATTCGACGCCACAAATCTGATGGTGCATTCAGATTTTCCATTTTCTCGTTCTATTTTTTCAGCCACTTTTCTAAGTGGAGTGCAACTGTCAGCGTTTATTTGCGAGCAGTCCTTTCCATGCGATTCGATGTCATGAGATCGATGGCATGAACAACTTCAGCAGTTTGACATCTGCGTCTCTAGATGGCCCTTGGATGTGTGTTCATGTAATTATTTTGCTATGCATTGTGCTACACAGATCCCTGTTTGATGCTTGATGTGGTATTTTGTTTCTTACTTGATTTCATGATTCCTGCTTGATGTGATTCAGAATCATCTATGTGATGTACTTGTTTTCATGATTCATCATGTTGTTTTTGAGATCCCTTTGTTGTATGTTGATGCGATAGTCATGTTGTCATCATGCATGTTTGCATTGAGATCCCTTTTATGCCATGTTGGCGGGATGCCATCATGCATGAGTTTATGTCATACTGATAGGAGTCTTTTTGACTGAGAGTTCCTGTAGCGGAACATCTCTTGGTGCCACTCTTGTGCGAGGACATTTTCTTGTATGATAGTGACTTCACCTCTTATGTACATCATCACTATTGACAACACTTAATGCAGCAACCTACACCACCTTGACATTGGGGCCCGGAGACGTGGTCCCTCCTGGAAAAACTTCGTTATCAACATCTTGTTATTTTATGTTGCTGATGATTGACACGTTCCTCTTCCTTACAACATGCACATGTATTCATTTATGTTCTTTTAAAAATGCAATCTAACACATCACGAAAGTAAAAGGTCTTGGAAGGGTCCTTTGTCACACTCGGACTTGGATCAAGTGGTACCAGAGTGGTATTTGCATGGATGTGAATTTCAACGTGAAAAATGGAATGTGCAACGACGAGGATGAAAAAGCGATGTACGAGACCATGCTCAAAATTTCCAAAAGGGTGGAAATGATGTATGAAACTCTACAGAAAGAGACAGAGGAAAAGGAGTGATTGCAGCTTCAGTTGCAAGCCACGGAAGAGGCCCTGGAAGAACTGAAGCACAACAAACATAATATTTAAACAGAGAATGTTGAATTGAAGATGCTTCTACATGAAGAGAAAGAGGAGAAACATAGTTTTCTACGACAGCTGTAACCAAAGGACGAGGCCTTGAAAAAGCTGCAGCATGACCCATGTAAGGTAAAATGTAATTCTCCGAATTCATATATGTTTCCTGATGATGATTTCACTATTTTTGAAAATCATACCACAGTATTGGCTCCAAACTGTTGAAGAAAATGGGGTATGAAGGAAAAGGATTGGGCGTTAATGGCCAAGGAATTGTCAACCCCATCAAAGTAGAAGAATTACCCTGTTAGGCAGGACTTGGGTATGTCAGAAAGGAAGTTGGGGAATGCATCGAGACAGCTAGCGAACCACCAAAAACAGATGATGAGAAGCCCTCATCAGTTCTTTCCAAATCAACAGAGGAGGTAAAATATGTGGATTTACTTTCGGTTTTGTTGTCACATAGTATGATTTCTGTTGGAGATGTTGAGATCCCAATTACAAGGACAACATGAGGCTCCTTACCAGGACGAGGCACGAGGACAAAAAAGAACTTGGTGTTAATAACCAAGGCATAACTCAACCATTGGAGGTTATGCAGAGACCTAAATCTGCAGGCTCAGGATACACCCAAGGAGATTGCTTGAAGGTGTTAGATTCTTCCGAGACATCATCGAAATCATTGAGGAAAGAGAATGATGGGAACACATCCCCATCATCCCATGGTAGCACCCATTGCAAGGAAGGAGTTGAGGCAAGATCTCATCGCCATACTTACACTAGAAAAAACAAGGTAAGGTATAACCACTCTCGACATTCGAATGTTCATCTCGATTATGATCATGTTTTTAATGATGAATGTAAAACATGGCATCGAAAGACATGTACCTTTTGTGGATTACATAACCATACATTTTTAAAGTGCTGGAAAAGAATGGCGGCAAACAAAAGGATGAGGTGTGAAAGACCCTCTCAACAACAGGTAAAGAAACACGTTAAGAAGATCTAGAGGAAGAAAATATATTGCAGTCATTGTGACAGAAGTGGCCATCAAAGAGCCACTTTTTGGAGGCTCAATCCGAAGCAGTGCCTTAAAGATAAAGTTTCAGTGCATGAACCAGGTGAAACGATTGTTTGAAAAGCAAAATCACCACAAGGAGGTGACTCATTCACCTTGATAAGTGAAAAAAGGTTTCTACATATGTTAGTATTTCATGGTCATGCTTTCGTAAATCATTTTGCATTTTAAAATGTAAAAGTGATGATGTGTTTCCATCACTTGTTCAGCAACAATGATGTTTGATATTATTTCAAGTTGCATGATAAAATGTGAAAGTGATGTCGTTTTTCCATCACTTGTCAAAGAAAATAGTGTTGGCTTTACTTTGTAAATCATGTGTTGCAGTGATGATGAGTTTTCCTTCACTTGTTGAAGCAACAATGATATGTTGTCCTTGTTTTCGTAGCTAGGGTATTGCATCCATCTTGATGTAAACTTGACCACTGAGTATGTGTTATGAACTCATTGCAAGTATGGGATTCTTAGGTCATTAGTTGGTCATGAAAGTCAAGCATGTAATTTGCAAAAAAATGTAATATAGGTTGCAGAGGTTGCAGGTGTCGGCTCATTTCTTAAGGCTCTGAAGAACAAAGGTGAAGGAGATGGAAACGAGGCCTTTCAGGACACTTGTGATGCAAACAAGGTACATAAAAGTGGTAGATTATTTTCAATGCTTTTGGAGGAACAAAAGCTCCTCAATGGGAGGATTGATCTAGGTGGCTCCAGAGACACACACAAGACAAAGAGGGCTTATGAAAGCTCAAAAATCAAAGTGTTTGGGTTATGCTCAAACTAGGTTCATGTTAAAGATATCGTCGTCATGATCGCGGTGGTGTGAATGCTTCATCAATCTGAGTCCGGACGAGGAAGATAGAGGCAGTAAAAGTTTTGGTTGACTTTTGTTGACTGGGCGGGTTAATGGAGACACAATTTGAACATTTTTCAGTGGATAGAATCTGGCCAACTCTGTCCAGATTCCAGGTGAAATTTTCATCTCGTTAAAATGACTCCTTCGACCAAATTTTGAAATTTTCAAAATTATCTTATTATATTAAAAATTAAAAAAATTTTAAAAAAGGGGAGGTGGTGTGCCACTACCCCCCCACCCCACACCTACCCATCATATACAATACATATCAAATTAAGAAATCGGTGGGAGTTGAACCCATGGCTAGCGGGAGGGACAACCTTGCCCATGTGGTGGCTCCATATGATGTCACATGCAACAACCAAACTTATATGCTCCCATTTAATAATGCCATTTGATATGTGAGTACGAGATGTATGGGGCGGGACGTCCAATGCAGAACCGACCCACCCCGCCGCCCCAAATTTAAATGCATACGATTATTTTTAAAACAAAATACTTTCTAATGTGGAGGGGTCAGGGTTGACCACCCGACCTCCTTATTATTTGAAATGTATACCAATCCACCTAAACCAACCTTTTTGAAAAATCTGCCCACAAAAATTTATATAAACCTAGTTTTTTTAGTGCACCCACAGGCAAATGGAGGAACCAGGAGTGGGTGCAAAAAACGAGGTGGAATTTTTTTTAATTTATTTTTAACGCTAGCAGAACCATGATTGAGCGAAATTTCTAGGAGGGTGAAATTTTTGCAATGTCCAAATTGGACAAATTTTATCTCGATCTTACACCTCTCAGCGATAAGAACCCAATGGCATAGCCAGTTTCCTGATCTGAGCCGTTGATTTGCAGAGGACCTGGAGGAGGGAATCTTTGAGGAATCTAGGGTGAATCTAAATATTCCTTAAGCCTCAGATTTTCATTCTCTTAGAATTTAGAAATTTGACAGTCGATTTTGCACTATTCGACGCCACAAATCTGATGGTGTGTTCAGATTTTCCATTTGCTCATTTTCAGCCACTTTTCTAAGTGGAGTGTAGGTGTCAGCATTCATGTGCGAGCTATCCTTTCTGTGCGATTCGATGTCGTGAGACCAATGGCACAAACAACTTCAACAGTTTGACATCTGCTTCTTTAGATGGCCCTTGGATGTGAGGTATATGCAGTGTATTCATGTACTTTTTTTGCTATATATTGTGCTGCACAGATCCCTGTTTGATGCTGATGTGGGATCTTGTTTCTTACTCGATTTCATGATTCTTCCTTTATGTGATGTAGAATCATCTATATGATGTACTTGTTGTCATTGTTTATCATGTTGTGTCTCGAGATCCATTTGTTGTATGTTGATGGGATACTCATGTTGTCGTCATGCATGTTTGCATTGAGATCCCTTTTATGTCATGTTGGCGGGATGCTCATCATGCATGAGTTTATGTCATACTGATAAGAGTCTTTTTGACTGAGAGTTCCTGTAGTGGAACATCTCTTGGCGCCACTCTTGCTTGAGGGAATTTTCCTTGTATGATAGCGACTTCACCTCTTATGTAAATCATTAGTATTGAAAACACATAATGCAGTGACCTACACCATCTTGACACTGGGGCCTGAAGACGTAGTCCCTCTTGGACAAACTCCGTTATCAACATCTTGTTAATTTATGTTGCTGATGATTGACATGTTACTCTTCTTTACAACATGCACATGTAATCATTTATATTCTTTTAAAAATGAATTCTAACGCATCACGAAATTAAAAGGTCTTGGAAGGGTCCTTTGTCACACTTGGACCTAGATCAAGTGACTTGATATCACTTAAAAATATGTAGAACAAAAAACTAATTCCTTCTTCTGCTGAGTGGAATATCCTTATGGAGTTGTACCTCTGGTTAAAAACTGAATGATGTCAGCAAAATGTTCATTTGCGATGCGCACCACAAAGAGTTGTGCATCTGGCAGTCCTTCCTTCAAACTATTTGGTTCTTCGCCCATTTCAATTCTTAACATATGGTCTGGTCCTGCATTCATCCTTCCAGGCTTCACAATCACTTCAAAGTCATATTATTGAAAAAACAATAACCATCAGCATATTTCCCCCCCAACACAGGCTTATTGACCAGGTACTTCAACGTAAAGTGATCTGTATACATTTTAAAATGTGTGCCCAACAAATAGTGCCAAAACTTTTGCAGCGCGTAGACCATTGCCATTGCTTCATGCTCTGTAGTGTAATAATTCTTCTTAGACTTTGATAACTTTATTCTCACGAAGGCTATTGGATGATCAATTTCTCCTTCTCCTACATGTCTTAATACCGCACGTAGCGCAATGCAAAAGGCATCTACATGCACATGGAATTCTTTCTTCCAGTTTGGAAACACCAAAATGGGCACAGTAACCATATTTTCCTTTAGCACATCTAGACTATGCTGACATTCTTCATCCCAAAAATACATCGCATCTTTCTTCAATAATTTTTCCATCATCGTGGTTATATGAGCATACCCCTTGATAAACTTCCTATAATACCTAGTGTGCCCCAATGTCACGCACAACTATTTTACATTTCAGGGAGCTTCCAAATTCACAATCACAACGAGCTTCACATGGTCCATCATCAATCCCTACTTACATATGACATGGCCAAGAAAAAAGCTAAAGGGCACACAAAATATGAACTTCTTCAAATTCAGTGCGATCTAATACCTTCAACATGTATCCAACATAAGGCACAGGCTTGCAACATGGCGCTTCACCAATCTAGACACAACCCAATCATCAAAATAAACCTCCAGAAATTTATGGATAAATTCTTTGAACGCTGAGATGACAACCAGGGAGAAGATTGCAGGTGTGTTCTTTAATCCAAATGGAATTACTGTATACTAAAAGCAACCCCACTTCGTTATGAAGGTTGTCTTGTTTCTATCTTTTGGCGTGATCTTTATTTGATTGTATCCTAAAAATCCATCAGTAAATGAACAATCCTCTTGTCCTCCAACATTCTCTAATACTTCATCTATAAATGGTGTTTAAAATGGATCGTGCATGCATGGATCATTCAACTTTCTTAGATCTACGCATATCTTTATTTCACTTTTCTGTTTCTTCTCTTAGAAAACCATTGGGATCACCCAATCGGATTCCCCTATTGGTTCAGTAATACTGACATCCAACATCTTATCAAGCTCTTAGTTTACCTTTTATTTATACTTTGGATTTAGTCGATAAGGTCTCTTCTTAACGGGATTCACATCTGGTTTCAATGTAATCTTCATAACACCCAAATCTCCAACGATCCCCTTCATATCCGAAAACTTTGTTGGGAATAGATCATGGTATTCGCACAACAATTCAGAAACCTTATCGACTATATCTTCATGCCAATAGTCTCCAATATTTGCAAATTTAGGCTCTGCTTTAGATCCAATATTTACTTGTCTAGTTTTCAAAGGTTCTAATATATCTGGGTTCTCAGCTTTTGGTCCTTCGATCTCATGTTGTCCTGCTGACTTTGGAATGTTAATATTCCGTGGGCATTCTTCTTCCTCTTCAGCAGTCACATTGTAACATTCCAGGGCATGGTGGAGTTGTGTACTCCAATCTGACTGAGCTAATTCTACCAGTTCCTAAGGCATTCTTAATATAGCTGCTTTTATCTCCTAGAGTGCTTCATCAATGCATTGAAACCCATCCTCAAACATGAAAGTCAATAAGAAACTCTCTCTTAAGATATACCATTCAGTTGTCCCATGGCGAAGCTCCATTTCCAAATACCAATTCATCTAGATTGTATCTAAGGTATGACAAAAAATGTGCACCCATTCTAGTTGTTGCTCCATTCCCCACACGGTTATTCACTCAGTGAACCTATGACATATCGCATGCGTTCATGGCAAATTAAACAATACCCTTAATTTGACTACATATTGGAAACTCCATCTAAAAATCACATTATTTAACCCCATACCAATATGGACCCAATACAAATTTTGAATTTAAAAAACCCCTACTTTCACTAGATATTATAGGTATCCATTTTTTCATTAACAATTTTTATACCCGTTTATATTTTTCATTCACTTTAAACTCCACTTTTTATATTTTCCAATATAAAAACCCTTTACTCCCTATATATCCCCCAATATATTATGTCATTTTTTCTTCAATATATATCCCCCAATATGAACCCACGTGGTATGATATTGCTCCCCTATTCTGTGTGATCATGCCAAATGATCACACAGATCATCCTTTCCACTGTACTTTTCTATCATCCATCTATTAGCATACCCAAACCTTAATCTCATGATTCTTTTGTAGTCCTTCCACCCAGGGAAGCTTTCCTTGTGTGTACCCAACCAACGAGAAGGTGTAGCATGCAGTGCCAACTCCAAGGCTTGGAAACGTTGTTCTTTAGGTACTTCCCTTTCAAATTCATCCAGAAACAAATCCACATCAGTAAAACCATCATAATGTGGAAGCTTCCTTACCTCAGTTGAGACACATTGACGTGATTTGGTCATCATATTGCAACAGAGTGTAGATACTTCATGCAACTAATTCTTCCAGTGTTCAAGCTCTTCATCCGAGTCTGAGGTGCAGGACCTGTCTCTATCCCATGCAATTCGTCCATCATTCGTAAGATTAATCCAATCTTCATTTCACGTTGTGATCTTGTATATCTAATCCAAATCATCATCTTCTTCTACAAAGCTATGAACAGGTCCAGTATAACGTGCTCCTTCAGCAGGGTCTAGTGGGAGTACAACCCTGAGCGACTTCCTTTCAAACATCATTTTTCTTTCTTCAAGTTGATGACCGCGCCCATATCAAAAGCCTAGTCAATTCCTACTAGCATGGGGTACGGGTTACTATCATCCACTATTTCAATGACCTTAAAGTCAGCCAGCACACTAATGCCCTCAATATCTACTATTACACCATATAAGCATCCCATCAGAATAATCTTCTATTGATTTTCCATGTGTAGCTGAATATGATACCATTGTAATGTAGGTCTTCCCATCCTTTCCCACATCTTCTTGGGCAGTACATTCGCATGAAAACCTAAATCTGGGATGACTTGGTACATTTCATATTTGCCTATTTTTGCAGTCAGCCTAATCTCATGCCTCGTTCTCTTCTTATGCTTACCAATTTTCCTCACGTTGCGCTATTCAATAGGGGTATTTTATTTATTTTCTCATTTGTCTATTAACTCTTGCATCCCTTCTACTGCTTTCTTATCACATAGTAACTTCATACAGGTCTTTAGAAACATAGCTAATAGCGAAGGATCTACCTCTTGTGTTGTACTAAATTTCTGCATTTTCTCCTGGCTTCCTGACATGGAGGCCTCATCGAAGTTATTATTTGATTCCATGAAGGTCCCTTTAGTTTGATTAAGGTCAAAGTCTATATATTTCTTAGTAGCCTTGTGCACCCACCCATCAGTCTCAGGCTACTTTCCCTTCTCTGCGCTAGTGGCCATACCACTTCTTGTTACTATATTTATGCTATGATATTCTTCGCAGGGCTCTGCCCTCATCATTTGTAAGTTTTGTGTAGGTTGTTGGGGCTGCGTCTTCTTTTCTTGCATCTTTTCTATAAGGATCAGACATTCCTCTATCACATGGTCAAACTGTCTGCAATACTAACATGACAGATGTGTGTGGTTTGCGCAATCTCACGTGAAGTATCCTGCTTCACCACAATTATAGAAAATTATATGCATACGTCCTCGGCCATCGCTACCCCCTCTTCCTCATTCTCGAACTTGGAATCCTCTACACAGTGCTCCTGTGCCTTGATCCCAAGGCTGGTTTTCTACCTACATTTGGTACGTAGGGTTTCTATCCATCATTAGCTCATAACTCCTACAATGGAATTTGTCATGACCTACCGATTTACAGAATTTTCAAAACATTGTTGAGGGGTTTGTATAAACTTCTAAAGTAAATGGAAATTATTAGTCACATGTTGTCCTATAACCTAACAGATAGCGTACCATGGTGCAGCTCCTGCGCCCAGTCCAATGTTATTCTCTGGTTTCAAGGGAACACGACCTCACCTAATAAGGTAGTTCTTATAAACCAAGAAATGGTCCTTATCATGCCCATGGCCCTTACATTTCAAGCACCAGACTTCAGCACACACCTCTGGATGGTCTTCCTTTCCTTTCTTCAGGCTCTGCAACTCCAAGTGCGGGCTTTCCAGCTATGAGTTAATCTATTTCACTCCAAAGTTTGCATCCTGTATGGGCGATGTTTCCATCCTCATCGCAATTTCTAAGGGTTCTTCTTGCATTGCTATCTTTTGTTGTGACAACGACACTCTTAAGTGCGACAAGAGCGATGCTATATACCAGTCGTGATGCTGGGAATTTGTAATCACCATATTGGCTTGCCTGATCAGGAATTCGAACCTTTGATCGAAATCCCAAGGGTGTCTCATCTATCTTTTGTTGAACTTCTTTAAACATAGTCACTGATTACGCTTCTGACTTAAGCTTTCGAAACTCCTTGTTCAGAGCTTGTAGGGTTTCTACAAATGTTGCAGTGGGGTTGTTAGTGTAGTACTTGATATACCATGTCAATGCTCAATCTTGTATGGTTGTGACCATCTATGATTTCTTGATGTTATCATCCATAATCTGTTGTGTTGTCTATACAGCTCCTACAACAAACCATAACTATTTATGGTCTTCACTCCCTACCCCTTTAAAACTGACATATTCATTGTGTTCACCATGTTGAATGGTGGAAGTGGAGGTGGAGGTGGAGGTGAAGGTGTAGGCGTATGAGGTGGAGGTGGAGTGGATGGATGATGTATCCTTGGGATACCATGTTTAATTAACTAAACTGCACTTTGCGGTGTAGTCAGCATCGTCCCTTCGTTGTCACTTGAAGTGGGTTCAATCAGTGGACTATACTCTGAGCTCAATCCTTCATTTTTTCTATAAAAAATCTTGCTTCGTGTAGCCACAAAAATCAAGGTAACTGCATAACCCTCTTTTCACATAACAACATTTTAATCTAAGTATTAAATGATTTCAAATACTTACCTCATGTTCCATTAAAGAGCCTATGTTCCGCTTCGCTATAGCTGATATTTCTATTGATCGCGAACTCAGTCACAAAACTTCCAAGTGTGCGATCAATCCAGTGATCCATGGTCCACACAATATTGATTCCCGATGCTTCCAAATGTTGCACCGATTCCGGAGTCCACATTATAGGTCCATCAAGCCTCCAAATCCCTTGACTATCCGCAAATTTAGACAATCATTCTTGTATTTTGTCAGGGAAGAAACAAAAGAATGCTTCAGTCTTGTCAGAGAATAAATATCTCTGCAACCACTGCTACTTGGATAATTTAGGGCTCCTGTTCTCTTGAGTCGCATATGCGTGCACTTTTCGGTCAATCCACTTCTCAATCACTTTCTTTGTAGGAAACCATTTATCACACATCTCTTAGACAGAACCCGGTCCCAACAATGGAACCATTTTTTGGCTTTAGGGGGCTTGACCTTGGTTCAAAGTTATTCGCGCCAACCAATAAAACCCTAAATTCTGGCCCTTTCGGCAACAACCCACATAATAGAAGCTATAGTCTCACCTGAAGCAGTCTTGGGTGATGCTAGAACTAGGTTTCTACATCCAGATGCTATGTAATGTGTATTATGAAGCCCTTTTAGCTCAGATCGGCCTTCGTGCAGATTTGTATCTTCCAATAGTCCACTACTACAACTCTATCCAAATGGCCACCTGACCTTCGCGAAGGTCTACAATAATGATTTTTAGACCTAAAAGAAGTAGACTCACTACTTTCTCTTAGTGAATAATAACCCTAGATCCGCCTTCGCACAACTCTACTTGATTTAGACAGTTATCATAACAGATTTAGTTACTACCTTCGTGAAAATAGTTCATTACTCATTTGATGCATAGATATTAGATATTTGACATATTCCGCAGAGAATACTCTTTACTTCAAAGAAAACATATCTGGATTCAAGAGATCTGTGGTTTGTATCTTTTGACTCAGTTACCAGAGAATCCACAGTATGAACATTTTTATGCCAACGTTTCAAATCCGGATCCATCATTAGGGCTTATGAATGATGATAAATGAAGAGATGCTTAGAGGGAAATAAATAATAATGAGGAAAATAAATTTTTAGGATCAGCAGAATGTCGGCTGAATATTTATTTTTAATTTATTTATTTAATTATTCATTCAATTATTTATTTTATAAATAAATAAAATAAATAAATAATTAATAATTAAAATAAATTAATTAAAAATAAATATTCAGCCGACATTCTGCTGATCCTTAAAATTTATTTTCCTCATTATTATTTATTTCCCTCTAAGTAGCTCTTCTTTTATCATCATTCATAAGACCTGATGATGGATCCCAGTTGGGATTTGAAACGTTGGCATAAAAATGTTCATACTGTGGATTCTCCGGTAATTGAGTCAAAAGAAAACATATCATTAAGCATCGATGCATAAACTTAAAAAGAATTAAAAACAAGGTACCGATACAATATATTCGATCCCAAATCAGTCTTTATTAGATTCAACATTCAAATTGCAGATTCTTCCACCCTGTGCACCCAACTGCAGGGGCCCACGCACTCAGACTTGCCAAGGTCTCCATGCACTCAGCTATAGGAGCCTTCCCGTTTCACCTAAGTATAGGAAAATAGAGCTTTCGCGCCTTAGCACTTGCCCTTACACTTTTTCTTCACCAAACATTATTCTTCTATACTTGCTATGACTCAAATATTTATAGCCTTTCTAATACAATACCATGGCCTGCGGCCTATGGGTGAGTCTCAAAACCATCCTACTGATGAGGATCATCATTGGGTAAAATATATGGACCTTAATACACCTCCCAGCTTACTAAAATCAACTCTTCTCATAAGTCCTTATGTGTTTTAATTATATTTTTCTTAATGAGATGAGTAAAAGTAAGATGTTATGTCTAGTGGTCTAATATGCATTGATTGCAGATTTTTAGGAGAAAATTATTGAAAATTATGGCTAATTAAGGTGTAGGAACTCGAATGAGACAAGAAGGAGATATTATAGGAGATGGATCTTCCTCATTAAATCCTCACTCATTGGAATATCCCTCAATCAAATCAGACCAGCTCAGAGTTGCAGGCAACCAAGTCATGAGGATCATTGGCAATGAAGCTAGTGATAGTTAAGAACCAGTTTATCTTGAGATTAGGAGCCAAGCCTCCCTAGATTTAAGGAATTTGTTGGAAACTTCAGTTGTATAAATAAGGAGGCTTAGAGCCTCATTAGGATTCTGATTTTGTATGCAATATAACTAAGCACTTTCGAGTTGAAGGATTGTGACAAAACATTGTTATGTATTTTTTCATATGTTAATGAAAATGAGAATTCCATTGACATAGCACTGAGTTTACTTAGAGGGATGAAGCTCTTGGGTTAGGGCCCAACCCTACCAGCAAAGGTTCCACTTATTGTACTTGTATGGTTAGGTTATTTCAGATATTACTTGTTGAATTGATTTTGGCATTGTTACATTACAAGTATTGGTGAATTTGATTAGTTTGCTTCCATTTGTGAATATCTTTAACAATATATTTAGAGAGATAAAGAAATAAAAAAAATACTCATAATAGGTGGATCTTGCTTCATTCTTCCCTTCAAGGACCATAGTTTGAGGAAAAAACCTCATTCAGCCCAAAAAGATAAAATTCTGGTTTCTTATGAAATTTAGGGTTTTTCTGCTAACTATGTCAGCATCTTTCAGTTTTCAAAGATAGGTTGTAGTTGTCATTTCTGATATATTCAGATTTGTATTAGATTTCATGGTTTTTTCACAATAGGCTTCAAGCATTTCCATGCATGAACTAGTCAAATAAATTATGAAATTCTGCTTTCCTATATTGATGTAAACCTCTCTTGTTTTAACATGATTTATGGGTAAATGCGAAAAATTATGTGTATATAGCAGGATTTTCAATATTACAGGAAGACCTCATATTACTAGCTCAGCCTAACCTTACCCATCCATGATCGCCACAAGCCAATAAGTCCATAATCCAAGTTATCATTTCACAAGGACAACTTTCCATACTTTTTGAGCAAATCCAACCATCATAAAACTTTGGTTTGAGTTTTTAGGGTGTCCTAACCACATACTTTCCTTATTCCTTCCCTCACTCACCTTCCCTAAGCCTCATACCACTGTACAAATCACTCCTTATGCTTTCAGCTTGTTCCTGTAGGAAAATAGGGGATCCTGTAGGTGAATTAGGACATTTTGTAGACATCTTGTAGGACAACCTGTAGTGGCTTGTTTTGAGGCCTACTAGTGATAAATGCATCACAAAAGATAGGAGAAGACCCCTTCTTGCCTCCCAAGCCATCTGACCCATCACAACCATCTCTCTCGACACCTAACCCACCTGCCATACAATCAAGAAGAACTAGATTTCATGTTTTCACAAAAAGGACAAAAAGATAAAGGTTGTTATGCTTTTCATGTGAACATAAGTTAAGTGTTTGATTAGAATAGATTGCAATGCTTAGGTTAGTTAGGATTTCACATGTGTTAGCTTAGAATTATTCTGAAGCAAGGTATCTTAACAAGTAGCTAGATGATTTGTGTTTTTTAAGCATCTATTTCAGTGTTTCCTTACTGTAGTAGGTAGCATTTCAATTCTCTCAATGAGGGTAAAATTCTCCTTTCTCAATTGATAATCAAACTTATTATAAATCAATAGAAGGTTGGTTTGAGAAACCCTAGTGGTCTATAGTGTAGCTTAGCAGTGACAAAAGAGTGGATCCATTGCATCTACTTGTGTATACAACACTATCACCTCTAAGTTTGTACGAACCTCGGGTTAATGAAGTAAAGTTGGTAGCCCCAGGAGTTGCAGCATTATTGCCACAATAATGGTGCTCATCACTTTTTGGCATTTTTGCTGGGGAGGTGTTTGAGTAGACATGATTTCTTGTTTCTTTCTTCAATTTCTTATCTCTTTCATTATGCTATTAGTCTCATTTTTGCAAGATATTTGTAAGTTGGTTTTCTTTCCTTTCCATTCTGCAAGTGATTTCATTCAGTAGTTTGTTTCAATTTAGTTGTCTTTTCTATTCCGCAATTAGTCTTAAAGGTTGGAAAAAAACAAAAAAAAACACTTCTTTCATTCCTCGTAGGAATAAGGATAACTTAGGGAAATTTCTGCCAAATACGCCCACCACTTCAAACAACCAACCTTCCCTCTTCTTCGGTGGTTGTGAATTAGAGGACCCCTTTGGCAAGCAACTAGATATTTTTGAAGAGCCTATAGGGGAAGAAGAAGAACCCATTCCAACTAACATAATGGCTGAAAATATAAATGAAAGGGGAGATAGAGAAAGAATTGAGGGTTCTTTTCCCATCAGAGAAACCAATGGGGATTCCAAGATGAAAAACATAAGCCCCTCTGTTCTTCCTCACTTCCATGGCCTAATCTCAGAAGATCCAGATACTTTCTTTTTCCAATTCACTGTCATATGTAGAACTTATGACTAGACTACTGATGATCAGAAGTTGAAATTATTCCCATCCACTCTCAAGGATGCAACTTTGTGCTAGTTCATGGATTTACCTGGGGATAGTATCACCACTTGGGCTTAGATTCGGCAAGCTTTCAACAACAAGTATAGGGAATACTGTAGGTCCAAAGACACCAAAGAGGAAATTTTTAGAATCACCCTCAGGCATGATGAGTCCTTAGAAGATTATGAGGAAAGATTCCAGCTCAGCTATAACAGGGCCAGGTGCACACTTGATCCTGAGTCACTTTATCTAGTCCTACTCAGGGGAATCAGGGAACATCTCTTGGATACCCTAAACCTGCTATCAGGAGGGGACATCTACCAGCTACCCTATGAAGATATCAAGACCGTTTTTAAGAACCATTCTAGGACAGCTAGGAAAAAAGGTAGGGGTAGTCAAATAGTGGTCAACTCATCCTCTTCCAACACATCCATAAAAAGTGAAATTGGAAACATGCTGGAAGCTTTTAAGAGTGAAATGTTGCAAATCCTTTCCCTATAGATGGACATTATGCAAATCAAGAGGAAGCATGATGAAGCAGAGAGATAATTGGCCATTTTATGCTGCACAAGGAGGCAACCTAGGAATGAATGTCAATTAAACCTTATAGAAATCTACTTGTCCTGTGAAGAAAACCACTCCACAGAGAAGTTCCCTTCTCTACCTGGACTAAAAGTTGTGTATCAAGGAACTAAAGGGGTGACTGAACAGCTCTGCTACATAAATCAAAGGAGGCCTCATGGACCTAGACCATACCAATAGGGCATGAAAGGGTCATCCAATGCATGTTACAACCCTAACCAAAACACATCCATTCCCTCTTGCCCCCCCCCCACTCATCCCTCCTGGTCTACACCTTCTCCCTGGTATTTTGCACCTCAGTACCATTCCTAACCAACCAACCAGCCATTTCAGCCATATACACCTCAACAACCTTAATGGAATGCACCACCCCAGGGGTGGAGGCCCCCATACAATAATGCTCCAGCTTTATTACCTTCACCCCCTACTCAACCATAGCTTTTACAACCTTCTCCACCTAAACAACCTCAGATGCCTACCCAACCAAACCCGAACCCGACCAATAAATAGGCATAGCAGGTCTATAGTGGAGAGACATCCTACCCTGCTTATGCTGTGGAAATTCAGGAAATAAACCTTAGATCTAGGAGAGTTCTTCTAGATAATCAACCTCCATCTCCACCTATGGAGAGAGGAAGAAATAGAGGAAAGTATGCGTAGAGTGAATCCACCACCCTTTCCTGAAATATTAACTCATCCGGTCCAACCTACCCCATAAAAGAATTAACTTCTGGGTGAATTGAAAAATCTGTGTCAAAATCCCACTTCCCCAAGCTATTAAGGATGTACCTATTTACAAAAAAATGATTAAAGAGAAGCGTTTCAAACATCCATGGAGGTGAAAAAGAGACACCCCTACCATTAATGTCATTGGATAGTTTTCTGACTTAATGTTGGGACAAGTAATTTGCCTAAAGTATTTAGACCCTGGAAGCCCTATAGTAGGTGTACACATCAATGGCACCATTGTCCCACATTGTTTTTTCTTGGGCTGCCATTAATGTAATGACTAAGGACACCATGCTCAAGCTGAATCTCCATGGTTCATTAAGAAAGACCATGACAGTCTTGCAGCTTGTAGACCGATCCATAGTAAGCCATGAGGGGATTATTGAGGATGTGATGGTCTCCATTGACTCCTGGGAGCACCTTGCAGAATTCTTAGTTCTCAAGCCTAAGACCAAATTTAATGGTTATCCTCTCATGCTTGGGAGGCCTTGGTTAGCCACTACCGATGCCTATGTCAGCTGCAGAGCTGGAAACATGACTATAAAAATTGGGCATCTATCCAAGTAGTTGGTCCTATACCCTCCTGCTCAACCATCTCTAGAACATGACTTACCTTTATGGCTAGAAGAGGAGTTGGAAGATGAAGTCTACTCCACCCAACTCTATACCCTAGAAACTGCCATGGAAGGAGGACAGCCTATTAAATATTATTTGATTGAACGCATCCTCCAAAATCCAACTCCCAACACCTTGTCTCTAGAGGAAGTAGTGAAGAAAACCAAGAAGAACCATTAACTTTATCTATGCTTAGATGATTCAAATCCTACTCATGTCAAGGCAGTGTAATTTGGCCCTGAAAGAACACTGAAAATCGACCCCTCTTTTTGTACACCAATAAGAAGAGTTATGTAATATGCTAAGAGAGAATTTGGATGCCTTTTTTTGGAATTACAAAGGGATGAAGGGAGTGCACCCCTTGGTGTGTACTCACCACATTTATATCAAAGAAGGTTGCAAACCAGTTCGTCAATCCCAAAGGAGAATGAATCCAACTCTCAAGGATATAGTCAAAGAAGAGTTTCAAAAGCTAGTGAATGCAAGATTCATCTACCCTATCTCAAACAGTGAGTGGGTGTCTCCTTTGGTGTTCATTCCAAAGAAAAATTGAAAATGGAGGATTTGTGTTGATTACAAAGAATTAAACAAAGCAACAAGGAAGGAACATTTCCATCTACCTTTCATTGACCAAATGTTAGATGGCTTGGCATGGAAAAAGTGGGTACAATCAAATCTAGATTAGCTTAGAGGACCAAGATAAAACCACCTTCACCTGTCCTTGGGGTACTTTTGCTTATAGGGTACTTTCGCTTATAGGGTCCTTCCTTTTGGTCTATGCAATGCCCGTGCCACTTTCGAGAGGGCAGTAGTGAGTTTCTTTGCAGGGTTAGTCCATGACGCATTAGAAATTTATACGGATGACTTTACACCCTATGGGTGTGATTTTGAGGAGGCTCTCTCTAACTTGGTTAAGGTGCTAAACAAATGCGTTGGAATTCACTTATCCCTTAGTCCCGAAAAATGAGAGTTCTTGGTCACTCAATATCCCACTAGGAAGGACTGCAGGTAGAGCCAAATAAGATAGCCATCATCAAAAGGGTCTCAACTCCACAAAAATAGAGGGATGTCAAACGTTTTTTAGGTTTATTCGGATACTATATGAGATTTGTAAAAGATTTCAGCAAGTTAGCTTCTCCTTTATTTTGGTTGTTGGCTAAAAATATGGTCAGAAAGATGTCAAGAAGCCTTGGACACCCTAAAGGACAAGTTGAATACTGCACCTATTCTCCAAGGCCCAAATTGGGCTCTTTCTTTTCATATACATGATGATGCCTCTCACACATCCATAAGAGAAGCTCTAGGCTAGATAGATGACAAGCTACCTTATGTCATTTACTTCATCACTAAGAATTTGTCGAAATCCGAGTTGAACTACAAAGTGACTAAAAAAGAGCTCCTAGTTGTTGTGAAATCATTGAATAAATTTAGGCATTAGATTACCGGTTACCAAACATTTGTACACACTGACCATGCTACAATTAATTACTTGATGAATAAACCTGATGTAAATGCCTCAAATATTAGATGGTTACTTTTATTGAAACATTTTGGTTTAACTATTATTGATAAGCCTGTCAAGGAGAATGTTGTTGTAGATTTTCTATCCAGATTGACTTTTCATGTAGGGGAGGAAGGAATGGTTGATGATCGGTTACTAAATGAACATTTATTTTCCATTTCAATTTTGTCTCCATGGTTTGCTGACATAGAAAACTACTTGGTGTCTACACAATTTCCACCAAATGTTTCCTTCAAGGAAAAGAGCAGGATCATAAGAAAGGGAGGCCCATTCAATTGGATTGGGGGAAATCTATTCAAGCTAGGTCTAGATCAAATTCTAAGAAGATGTATCAGGGAGGAGGAAGTCCTTGACATCCTTATAGCCTATCATAATGGGCCTTGTGGAGGTCACTTTGTAGACAAAAGAACAACATTCAAGGTGTTTCAAGTTGGTTATTACTCACCCACTTTTCACCAAGATGTGAGGAGGTATACCAGTCAGTGATTAGTGCCAAAGGATGGGGAAACCTACCCCAAGGGATGAGATGCCTCTGCAACCTCAAGTGACTTTCGAGCCATTTGACAAGTGGGGCATGGATTTCATCGGGCCCATTGACCCTCCATCCAAATAGAAGCAGTACATCATTGTGTGCACTGAATACTTAACCAAATGAGCTGAAGCCAAAGCCATCAAAGCAGCAACAGAAGAGAAGGTGGATGAATTCTTAAGAGAAAATGTGTTTTATAAGTTTGGGTACCCTAGAGAATTTTTCACTGATCAAGGTAGTCAATTTACATCTCACATTATTGAAAATTTGTTAACCCAGCACAAGATCAAGCATAGAACATCCACTCCTTACCACCCACATGCTAATGGGCAAGTAGATGTAACCAATAGAGCACTGGACGTCATTTTGACCAAGGTGATTAGCAGCAGTAGAAAGGATTTGGCAAACATATTTGTTGAGGCCACTTGGGCCTACAATACCACTTGGAATACCACCACTGGCTTTACCCCTTATGAACTAGTCTATGGGAAGTGTTATCACCTAGATTGAACTTCAGGTTGAAGGAAGGCAATGCAAGGGTAACCACAAACACTGCTTATCCAAGTACCTAGCCCTACTAGGCCAGGAGAGGGCTATCTCCATAAGGATCTCAGCCAATATGATTGGATCAGGAAAAGGATACTAGGCTAGGTATATTAGCACAAGGTTTGATTTTATTTTGAAGGGGTTTTGCTGGATCAGGAGGAGCTGGACAGTTAGGGCTAGCGAATTAGTTCAAAATTGTAGGGTGTTCAATGGGGAAAGGTAGGCATAAAGGTTAGCACTCTAGGGCTTTATGGGTGAGGTGTTTTAAGATTGGTGAGAAGCTAGGAAGAGCATGTGATTACCATGGATCCTTCCTAGATTGTAGAAAACATATAATGGTGAATAATTCCCCAAAGCAGAGTAGTGATGTAATGAATTTTGCCTATCAACTTCAAAACATTCACTTAGAAGAAATTAAATGAGTAATGAAGTACAAAAGACATATTAATATATGATCACAAGATAATAACCTGAACTAAACTCCATACCACATGGATCCCAAAGAAACAGCTGCAATTTTTATTAATCTCCTACTAAACTGCTACAAAATGATGTATAATTAAGGCATAAGCATCTAGTTGAGTCCAACCCTTTACAATGAGAAAGAAGAAGAAGATATAGCCATTATTTCAACCTCCTCCCATCCTTAGGGGTCGAATCCCTAAGATGAGCGGCTAATCTAACCAACACTGAACAAGAAACAGGAATATAGGCATCTTAACAACTTGCCTCTAAAAGTGAAAAACTGGTTCATTTGATATCAAATTGACTTTTAATCTAATGATTGACCCTATACTACTCATTATCCATCATATTTACAAGCCAAGTCATCATTTACAATAGTAAAACATCCTCCATGAGAGAAAATCCATGAACACAGTCAAAACACAGAAAAATAGCCATCCTGTGCAAAATTTTCTCTACGCGCAGCGCCACTAGCCCAGCGCACAGCGCCACTTTCAGGTCCTTTTTGGAAGCCTTCCTGGCATCCAAATTGAGCTCATGATAGCTCATGGGAAATTTATTCAAGTATACTTTCCAAAACACTTAGAATTTATTCATTTGAATCTCATGTGGCGCCTCAAACGTTGATTCTCCCAACACTGCTTCTGTGTGACAGTCCAAAAAGTGGCAGAAAGGTTATTTTTACAATGTTTTTTGACATTTTGGTGGCAGTTCTGCCCCAAAAGCTTAGAAAATTCATAGCATGCATGTACTCATCGCTCTAAATCCAAAAATTCAATCCATTTATGCATTGGGTGCCCCTAAGAAAAGAGTAGCACCACTAGCGCTGCGCGTTGAGCCAGATTTTTTGTATGTGCAATTTCCAAAATTTGCAAAAAACAAAATCTTCTCCAAACCTGACCAAAATTGGTGAGAAGCACCATCATCAAGCATCTTGATGAGCCAAGGAAGCTTCAGCAAGCAACCTAAGCCTATCCTCCTCTTTTTTTCCCTTTAGAGCCCACCTTAGCCTAGCTTTCATCTTTTTGACCCTCATATTTCAAATTTTGTTTCGGGTCCTGTAATGGTAGGCCATGTGCCTAATCATTTGGTTGTCCCTATTTACCTTCTCCAATAGCTTCTCTATGTTCAAATTGACTCTCTTAAGCCATGTCCCTCTATCATCCTCAATTTCCTTCTCAACAGGAGTCAAGGTGACTTGTGCCTCCTTGTTACCTTGTTGTTTTACCTTGAGAAGTTCCAGCTCCATGAGGACCTGCTTGTCACTCAATTGCTTGTTCTCTTGTTCCAAATTTGTGATGACATACTTGGCTCTCTCCAAATTTTCCATCAATTCTTGGGTTAGAGCCTCCTTTTCCCATATGAATGTCCTTTATTGTTTCTTCATCCTGAGCCTCTAAGTCAATTATTTCCATTCCATAATGAGTATAATGTTGCTTTGGCTCATCATGCTCTGTCAAATCAAAGTCTCTCTCTTTCTCCTCATCATCAAAACTTTCCTTCGGCATCTTTTCTTTCCCTTTGTGCAGCTACTGCACCTGTATCGATTGTGTTGATGAAGAAGGCAATGCCCTTTCCACATCCTGTGGAGCTAGCATTTTCCTATGAGTTGACGAAGAAGGCAAGGTCCCTTCCACATCCTATGGAGCAAACACTTGCCTTTTAGCTGCAAACAATCTCCTTGTGCCCCTTTGATATGTCATGTAAGTCCCGGGTACCTCGGTAGCTTTAGTCTCTTTTGGCTTCTCATATGTCTTCATTTGAGCGCTGCTAGAAGGTCCTCCTGATTCATGGGACATTGGTGGAGGAATTTGAGGACCCTTGAAGATGTCATGAGCAATAAATGTCTCCAAAGAGATGTTGAGGAGGCTAAGATGATGAAGCACAATCATATTGATCAAGGAATAATGACAGAGATTGCTCATCTATTGAGGGTATGGATTTTTCTGCACAAAATGGGCCATCTTCTCAATATTCCCGAATAATAAATAAGGGAGGTTTAACATCCTCACCCTGGTAAAATGCATGAGAATATGGATGTGATATGTGTACAATCTGGAAAATTTTCCCATGGGGGCATACTTATCTTCAAGGAATCTGAAAGGAAAAAGCATTTTCACCTCATTTCTGTACCTGGGTTTGATGTAAGGCTCATAATAGTGTTCATTTAGGTCCTATGCCTTGTACCACTTCTCCCCTACATTCGAAATCCTGGTTGCATCCACAATAATCGAAGGCGAAACTATAAATGTCACCCTAGCAAGAGTCACCTTGTTGTCCTGAAGATGGCTACAAAAAACCTGGTGAGCTCAGGTTGGTGTTGAACTCTCTCTATCTGCTCACAGAACTCATAGCACCCTAGAGGTCTGAAACAAGTGACAGCTAACTGAGAGGCCTACAATTCTATGAGTTTTAATGGTTCTTCCCTAATAATCTGCCTCCCTTGTGTGGTTTTCTCTAATGCCGAGGTCTATCGGTCGAATTGTTACTGCCTGTGTTTTCCTCCTCCTCATAGTCCCAGTCTTCTCTATCCATGTTTGCAAATTTTGAGGCTGTACACTCCAAGAAAAGGGATGAAAGGAATGAATAATAGTGATTTAGGAGTGAGGGAATGGGAGATGACCTTGTGATATATTTTGGTAGGCTAGAAAATAAAGGGAAGGGTATGTATTATGAAAGTGAGGGAGAGGGTTTTGGGCCCTTTTTTGAAATATAACTTGTGGGATGAAGGATGAGCGGGTATAGAATGTTGTGGAGTGATGTGGAGAAGGGATTTATGGTTTTAGTGATAGGTGGTGGGAAAAATAGAGGGGATTAGGGTTTCTAGAATGTCATTGAGGGAGAAACTAGGGTTTCACATTTGTCATGGTAAATTCCTTCAAACATTTCAATTGCAACTTCAACGATGAGGTAGAGGGAGTTCACTTACTTGTTTGAGAGATGAGAGGGTTATTTGGAAGTTTTTATGAAGTTTGGAGGCTTTCTGGTCTTTTCTGCTCAATGCGCAGTGCCAACTACAAACACGCAACACCACTTCTCACCACACAACACAATGTAATTTTGCACTGCTGAAACCTCCCTACGCGCACTACCCAGCTCATATGCACAGTGCCAAATTGCAGAAGCGCAGCGACACTTCACCATTGCTCCAAACACACATCACCACCTCCACTGCCTGAAATGAGCAGTGCCAAACTATAGAAGCACAACGACACTTCACCATTGCTCCAAACACACAACGCCAACCTCCAGAAGTGTAGCGCCACTTCTCCTTGGCCCAAAACTCACTCAACCTCTCATCTTTTCCTCACTTTTTGACTCCTTCTTTACCAAATGAGAATGATGAACTTGAAAATGAAATATGAGACCTTATATAGGAGTAGATTTTGAATTTTTCACTGGAGAAACCCACTTTCTAATGTTTCTTGACCTTTTTCAAATCTCTATTTTTAATGCCTTTCCTTCTTTGTTTCTTTTTAGGTGGATGATGCTCAACTTGAACTGATTTTTGTAGTGTTTATTTGTCTTGTAGCAAGGAGAGATGCATCGGTGCAGCTGAGATCATTTATTACATAAAGTGAATTAAAATTACATAAGAAATACAAATTAACTCAAAATACTCTGTTTTCACCTCAAAAACATGTTTTTTGAGGTGAAAATTACATTAGTTAAAAAGATAATTATATAATGACTATGACTTACTAGCCATCATGCTTGACTTATTTATCATCCTCATACCCTTGCTGCCCTTTATTTACACTTTTAAATCATGCTCTTGACCTTGGAAATGAAACCCTAAGACCTAATGAAACATGCCCTATGACCTAATGAAAGCATGATTGCAAATTGACCATGAAACCATAACTGAAGACAACCTGAAGAAGGGTCAGCAAGTATACTCTATGAGGGAGAAATTAGATTTTCTGAAGAGAAGGCAACCATCAGTGGATCAGTTTGACATGACCTAATGAAATGATGTAAAAAATTCAGTATGGGACCCCTAAAATGAAAATGCAAAGAGAAAATTTGATCACCGATGGAAGTATGCAGATATTGACATTAACATTGGCCTTATTGGGGATGGTAGCTCCTTGTGGGTGTCAAGAACACCATAGACCAAGTTCTTAGTTGGTTGGGCCAAATACGGTCAAACAAATAGAATACTAAAACAAGGAAAACCCCCTTTCTTTTTACAATTTTTAAAGAAAATTCACTCGATACAAATTGAACACTGAATCACAACCAACTCTAAACTTGACTATAAACGAAATCAACCAAAATTGACACAAATCATTCAAGCTTTATAGACTTCACGTCGGGCCCCAAGCTTAGATGATAGTGAACTTGAAGCCTTGTGAGGAAAAGCAAACTGGTATATATAATGAAGTTGAAACCTCAAAAGTAGTAGTGTTTCAGGAGCCTACCATTCACTGGTCCTCCTGAACATTCTTGACCATCCATTTCCTTTAACAAAAATTCATTCTATCCTTGATAAGCTGAGATTTTATATGGTCCTTTCCATAGATTGTCAAACTTACTATGCTTTCCTTTTTCCTCATTCTGTGCATCCCACCGCAACACTACATCTTCCAGTTGAAACTTTTTTACTTTGGTTTTGTAGTCATAAATTTTCCTTATCTTCTCTTGTAACCAGAAAGTGTTTTGGGAAACCTCTTCCCTTTTTTGTTGAAGGTGAATCATTTGATTAATTCTGTGCTAAATATCATCCTCTTTGCTGCCAGCTTCCTGTAATAATCTCATGACCGGGACTACAAGAGATGTGGGAAGCATTATATCAGTACCATAAACCAACTCAAAAGGTGACATACATATTGATTTCTTGTTGCTCACTCTATTGGCCCACAAGGCATTAACAAACTTTTGATGCCAATTATTATTGTTTTCCTCCAACATTTTCTTGATAATGTTCACCAAGGATTTATTTGATGACTCAGCCAATCCATTTCCCTACGAGTAGTATACCATGGAATGACCCAAAACTCAACCATCCTCTTTGACTTAAATTCTACTGCATTACCTATTATAATCTTGTGTGGGGAACCAAAATGAGACATATTAGATTCTAAAAATTGGATAATTACCATGTTCATGGCTTGCCTTGTTAGAATGGCCTCAATCCACTTGGTGAAGTAATCGGTAGCTGTCAAAATCCATTTGTGTTGTGTTGATGATGTAGGATGGATTTCTCCTATGAAATGAAGTCCCCACTACTGGAAAGGTGCGTTTATTTCGATTGGCTTTAGAGGAAGAGGAAGCAACTTTATTTTTCCTTGAAAAAATTGGCATTCATGGAAGCTCATAACTGTCTTATATAAATCTGAAAACAAAGTTGGCCAATAATATCCTACTTTCAACACTTTTTTAGCTGTTGTTTTCCAAAGCAAATGACCACCACAATCACCTCTGTGAAAATCATTCATTACCTGTTGAGCTTCATCTTCAACCAAACAATTAAGAAGAACTCCTCTCGGATTTTTCCAATAGACAACACTATTTAAAATGCATAATTTTGCAGACTTTAGTTTTAATGATCTACCTTTACTTCTTGACATTCTAGGAGGTGGCGAAAGATGTTGAAGAACAGAAACTATATCAGAATACCAAGGTGATTTGAGAAACATTTCTGATAATTGAATGAGTGAGCCATCAGTTTTTCCAAGCCTTGTCCTTTGATTAGTTTGGTAGGCTTAATCTCAAGATCATACTCCAACATTGTTGCTATCCACTTACCTCTTCTTCCCTCTGGATCAGTTTGCATGAGAACATCCTTGACAGCTATGTTAGGAACATATGCTATGGTATGTGAATGCAGAATGTATATTCTGAAATCCTTCAATGCTTTTATAAGAGCCAGAGCTTGTTTTTCAATGATATTGTAATGCAAGGCAACATCTCGAATAGTCCTACTAAAAAAAGCAGTGGGTTCCTCCACTTGATCCCTCTTTTGCATCAACACCACAACCATGGTGTCCTTAGATGGAAATGAAAATATAATAAAATCAGGAGTATAATCAGGACTGATCAAGACTAGGGCTGTGGTCAAAGAAAACTTTACCAAATTGAATGATTTCATGGCATCCTTGGTCCATTTCACAGTGCTATCCTTTTTCAACATATTAGTTAATTCACGTAAATGCTCCGCCAAATTTGGTATAAATATACATAAGAAATTCATCTTACCATTGAAAGCCCGAATCTCCTTTTTGTTGCATGGAAAGTCTATTGCTGGATTGCCTCCACCCTTGAAGGACCAGTGCGAATACCATCTTTAGAAATTATATGACCAAGCATTTTACCCTCATCCATGGAAAAAGTACACTTTTTTGGGTTTAGAGAAATCTCGAACTTCCTACATTTCTGAAAGACAATCCTTAAGTGGTGCAAATTCTCATCATCAGAACCAGAAAATACCATTAGATAATCTAAATAGACTACCAAGAAAACATCCTTCTCATTAGCAAAAGCTATGTCCATCGCCTGCAGAAAAGTGGCTCCAAAATTCTTCAACCCAAATGGAATTTTGGCATACTGAAAAGTTCCCCATGGTGTTGTGAAGGCAGTTTTGTCTTGGTCTCTTTCATGCACCAAGATCCGATTATAGCATGGGTAGCCATCTAGTAGTGACATCCGTGATGCTCCAACTACTCTTTGTAGAATATGGTCCATATTAGGAAGAGGGTAATTATCCTTTAAGGAAACTTTGTTGAGGTTCCAGAAATCTATGCACAACCTTATTTCTCCAGTCTTCTTTCGTACCGGGACCAAATTTGAAATCCAATAAGAAAATCTAATTGGAACAATGATGCCAGCTTTAAACAATCTATTTACCTCTTTCTCAATGGATGGCAGCAGCTTTAGATTGATTCTTCTCAACTTTTGTCTAAAAGGTTTTTTCTCCAGCTTGATAGGAATAGTATGCTAAATGATATTCTTGTCATACACTTTAAAATCTAAATAATCCCATGCAAAAACATCAGAAAATTTAGAAAGTAACCTAACATACTTAGCCTTTACTTTAGGAGACAATGTTTTTGATAACTTTACAAGCTTGGGCTGGTCAGCTGTTCCGAGATTTACATCTTCAAATCCTTTGTCTGTAGAAACCAAGGTTGGTTTTCTCGCCACATCATCCTGATCAAAAAGCTCCTATAAAGGTATGAGACCTCTAGGAATAACATTATCCTTTATTTGTAAAACCTCCATCTGATTTACCTCAATATCTTGTTCATCGGAATCACAAACATCATCAATGAAAGCATTCTTAAACTTTCCCTGATTCTGCAACAAAGCATTAATTTCATTGTCATCCCAAAAAACTTACCAATACCTCAAATTATCAGGAACAACAGGCCTATGTTTGACATGAATTTCAAATTTGTTTCTAGAATTCATTAGAATCTTCAAATTGCTGGCTGCAGTGGCTAGTGAATTTGCAATGATGTTTTGAGTCTAGGGTACCATTGTCAAGTTATATTTCGGAAAAATTTTCAAAATATCCATAATTGCATTTTTGTAGGCTCTCATCTACGGATGTTTTGCTTGATATTCTCATTTTACTTGTTTAATCACCAGCTCTGAATCACCATACAAAAATCCTTTTCTCATATAGTTTATTTAAAATTTTAAGACCTGTAATCAAATCCTCATACTCCGCTTCATTATTAGAGAAATCAAAACCTAACTTGGAGGAACATACTCTAACATTACTTGGGACCTTGGCAGGCTGGAAAGCAAGGCTTCGAATCCAAATTCCAATACTAGCACCGTCTTTACCCACAGCGCCATCAAAGTCCATGCTCTAAAGGCTGGCTTCATATTCTAGATTCTAGAATTCTGTTTCTTTCTCAACCTTACCTTTGTTGATTACTTCATTTTTCTACTTTTCACTAACCTTTTGCTGTTGTGTAGGTTGCTCAGAAGAAATTGCTATTTTTTCTTTTTCTTGATTAAGAACTGCTCTAAAATTCTCGGAAATTTCTGGTACATCATCTACTTCTACAAGATGAATATATACATCATTCAATCGACTATCAGAGTACAAAACAAAGGACTCTAAATCAGTATGTACAACATTTATCAGATGATTCACAGGCTTCTCTTTACTAGTGATCATATACTTCATTTTATTTTCCTGATACAAGTTTCTCAATTGATCGAAAACAGGGATGGTAGCATAAGAGAAGTCAAGTTGTCAAGTTCCTTTGAGTTTAGCTCCTCACGATTTAGATAAAAGTATACCAAATCGAGGCGGTATATCAGCAACTACCACATCCATCAAGACATTTTTGATTGGGATTTGATCTGAAGAAACCACCAAATCTTTGATGAGACCAATGCAACAGACTCTACCAGAGTCAAATGAGTACAAATCATGATATTTCCGCCCAACTTTTCCATAATAGCTTTGGGCATAAAATTATGGGAAGCTCCGGAATCTAACATAGCATTATGGAGAATATACTCATGTAGTCTAAGACTCAGATGAAAGGGAGGGACTTCGCTGTCTTTAGGCTGACCTTCTATGGCTGGACCAAAAATGAGTTTAGGATGATCATCCTTGACATTCACCATGTCTGACAAAGGATCTATTTGCAATATTCTAGATACATGGTGCATATAATTGCTATTCATAACAAGTTCAGTCAAAGGAATGGACACTTTTAATTTAGCAATTTCACTTTCTAAATTAAAGGATGAAACTTTTTCTACCTCTCTGACACCAATGTCCTTCTTATCTGTTTTCTCTTTCGTTGCACTATATTTTTGCTGATTGTTCTTCTCGTTTGCAACGACACTTGTTGATGGTACCTTGCTAGGATTCAGATCAGGAAGCTCTTTTCCTTTCTTTTGAGTGTTTGAGGAATCATTCTTTGATTGCACGTCCTTTCTTTTCTGAGTGGATTGACCGGTACATCTTTTCTCCTTAAGGAGTACTGCCTCTATTGTGCAGTCAAAGAATTCATATAACCACATTGATAACATCAGATTCAGCCTCCAAAACCACATGATTTGCTAAGATGTAATCCTCATCCATTTGAATGTTTGGAACTTCTGCGTATTCTTCATCTTCGGTCAGAAATATGGGCATACCATCAACATGGAAAAAGTGATTTGTTTCAATTATCAGATCTTCCTCATCTTCTTCTTCCATTCCTTGAACATAATTCTGCTGTAAGGGAGTTCTAATCTGTTGTTGTTGTGCTGGTTGCTCTGGTGCTTTTTTTTCTCTCTGCTTGATTTGGAATTAGGGCTGTTGTTGTTCTTTAGAATTTGGATTCAAGATTTCTAGTTTAAGTCTATCTGTGATAGATAACTAGTCAACCATCCTCTCCACTATTCGAATCAATGTATCCATCTTTACATTTGAAGTAGATGCTTATTCTTTCATGGTCACTCTTTTCTCAGATCTCATCCTTACTCGTTTGGCCAGAAAGTTTGCTTCTACACTCACATCATTCTTTTGCATGTCTTCTAGTGTTGTAGGATCACGTTCCCACAACTGATATGCCATATCAGCATCGAAACCGTCGGGAAACTTGAGCAAAGCCAATCCCTCCGGTGGTTTAATGTTTGCAGGAATAGCATTGTATATTGCATTAAACCTCACAAAATAGTCTTGCACACTCTTGCTGACATATATTTTGATGTTCTCATACTTCGACAAAATCTGAAGTGGATTCTTCTTCACCTCCCATTGATCGAGGAACTACCTATGGAGGATTGGTAAAGTGGTGATAGAAGCTGTTTGTAAAGCTTTGAAAATTTTTCAAACTTCACCTCCAAAGCTTTGTACAAACAATCTCATCATCACATATTCAATCTCTACTTCATGGAGGTCAAAGAAATCATTAATTTTATCTACATGTTGCTGAGCTGTAATGGTTTCAGTGGCATCAAAGAAAATTATTTTGGTTTGATAATTAGTGGGCATGGCACCAAGATTCTGAGGTATAACAAGGGGTGCATACTAGGCAGCCATAACTCGAGGTGGGGGAGGTGGATTTAAAGCAAGGATTGGGGTATTCAGTATATTCAACGGGGAAGTAACAACAACTGGAGTAGTATAAACTATCTGTAAAGATGAAAGCAATGGGTAAGGAACTATTTGAGTTGCAGTATATGTAAAGGAACTATTTCGAAAATTAAAATATGACCTATTTTTCACCCAAGTGTCTATGCATGAAGAAAGGTTCTTCAACTGATTGAGAGCATGAATATGCTGTGACCCTGGTTTGCTTTGTGTAAACAAGTCTTCAACAGTGTATTCAAGAGATATAGAGGAATCAACAACTATTTGATCAATCCAACTCAAAGATTTACTTCGAAATAGACTTTGCTCAAAATGAACATCAAACTTAATATCTTGCAGAGTGTCTAACCTTTCTGGGAGTGAATGAACACGAGGAATGAAAACTTCACTTGATTGTTCTTCCGCTACATTGATTTTCTCTATAGATTTCTTAGATTTCCAACCAATTTGTTGAGGATCAATGACAATGGCTGGAGGATTCGGAACTGGATTGGATCTGGTGTACTTTCGCGAAGCCAGTATGCTCAGTTTTGAAATTTTATATGTTGCTTTACAACTTTCCAATTCAGCCTAGTAAATTCTAAAACTCATCATCCATAAGATTAAGAATTCAAATGAAATATACAACCAGGGTGATTAATCTTTTGATTCCCCAGTATGGTTTCCACTATGTTATCACCTAGATTGAACTTCAGGCTGAAGGAACGCAATGCCAAGGTAACCACAAACCATGCTTAGCCAAGTAGCTAGCCCTACTAGGACAGGAGAGGGCTCTCTCCGTAAGGATCTCAGCCAAGATGACTAGATTAGGAAAAGGATATTAGGCTAGGTATAGTAGCACAAGGTTTGATTCTATTTTGAAGGGGTTTTGCTGGATTAGGAGGATTTGGACAGTTAGGGTTAGGGAATTAGGTCAAAATTGCAGGGTGTTCAATGGGGCAAGGTAGGAATAAGGTTTAACACTCTCGGGATTGATGGGTGATGTGTTTCAAGACTAGTGAGAATCTAGGAAGAGCATGTGATTACCATGGATCCTTCCTAGACTATAGAAAACATATAATGGTGAATATTTCCCCAAAGCAGAGCAGTGATGTAATGAATTATGCCTATCAATTTCAAAACATTCACTTAGAAGAAATGAAATGAGTAATGAATTACACAAAAAATATTAACATATGAACACAAGAGAAGAAACTAAACTAAACTCCATACCACATGGATCCCAAAGAAATAGCTGCAATTTTTATCAATCTCTTGCTAAACTACTACAAAATGATGTACAATCAAGGCATAAGTATCCAGCTGAGTCCAAACCTTTACAATGAGAAAGAAGAAGAATATATAGGCATTGTTTCAACCTCCTCCCATCCTTAGGGGTCGAATCTCTAACAAGAGGAACTAATCTAACCAACACTGAACAAGAAACACGAATATAGGCATCTTAACAACTTGCCTCTAAATGTGAAAAACTGATTCATTTGAGCTCAAATTGACTTTTAATATAACGAATCTACCCTCTACTACTAATAATCCAAGTCATCATTTACAATAGTAAAACATCCTCCATGAGAGAAAATCCATGAACACAGTCAAAACACAGAAAAATAGCCATCCTGTGCAAAATTTGCTCAACATGCAGTGCCACTGGCCCAACGCGCAGTGCCAATTTTAGGTCCTTTTTGGAGGCCTTCCCGACATCCCAATTGATCTTATGATAGCTCATGGGAAAGGTATTCAAGTCTACTTTCCAAAACACCTAGAATTTATTCATTTGAAGCTCATGTGACACCTCAAACGTTGATTCTCCCAAGACTGCTTCTGTGTGTCCAAAAAGTGGCAGAAAGGTCATTTTTAGTGTATTTTTTGACTTTTTGGTGGACCAGTTCTGCCCCAAAAACTTAGAAAATCCATGGGGTGCATGTACTCATCGATATAAATCCAAAAGTGCAATCCATTTGTGCATTCAGTTCCCTTAGGAAAAGAGCAGCACCAGTGGCGCTGCGCGTTGAGCTAGATTTTCTGTATGTGCAATTTCCAAAATTTGCAAAAAACAAAATCTTCTCCAAACCTAACCAAAATTGGTGAGCAGCACCATAATCAAGCATCTTGATGAGCCAAGGAAGCTTTAGTAAGAAACCTAAGCCTATCCTCCTCTTTTTTTCCCTTTAGAGCATGCCATAAGCTAGCTTTCATCCTTTTGACCCTCATGTTGCAAATTTTGTTTCGGGTCCTGTAATGGTAGCCCATGTGCCTAATCATCTAGTTGTCCCTATTGGCCTTCTATAAGAACTTCTCTAGGTGAAAATTGACTCTCTCAAGCCAAGTCTCTCTATCATCCTCAATTTCCTTCTCAATAGGAGTCAAAGTGACCCGTGCCTCCTTGTTACCTTGTCGTTTTACCCTGAGAAGTTCTAACTCCATGAGGACCTACTTGTCACTCAACTGCTTGTTCTCTTGTTCCAAATATGTGATGACATACTTGTCTGTCTCCAAATTTTCCATCAATGCCTGGAATTGAGCCTCCTTTTCCTGTATGATGATGTCCTTTATTGTTTCTTCATCCTGAGCCTCTAAGTCAATTATTTCCATGCCATGATGAGTATAATGCTGATCCGACTCATAATGCTCTATCAAATCAAAGTCTCTCTCTTTCTCCTCATCATAAAAACTTTCCTTCGACATGTTTTCTTTCCCTTTGTGTAGCTTCTGCACCCGTACCTGCTGTGTTGATGAAGAAGGCAAAGCCCCTTCCACATCCTGTGGAGCTAGTATTTTCCTATTAGTTGATGAAGAAGGAAAGGTCCCTTCCACATCCTGTGGAGCAAACACTTGCCTTTCAGCTTCAAAAAATCTCCTTGTGCCCCTCTAATATGTCATGTAAGTCTCAAGCACCTCGGTAGCTTTAGTCTCTTTGGCCTTATCATCTGTTTTCACCTGAGCATGGCTAGAATGTCCTCCTGATTCTTGGGACACTAGTGGAGGAATTTGAGGACCCTTGAAGATGTCATGAGCAATAAATGTCTCCCAAGAGATGTTGAGGAGGCTAATATGATGAAGCACAATCATCTTGATCAAGGAATAATGATAGAGACTTCTCATCTGCTAAGGGTGTGGCTTTTTCTGCACAAAATGGGCCATCTTCTCAATATTCCTCAACAAGAAATAAGGGAGGTTTAACATCCTCACCCTAGTAAAATTCATGAGAAGCCGGATGTGATATGTGTACAGTCTGAAAAATTTTCCCTCACAAGTGAAATATTTCATGACGATTTTCATCATTGGGGCATACTTGTCTTCAAGGAATTTGAAAGGAAAAATCCTTTTCACCTCATTTCTGTACCTGGGTTTGATGTAAGGCTCATAATAGCATTCATCCAGGTCCTGTGCCTTGTACCACTTCTCCTCTAGATTCGGAATCTTGGTTGCATCTGCAATAATGGAAGGTGAAACTGCAAATGTGACCCCAACAAGAGTCACCTTGTTGTCGTGAAGATGGGCTACAAAAATCCTGGTGAGATCTAGATGGTGTTGAAATCCCTCTACCTGGTCATAGAACTCATAGCACCCTAGATGTCTGAAACAAGTGACAACCAACTGAGAGGGTTGCAATTCACTGAGGTTTAATGGATCTTCCCTAATAATCCTACCTCCCTTGTGTGGTTTTCTCTGATGTTTAGGTCTATCTTTCGAATTGTCACTGCCTGTGTTTTCCTCCTCCTCATAGTAGCTGTCTTCTTTGTCCATGTTTGCAAAGTTTGAGGTTGTACACTCCAAGAAAAGGGATGAACAGAATGATTAAGAGTGATTTAGGAGTGAGGGAATGGGAGATGACCTTGTGAGGTATTTTTGTAGGCTAGAAAATGAATGGAAGGGTATGAATTTTGAAAATGAGGGAGAGGGGTCTGAGCCCTTTTTTGAAATATAACTTGTGGGATGAAGGATGAGGGGGTAAAGAATGTTATGGAGTGATGTAGGGAAGGGGTTTATGGTTTTGGTGATAGGTGGTGGGAAAAATAGAGGGGATTAGGGTTTCTAGAATGTCATTGAGGGAGAAACTAGGGTTTCACATTTGTCATGGTAAATTCCTTCAAACACTTCAATTGCAACTTCAATGATGAGGTAGAGAGAGTGCACTTACTTGTTTGAGAGATGAGAGGGTTCTTTGGAAGTCTTTATGAAGTTTGGAGGCTTTCTGGTATTTGTTGCTCAACGCGAAGTGCCAACTATGGATGCGTAGCACCACTTCTCAACAGACAGTGCAATGTAATTTTGCACTGCTGAAACCTACCTATGTGTAGCGCCCAGCTCAGACACACAACGCCAAACTGCAGAAGCACAGCGACACTTCACCACTACTCCAAATGCGTAGTGCCACCTCCACTACCTGAAACATGTAGCGCCAAACTACAAAAGCGTAGAGACACTTCACCACTGCTCCAAATGCACAGTGCCAACCTCCAGAAGTGCAGCGCCACTTCTCCTTGACCCAAAACTCACTCAACCTCTCCTCTTTTCCTCACTTTTTCACTTATTTGGGAAATTAGAATGATGAAGTTGAAAACGAAATGTGACACCGTATATAGGAGTAGATTTTGATTTTTCACTAGAAAATCCCACTTTCTAATGTTTCTTGACCTTTTTCAAATCTCTATTTTTAATGCCTTTCCTTCTTTGTTTCTTTTCAGGTGGATGATGCTCAACCTGAACTGATTTTTGCAGTGTTTCTTTGTCTTGTAGTAAGGAGAGATGCATCGGTGCAACCGGGATCATTTATTACATAAATTGACTTAAAATTACATAAGAAATACAAATTAACTCAAAATACTCTGTTTTCACCTCAAAAACCTATTTTTTGAGGTGAAAATTACATTAGTTAAAAAGATAATTATATAGTTACTATGACTTACTAGCCATCATGCTTGACTTATTTATCATCCTCGTACCCTTGTTTCCCTTTATTTACACTTTTAAATCATGCTCTTGACCTTGGAAATGAAACCCTAAGACCTAATGAAACATGCCCTATGACCTAATGAAAGCGTGATTGCAAATTGACCATGAAACCATAATTGAAGACAACCTGAAGAAGGGTCAACAAGTATACTCTATGAGGGAGAAATTAGATTTTTTGAAGAGAAGACAACCATCAATGGATCAGTTTGACATGACCTAATGAAATGATGTAAAAATTTCAGTATAGGACCCCTAAAATGAAAATGCAAAGAGAAAATTTGATCCTTGATGGAAATATGCAGATAGTGATACTAACAGGAAGGAAGCCTTTTTGTCTTTTTAATTTGAATATAACACCTTAAGGATGGCAGCACAACTAGATCTAGATATCACCAGGGCACAACAAGAAATATTGCTCTAATTAAATGGGTTAGATGAATTTAGGATGCAGGCCCTCCTGCACAGACAAGTGACTCAAGTTCAAAGGAAAATTTGGCATGAAAAGAATACAAAAGATAAACAACTTCAAGAAGGTGATTGGGCTTTGTTGTATGATTCTTGGTACAAATATTTTAAATTCAATTTAAGAACTAGATGGTTAGGGCCTTGTGTAATAGAAAAGTGTCATGATAATGGTGTTGTGTAGATAAGAACCATTGATTCAGAGGTTATCCCTTTGCTTGTCAATGGGTATAGATTAAAGATCTACAAGAAGTCCTTGTCAAATCAAGAATTCATTAATAGCATCAACAAGACAGTGATGGTGGTGGAGCAAGTCTCAACTTCCACCCCACTAAGTCCCTGAAGAAGAAGGAGAAGAAAAAAAAGAGACTTAGGTGAAAACCTCCGTGAGGCACCTGAGTCTCGCTATTGGGTTGAAAACCTCTTGAGGCGACCCAAGGGTGTTTAAAAATAAAAAGATCTTTAGGTGAAAAACTCTTTTGAGGCACCCAGGGTAGGAAACTAGGATGAAAACCTCCTTGGAGGCAGACTAGTTGTTTTACAAAATAAAAAAAAAGAGAAAAAAGAGAAAAGATACAAAAGATGGAAATTTTGTTTTGCAGGTCAGCAAGAGGAGGATAAGCACAACATGAGAAGGATAACAGGACCTACAAGAGCCATGTTTTAATCCACCCATCTCATATCTTCCACTATTCACCTAGTCTTCCATTTATAAACCCCTCCAGCTCATCTCACTCAAACTCTGTGTTTTCTACAAGATTCCCTGTAATCCTACAAGAGTTTCCTGTAGGAATGATAGTGACCTTGAAAACCACAAGAAGGAAAGTTCGAGAGAAAGGTGATGACACAAGCCTATGTTTGGGTGAAAATACATTTACTCCACCACACCATAGCCATTCCTTTCATCACCATGTCACCCCTGCATCCATCAAAGAAATCAATTAAAAAAAATACAGATTACAAAAAGAAAAAAAGGAAGAAAAAAAACAACAGAAGAGAGAGAGAAGAGGGAAAGAGGAACCATATCCAGAGGCAACTTCTCTCACCTACCATTCTCTACCACCCTTCTTCAGTCATTTCAACATCTCGTATGCTTCAGAGTTGAGAAAAAAATATGAAAGTTTAAGGGAGAGGCAACTACAGGACATCCTGTAGGAAATCCTATAGCGGCCTATCCCACAAAGGAAACCACAGAGATTGTATCCATCTTCAGAACTGGGACTACAAGGATGAAGAAGATCCTACAGAGCTTAGCAGCAGCAAGAAGGTCACCAGCAACAAGGTCTAGCACCTACACATCAAAAGGAACAAGCATCAAAAGAGGCAAATACACAGAAAAATATGCAGATTGAAAAGCACAACAAAGAGGCACCACTCTCCATCATGCATCATCAACGAAGCACCTTACCCACATGTATGTCATCTTATTCATTCTCTCTCATTATTACGATATGATCAAAGCTGTAGGATTATGTGAGAGTTGGCTTTATAAGTAATGGTGGTTAGTTAACTTGGCCACCTTTGGTAGTTGACGAGAAGAAAAGAGTTAGACCACTCCACACATGGAAAAAGTAAAATCAAAAGAAAAAGGGAATAAAACCAAAAATGGTTTAGATATAGAGGATATGAGTGGGAGATAATTACGAGGTAAGGTGGAATGATGGACTAATAGTGGGACCAATGGTCCAAAAAGAGGTTCTCGTACTTAGACAGCCATCACACCACCCCACATGATCATCCATATATGGAAATAAAACACTAATTCCCATACAAAGAGAACAAAATGAACTTCCAGAATTCATCAAACAAAGAGGTTACTCTTGGCCTTCCTGAAATAACACCTACATGACATAGTCAACATCTACAGCATAGGAAACCTATAGGAAGCCTACAAGATATAGGGGAATCAATCTACAGGGCTATCAGTGGATTGTAAGGGAGGTAAAATCAAATTTATCCTCCCAAGAACGTGGAAAACTGAGGTAGGAGCCATAGCCCCCCATATTCTCCATTTGAAAAGAAAAAGAAAATACTCAATTTGGTTAGGAATTTGCGGTGCATTTCAAGATAGAAGAATTGTATTGCATGTTAAAATAAAAAAAACTTCCTCACCTACCAAAATTATTCAACTATATCCACACAAGTCTTTACAATTACCAAGGAAAGATGAAAAGAGGTTTCAATAAGAGAGAATCCACAAACACAACAAGGATTCAACACCATCCTCCTGTGGTGAAAATTTTCACAAGGCATCAATGGATGGGGTTCTTTGAGAGGAGGAGAGGATACAATGATGATGTGGCAAGAGAATTTCCCTCTCACTCATACCCCCCACTAGACCATTGCCACTTCTGTTGTGAAGGGTTTATCAGAAGCAATTACCCCTGAGGTTATATGAAGAATCACTACACTCCCCCTTGGGTTACCATGGAGAAAAGATGACAAGGGAAACGACACCCTTGCAAAGAAAAGTCTCTTTTTGGAAGGAGAGGGGTTAAAAGGGAGAGAATTCCATACCCTTGGACTGAAGTCAGTTACCACCTCATCAAATATATTTCATGTGAAGGGAGATACAGTGTAGTGTGTGGATACCACTTCAGACTCCTCCAAGAATTGAGATTTATAGAGAACACACCTCCTCATAATAGATTGAGTATACCCTACCTTCTTCTAAAATCCATGATAGACATGAGAATCAAAGTACAGGAGGGAAAACAATAGTAGCTAGCTCGTCATGGTTTGATCAAACTCATCCTTGATGATGCTCTACAAAACTTAAGACTCCCTAATGCATGGACAACTTTTACAGATATGCAGGCAGAAGGAGAAATTCAAGCTATTGAATATGACAAAAGCCATATTGCTATTGAAGGAGAAGAAGAAACATAGGAAGACATTGAACAAGAAACAAAGGAGGAAAATGAGGAAGAGACACAGGAGGAAACAAAAGAAGAAATAGATGAGCAGAGTGAAGAAATAGAGGAAGGAGAAGACAAAGAAGAGGAAGAGAAAGAAAATGGAAAAGAGGAAATAGTACAGAAGGATGAATAGACATCTACAACTCAAGACAAAGAGGAATAAGAATCACCAAGGGTATCCCTAGAGCCTACAGAGAAAGAGGCATCCGTTTCTCTTCCTACCCTAAGTACACCTATCAAATCAAAGGGGAAGAGGCAAAGAGAAACCCCACTGTACTTCAAGACAAGAAAGAGTACTAGGATTAGACAAGGAAGACCTCAAACCCTCACTAAAACTCCAATTGTCACTGAAGATTCACCAAAGCAACAAGAGAAGGAAGCCCCTCTAAAGAAAAATGAAGGAGAAGGATCATCAAAAGAAGCTTCTCCCAAGTCTCCAGTTACCTATGTTAGGAGGCCTATCACAAGGTCAGCCTCATGAAAGGGAAAAGGTCTCATATAGGAGACACATATAGACCTAAAGGAGGTAGAGGGCATCCTAAATGAAACTTTTTCAAACCTACAGGAAACACAGAAAAGAGACTAGGAAGGTATCACTCAATAAGAAACAAAGGAAGAAGACCAAGAACTGAGAGAACCTAGTCCACAGCGAGACCTCGGCTCCTACTATAGGTTTATTGAATGAGGTCGGGTGATACCACATAACTTTTCCATTCCAATATTCTTTGAACTTGAAAAAGAGAGGGAAAGGACACACAGGTGGATGAAAATTTCCAAATCAAAAGGGGTAGAAGATTTAGGCCACATGGAGGAGAAATTGTAGGAGATGGGCAGAGAACTAAGCAACATAAGAGACAGAGAAGCAATGATGAAATATCAGCTATATGTTGAGAAAACATGGCTAAGGAAGAAGCTATAGGAAAGGGAAAGCCAATTGGAAACTATGGCCAGTTTGTCCATGGAGGCAATCTAGTGCAGAATGCCAGCAAAGTCTTATGCCTTGTACCTCAAGGAACAATGGCTACAATTCCAAGTAAAGACCCTAGCACAAAGAGAAACTATGTCCTTCCAAGACTATAAATAGTTCATTTATCTCTGTGATCAAATCACCTTGGAAGATAGAGAAAAAATATCTGAGTTTTACCTACACAATTTGGCCTTGATAGATTTAAATGTGTGGGACCCAAATCCCAAGCTAGGGGACTTGCAATGGATGGCCTTAGCATCATGGATGAATCATGAGGAGGCAAGAGCTACAGAGATGAAAAATTTAATGGAAAAAGAAGAGACATAACCCCTTATGATTAGAGTAAAACAATATAACCTAATGGCTGTCATCAACACCCACAACCTCATTGCAAATGACCCCAACCTTTCACTAAGGTACCTTGCTGTACAAGAACAAACAGTCACACACTTTGAAGAGATGTTCATATTACTAGGAGATGATATCCAGAAATCTTGCCAAAGGAGATGGAATACCTTGCCTTACAGCCTAAAAATCAAAGAATATCATTCTCCTGACAGAATGAGAGAGGCACTAAATAGAACCCCAATGTATAAGCAGGAACTACAAAAACTCAAAGTCAATTGGATTGGCTTGAGGCTCAGTCCACCATTGCTTTTAGGAATGTTGGAAGGAAGAAAAGAAGAAGAAGAAAGAAAAGAGAGGGAAGAGATAGAGAGGAGGGAAAGATTTTATTCATAGGAAGAAGAGACTACAATAGAATCATGGGATGTCAGGGAAGCCACCAGAGCAATGAAGGACATGGACATAGATTGAGTTGCTCAAGTGATGAGAAACACTTTCTGTACAGGGTGATGATGGGGCTCATCATTGGGTAAAATATATGGACCTTAGTACACCTCCAAGCTTACTAAAATCATCTCTTCTCATAATTCCTTACATGTTTTAATTATATTTTGCTTCATGAGATGATAAAAGTAAGATGTTATGTCTAGTGGTCTAATATTCATTGCTTGCAGGTTTTTGGGAGAAAATTATGGCAAATTATGTCTAATTAAGGTGCAGGAACTCGAATGAGACAAGAAGGAGAGATTATAGGAGATGGATCTTCCTCATTAAATCCTCACTCATTCGAATATCCCTCAATCAAATCACACCAACTTGGAGTTGCAGGCAGCCGAGTCATGAGGATCATTGGCAATCGAGCTAGTGATAGTTAAGAACTAGTTTATCTTGATATTGGGAGCCAAGACTCCCTAGATTTAAGGAATTTGTTGGAAAATTCAGTTTTATAAATAAGGAGGCTTAGTGCATCATTAGGATTCGTATTTTATGTGCAAGATAACTAACCACTTTCGAGTTGAATATTGTGACAAAACACTATTATGTATTTTTTGATATGTTAATGAAAATGAGCATTCCACTAATCCAGCACTGAGTTGACTCAAACAATTGAAGCTCTTGGGTTAGGGCCCAACCCTAGCATTAGATTTTCCTCTTATTGTACTTTTATGCTTAGGTTATTTCATAGATTACTTGTTGAATTGATTTTGGCATTATTACATTACAAGTATTGGTGCATTTGATTAGTTTTCTTCCATTTGTGCATAGCTTTAACAATAACTTTAGAGAGATAAAGAAATACCAAAAAGGTTGATAATAGGTGGATATTGCCTCATTCTTCCCTTCAGGGACCATGGTTTGAGGAAGAACCCTCATTCAGCCCAAAAAGACAAGATTCTGGTTTCTTATGAAATTTAGGGTTTTTCTGCTAACTAGGTTAGCATCTTTCAATTTTCGAAGATAGGTTGCAATTGTAATTTCTGATATCTTCTGCTTTTTATTAGATTTCATGGTGTTTTCACAATAGGTTGCAAGCATTTCCATGCATGAATTAGGCAAATAAATGATGAAATTCTGCTTTCCTATGTTGATATAAACCTCTCTTGTTTTGAGATGATTTATGGGTAAATGCCAACAATGATGTGTATATTACAGGAGTTTCAATAGTGTAGGAAGACCTCATATCAGAAACCTTAGCCTAACCTTACCCATCAATGATCACCAAAATCCACTAAGTCCATGATCTGAGTTATCATTTCATAAGGACAACTTGCCATGCTTGTTGAGCAAATCCAACCGCCATTCAACTTTGGTTTGAGTTCTAAGGGAGTCCTAACCACTTCCTTGACTTATTCCTTCCCTCACTCACCTTCCCTAAGACCCATACCACTATCCAAATCACTCCTTATGCTTTCGGCTTACTCCTGTAGGTGAATTAAGACATCCTGTAAACATCCTATAGGATGACCTGTAGTGGTCTGTTTTGAGCCCGATTTGTTAGAAATGCATCATGAAAGATAGGAGAAGACCCCTGCTTTCCTCCCAAGCCATATGACCCATCACAAGCATCTCTCTCTACACCTAACCCACCAACCATGCAATCAAGAAGAATTATCATTCATGTTTTCACAAAAAGGACAAAAAGAAAAAGGTTGTTATGCTTATTCATGTGCACAACAGTTAAGTGTTTGATTAGAATAGATTGCATGTTTAGGTTAGTTAGGATTTCACATTTGTTAGCTTAGAATTTTTTTGAAGCAAGGTGTCTTATCAAATAGCTAGGTGAGTTGTGTGTTTTAAGCATCTATTTTAGTCTTTCCTTATTGCAGTAGGTAGCATTTCAATTCTCTCAATGAGGGTAAAATTCTCCTTTCTTAATTGGTAATGAAACTTCTTCTAAATCAATAGAAGGTTGGTTTGAGAAACCCTAGTGATCTATCGCCTAGCTCAACAATGAAAAAAGAGTGGACCCATTGCATCTACTTCTGTATACAACACTATCACCTCCAAGTTTGTACAAACCCCAGGTTGATGAAGTAAAGTTGGTATCCCCAGGAGTTGCAACATTCTTGTTGCAATACTGGTGCTCATCACCTATCACTTACCCATACAAGGGGCTAAATCCCCTTTGAACCCTTCTTATTTTCACACTCCACTTCCACATTTCGCGGAGACTTTACATTCTTTACAAAATTCTACTCAAAAATTGATTAAACTAACCCAAAATCGACCCTATGGACCCTATCCCAACAATATGATTGTAAAATTATTCAAATTTATAATGATTTTATATATATTCTATATATACTGGTTGCAATATTTAAGGTAAAATAATTTTATATTATAAATTTTGGGCGATTCAATTTTAGAAAAAAATGGGAGTTGGCGAATATTGTTTTTGGAAAAATCATGGAAAATGTTGGAAATAATACTGAGAGGGGGGGGTGAATCAGTATTATCTAGCAATTTAATAAATCTTCCTTATTTGATCTTTGAATTATTTTTGCATGTTAGTACCATAAAATAATGAGCATGAACAAAGAAAACAGATAGTCACACCAAAGAACACAAGATGTAAGGTGGAAACCCAATGTGGGTGAAAACCACCTGCTGCAATATGTCTCTATCTTCTTTCAAATTAGAAACTTCTTTTACAATGATTTTGTACTGGTGCAGTCCTTTACCAGTACGCAGGCTGCAACCTGCAGAGAGCTACAACTCTCTCTCTCTCTCGTTTTCCAGTCTACTCCTGGAAGGGAGCTACAACCCCCTACTTCTTTTCATAAAGCATCAGATGATCAACAAGTACATAACAGTTACAGTCCACTACAGATATCAGATCAGCAATAACAGAACTAACCCAGAACACTTTATCAACAGAGAAATTCAATCAACAGAACATCTTAAGACAGAGACGCAGTTTTTTCTTCTGTGGTCTGCGACCAGACACAGTTAACCTTCTGCTACCCTGCGTCCACGCGCAGATATCCTTCTGTTGCGCTGCGTGCCCACGCACTGTTCCTTTAACTGCTCAGCGTTCTGTTGCTTCAGGGGCACATCCAGAAACACTATCGCGCCGCGTCTTTTTGCTACAGGGACGCACCCAAAAACACTATCGCGCCGCGTCCTTTTGCTTCAGAGACGCACCTGAACCTTGATCGCTCTGCGTCCCCACGCAGATCTCTAGTCACTCAGCGGCGTCCCAGACGCACCTGAACTTCGTCTGCCCTGCGTCCCCACGCAGATCTCCAGATTCTGCACTGCGTCCCGGCGCGCTTTCCTTTCACTGTACCTGCGTCCCTTCGGGTATGAATGATTTCAAGACTTTAAGTGTAACCCAAACAGTCAGATCTACAGATCTGATCTTGCGCCAAAGAGATCACAGTCCTTCAGTAGATTCGCCTTTTAGATCTAGACCAGATCTCACCCAATAAGATATTCAACCAAAGACATGCAAAATCCAAATGATCCAAATGATCTCCTTTGCTTTATATAGGCAAGCTCCTCCTCAAAACATGGAACAATACCACGATCCGACACCATAATAACACAATACCGTCGGCTAGATACCAAGAGTAAAACACAAGAAACCCCCACGTGAGCTTTTCTCTGCCTTGAAATGTGTGCACTGGGTGGACGCACCTCCTGAATGGTTGGCCTGCGACTCTGGACGCGGTCCCTGCATGGTGTACCTGTGGGTACGCACCTTTTGAACTGATATCCTGCGTCTTTCTTAATTTTTCATAAATGGAGAGCCTTGTCATGGGAGTTGCCATCAAGTACAACATTTGTAACATATAGCCATACCAGAAACATAATGCCAACAATCTCCCCCTTTGGACTTGATGGCAACCTCACAAACTTCAGCTTCATTCTCCCCCTTTAACATCAAGGGCAAAGGGGTATGCTCCCCCTAAGATCATGCTCCCCCTGAAAATGAACCAGATCTGCAGCAAAGAACTATAATCCACCATGAAAGAGATAGAGACATATTGCAGCTATTTCCAAGATCTCCTTCTGACCATCCTCCATAATGCCAACAATGCATTATATGCTCCCCGTGAACCTGTACCATCAATCAGAAAGGTTCAACAATAAGATGATGCATCAACAACCCCCAGCTTTTGCCTGAGGTACTCAAAAGTGTCCCTGGGCAATGGTTTGGTGAGAATATCAGCAACTTGTTCCTTAGAAGGAACATACTCCAACTTGACCTTCTGTTCAAGCACTTGTTCCCGGAGAAAATGATACTTGATTGGTATGTGCTTGGTTTTTGAATGCATAACCGGATTCTTTGAGATGCTGATTGCACTTGTGTTATCACATAAGATAGGGATAGGTGGTGTACAAGTGATTTGAAAATCCTGCAAAGTCTGCATCATCCAAAGAAGTTGGGTGCAACAAGATGCAGCAGCAACATATTCCGCTTCAGCTGTAGACAAGGCAATCGAACTTTGTTTCTTGCTGAACCAAGATACCAGTCTGGAACCCATAAAGAACGCACCACCACTTGTGCTTTTCCTGTCATCCACGCTTCTGGCCCAATCTGCATCTGTATAAGCATGAAGAGTAAGATCTGTATCTCTAGGATACCATAAGCCATAATTTTGAGTCCCTTGAAGATATTTGAAAATTCTCTTTACTGCCTGAAGATGAGTCTCCTTCGGATTTGCCTGAAATCTTCCAACTATTCCAACTGCATGCATGATGTCCGGTCGGGTACCTGTCAAATATAGTAAACTTCCAATCATAGATCTGTAGGTTGGTTGATGTACTGCTGCAGATTCATCATTTGCACTGAGACTACATCCTGTGACCATGGGTGTACATACTGGTTTTGCATCTTCCATGCCATATTTCTTCAAAATCTGTTTGAGATACTTGGTTTGAGATAAAAAGATTCCTCCTTCTTTTTGTTGGATTTGCAAACCAAGGAAATATGTCAGTTCTCCTAGCAAGGACATTTCAAATTCTTTCTGCATGACCGAGGCAAAGCTTTGACTCATAGCTTCTTCATTGCTGCCAAAAATAATGTCATCTACATACACAACAAGTATTAGCAATTTGTCATTTTCAACTTTTATATACAGATTGCTATCTGCTGAACCTTTTGAAAAACCTTGTTGATGAAGATATTTGTCCAACCGGTAGTACCAAGCCCTTGGAGCTTGTTTGAGACCATAGAGAGCATTTTTCAATCTGCATACAAGATTTGGATCATTTCCAAGAATGAATCCATCTGGCTGTTCAATGTACACTTCTTCTTCCAAGTCTCCATTCAGAAAGGCTGATTTCACGTCCATTTGAAATACTTTGAAGTTTTGAAAACTTGAGAGAGCAAGGAACATTTGGATGGCCTCAAGTCTTGCAACAGGAGCAAAAGTTTCTTCAAAGTCTATTCCTTCTTGCTGCGCATACCCTTTACAAACAAGTCTGGCTTTGTTTCTAATTACTTCTCCATTTTCATTCAATTTATTTTTGAAGACCCATTTTGTTCCGATAACATTCTTATCCTTTGGTCTAGGAACCAGCTCCCAAGTGTTGTTCTTTTCGATTTGCTCAAGTTCTTCATCCATTGCTTTCACCCAACATTCATCTTTGCATGCTTCTTTCACATTTTGTGGTTCAGTAGAGGAGAGTAATGCCAAATAGCTTGAGGCTTCTGCAACTGTTCTTCTTGTTTGTACACCTGATTCTTTCTGCCCCACAATCTGAGATTCTGGATGATTCTTCTGAACATATCTGGATGGAGTCTTTTCTTCTATTCTTGTTTGCTCCTCTGGCTCTTCTTGAGGTTCTTCTTGAGGTTCTTCTTCTTCATCATTCTGTCTTTGAGGGTAGCCTTCATCTTCTTCGATGTCTTCATGATGGACTTGCCTAGGAATGTATCCCTTCTCATCAACCACTACATCAATGCTGTCAACAATTCTGCCAAGTCTTTTATTGTAGCACTTGTATGCTTTGCTATATGGAGAGTAACCAAGAAGAATGCCTTCATCTGCTCTAGGTTCAAGTTTAGTGCTTTACCGAAGGAGTCCTGCCACTCCAAAGCTCATGAGGAGTTTGAGTGCTGTTCACCCGGACATTTGTTTTGTTGAGAATAACAACCGCAGCATGTGCAGCTTCACCCCAGAAAGTTGCGGGAGTTCCTGATTCATCAAGCATAGCATGAGCCATTTGTTGGATTGTTCTGTTCATTCTTTCAACAACTCCATTTTGCTGAGGAGTTCTAGCTGTAGAGAATTCTCTCCTTATCCCATGTTCATCACAGAAATCGAAAAATTCATTTGAAGTAAATTCCCCACCTCTGTCGGATCTGAGGCACTTAATTTTGTGACCTGATTCGTTTTCAACCAAGGCTTTGAAGGATTTGAATTTTTCGAATGCTTCATCTTTGTGCTTCATAACTCCTAACCAGACAAACCTGGAGAAATCGTCAATAAATAATATCAAGTATTCCTCTCCTCTAGGTGTTCTTTTCCTGAATGGACCACATGTATCTGTATGTACTAGCTCAAGAGGCATGCTAGCTGATCCTTCTTTCTCTGGAAAGTTAGTTCTGGTTTGTTTTCCAAACTGACATGATCTGCATATGGTGTTGTCAGGAATTTTGATATCTGGAAGATCGCGAACTGCCTGATATTTGCATGCTTTCCTTATTTGTGAGAAGCTTAGATGTCCCAACCTTCGATGCCATAACCAGTGCTCTTCATCCTTGCTCAGATAGCATTGTTGTTGTCCTTCTTCAAATATGTACAGATTATTTGGAGTTCTTTTGCCTTTGAGTACTGTTTTACCTGTATCAAGATCACGAACAAGACATCCATTCGATCTGAAAATAACCTCGGTTCTTTGATCACACATCTGGCTGACACTTAGAAGATTATGCTTCAATCCATCAACATACAAAACATTTCCAGCTTTGACCTTTTCTTTTAACTGAGCAATGCCTTTTCCTTTTATAGTTGCAGGAGTATCATTTCCAAAAGAGACTTTCTTTCCCTTTTCTAGAGCAGAATAAGATTCAAGTTTTTCTTTATCACCTGTCATATGCTTCGAACATCCACTGTCAATGTACCATAGATTTTCCTGTCCCTCTGCATAAAATGCTATTCCACATCTTTCTGTTTGAGGTTCCTTTATTCTCCATGTTTTGGTGCTTGAGGCTTGCTCCTTTTTCTGCTGAAACCTGCTCCTGCATTCAGATTCTTCATGACCAAAGTTATTGCAAATAGAACATTCGACTTCATTTTCAAGAACCGAAAAGTTGTTATAGGTCCTTTTTGTAATCCCTGTCATACTTCTTTGTTTTTGAGCTTCCCTAGTCATGATTGTTTTATATGCAACACATTGAGCTGCTTTGTGACCAAAGTTATGACAAGAAAAGCATTGTCCATTGAAGAAACTTTTGCGGTTATCGAATCTACCAGCCAACTGATTGTAATTTCTATTTTCATCTATTCTTGGACCAAATTGAGAAGATTTTCCCTGTGGCTGGTTCACCCTTAAGATGGATTGCCCTTGATAGTTTCTGTTTGTAATTCGTCCCTGCTTTACCTGATGATCTTCATTGTTTTTTTGCTCATTTCTTCTTGCTGCATCAAGATAACTCTTTGAGGTGGATGCTTGAGAGGTTTCTCCATTGTAGCCTAGACCTGTCTTGTTTAGAGGAGACCGCTGCACATTGATAATCTTATCCAAAGTTTCAGATCCTTTGACAAACTTAAGATTAATAGCTTTTGTTTTCTCAATCTCTTTTCTAAGACCAACAATTTCTCCTTCTAGTTTTTCAAGACTTTTTTCCTTTTCATCAATTTGAAATTGTAGAGTATCAATGATCACATTCTTTTCTTCTATACATCTCTTGAGTCTAGTGATTTCATCATAAAGGTTATCCACATCTATAGCATCCATATAATCATCATCTTCAAATGCCATTAATAACTTATATTCATTACCTCGTTCATCTTCATCACTGTTTGATAGACCATCACTATCTTCATGGGTGTAGTAGCTTTTCTTATTTGCACTTTGTTTCTTGTTCCATCTAGCAGGTTCCTTTCCTTTATCCTTATAAGGACATTTTGCAGCATAATGACCTACTCTTCCACAAGCAAAGCATTTGAAAGGTAGCTTACCTCTGAACCTTCCAGAACCCCTTTGAAGATTTCTGACAAAATTTGATTCTTCTTCCTCTTCTTCTGGAACATGGCTTGCTTCATAGTAATCTTCTTTGCCTGATGCCTTGAAAGCAGCTTCCTTTCTGTCTGATGGACCTCCCTTTCTCATTTCATAAGCAGTTAGAATTCCATGTAGCTGAGACATAGTGAGAATTCGGAGATTTTCCTTTTCTTCTATTGCAGATACTTTAGATTCAAACTTGGGGGATAATGATCTTAGAATCTTTTCAACTACTATAGCCTCTTTTATTTCTTCACCCAAATTTTTCATACAATTAACAATCTCATCTACCCGAAGAAAATAATTAGCCACACTTTCATCATTATACATCTTGAGAGTCTCATACTGAATCCTGAGAGTTTGAAGTTTAGCTCGCTTTACCTGTTCATCTCCTTCATAGCTCATGACCATTTTGTCCCATATCTCTTTTGCTGATTTGAAGTGCATTACCTTCATGAATTCTGTTTGGGATATACTTCCTAATAGAGTACTGACTGCTTTTGCATTTGTTTCATACTTCTTTTTCTTAGCTGGATCTGTAGGAGTAGCTGAAGGAAAAGCATAGCCTGTTTCTACAATGTCCCAAACTTCTGTACCAAGAGATTGAAGATATGCAGTAACTCTTACCTTCCAATAATTGAAGTTTGTCCCATCAAAAACCGGTGGCTTGATTGATGCTTCTCTCTCGTAGTTGCTCATGATGAACGATCTACCTTCAAGCGATCAAGCTTCTCTGAAGGACCTGCTCTGATACCAATTGTTGGAAATAATACTGAGAGGGGGGGTGAATCAGTATTATCTAGCAATTTAATAAATCTTCCTTATTTGATCTTTGAATTATTTTTGCATGTCAGTACCATAAAATAATGAGCATGAACAAAGAAAACAGATAGTCACACCAAAGAACACAAGATGTAAGGTGGAAACCCAATGTGGGTGAAAACCACTTGCTGCAATATGTCTCTATCTTCTTTCAAATTAGAAACTTCTTTTACAATGATTTTGTACTGGTGCAGTCCTTTACTAGTACGCAGGCTGCAACCTGCAGAGAGCTACAACTCTCTCTCTCTCTCGTTTTCCAGTCTACTCCTGGAAGGGAGCTACAACCCCCTACTTCTTTTCATAAAGCATCAGATGATCAACAAGTACATAACAGTTACAGTCCACTACAGATATCAGATCAGCAATAACAGAACTAACCCAGAACACTTTATCAACAGAGAAATTCAATCAACAGAACATCTTAAGACAGAGACGTAGTTTTTTCTTCTGTGGCCTGCGACCAGACGCAGTTAACCTTCTGCTACCTTGCGTCCACACGCAGATATCCTTCTGCTGCGCTGCGTGCCCACGCACTGTTCCTTTAACTGCTCAGCGTTCTGTTGCTTCAGGGACGCATCCAAAAACACTATCGCGCCACGTCTTTTTGCTACAGGGACGCACCCAAAAAAACTATCGCGCCGCGTCCTTTTGCTTCAGAGACGCACCTGAACCTTGATCGCTCTGCGTCCCCACGCAGATCTCTAGTCACTCAGCGGCGTCCCAGACGCACCTAAACTTCGTCTGCCCTGCGTCCCCACGCAGATCTCCAGATTCTGCACTGCGTCCCGGCGCGCTTTCCTTTCACTGTACCTGCGTCCCTTCGGGTATGAATGATTTCAAGACTTTAAGTGTAACCCAAACAGTCAGATCTACAGATCTGATCTTGCGCCAAAGAGATCTCAGTCCTTCAGTAGATTCGCCTTTTAGATGTAGACCAGATCTCACCCAATAAGATATTCAACCAAAGACATGCAAAATCCAAATGATCTCCTTTGCTTTATATAGGCAAGCTCCTCCTCAAAACATGGAACAATACCACGATCCGACACCATAATAACACAATACCGTCGGCTAGATACCAAGAGTAAAACACAAGAAACCCCCACGTGAGCTTTTCTCTGCCTTGAAATGTGTGCACTGGGTGGACGCACCTCCTGAATGGCTGGCCTGCGACTTTGGACGCGGTCCCTGCATGGTGTACCTACGGGTACGCACCTTTTGAACTGATATCCTGCGTCTTTCTTAATTTTTCATAAATGGAGAGCCTTGTCATGGGAGTTGCCATCACGTACAACATTTGTAACATATAGCCATACCAGAAACATAATGCCAACAGAAAATTACCCCACCTGCTAATATTAACCCCTAAAACTTTCTAGTTTGATTAGCCATTGAGCGCATTTGCTGCTTCAAAATATGGCTCCAAAGTCTCTTCATAGCAGATCATCACAACCACCAAGGCATGAAGCCCCATCATCAGGTTGAGCCTTGTTTCACATCAATTCCAACACTTGCATAACCAACCATCTTCATACCATGAAATGTACAACAATCTCTCCCTTTGGCATTGATGGCAACACTGAAGACTGCACCTCAGGCTAGGCATGATTTTCTCTGATGTAAAATTTGCCCCCCCCCCCTCCCTGACATTAATGGCAAATAAAACTTCACTTGCACTCCCCTTGAACCAATGCAACCTACTCTCCCATGAGTTCCTCTTGTTGAGTAGCTGCCACCTCCTACCAATATGAAGTCATTTGGAGGGAGGAGTCACAACTCCTATCTGCTGCCTGAGATACTCAAATGGTTCTCTTGCAAGTGGCTTGGTAAAGATATCTGTCAGTTGCTCTTTAGTGGGCACATACACAAGTTTAACAGTGTTGGTTGCAACTTGTTCCATCAAGAAATGATACTTGATGGGAATATGCTTGGTTTTTGAATGCATGACTAGATTTTTTGAGATGTTGATTGCACTAGTGTTGTCACACATTATTGGAATGGGATTAGAAAAATCTACCTATATATCCTTTAAGGTATGCTTCATTCAAATAATTTGGTTACAATAAGTCACAATAAAAATATATTATGCTTCAGTAGTTGATAGAGAGATGGAGCCATGTTTCTACTAACCCATGATACCAAGAAGTCACCCAAAAACAAGGCTATACCTTAAGAAACTTTCCTATCATCGAGACTTCCAGCCCAATCTACATCAATGCAGGCCTTCAAATTGAGGTCTTCACTCCTAGCATGCCACAACCCATATTTTGTTGTACTTAAAGATATTTGAAAATCCTCTTAACATCCACCATATGAATTTCTCATGGACAGGCCGAGAATATTTCCATAATTCTCACTACCTGCATGATATCTGGCCTTGAAGCTATCAGATATAGTAAGCTTCCTATCATTGATCTATATTCAGTCAGATTTGCTTGTGGCATTATCTCTTCATTGCACAATTTACAACTTGTAATCATGGGTGTGCTAACTTGTTCCAATCCTCCATTCCAAACTTCTTCAAATTTGCCTTGAGGTATTTGGATTGAGATATAAAAACTCCTTGTGGAGACTGTGTAATTTGTAGACCCAAGGAAAAGGATAGCTCACCAATCATGGACATTTCAAACTATATTTTCATGCAGTTTGCAAACCGATGCCCCAACTACTCCACATCGTTTCCAAATATGATGTCACCCACATACACAACCACTATCAAAAGATGATCATTTTCAAATTTTACATAGAGATTGCTATCAATTATCCTTTCCTAAAACTTTGTTGCTGGAGATACTTGTCCAAAATTTCATACTAGGCTCTAGGAACCTGTTTAAAACCATATAGAGCCTTATTTAATTTTCATACAAGCCCTTCATCAAAGGAGAGCAGAAAGCCTTTAGGCTGCTCTATGTAAACCTCCTCTTCTAAGTCTCCGTTGAGAAAGGCAGAATTTACATCTTTCTATTAAAATTTTATGTTCTTATGAATGGAAAGATAAAGTAATATTATTATGGCTTCTAGATGAGATACCGGTGCAAATGTTTCTTCAAAATCTACTCCTTCTATCTGGGCATACCCTTTGCAGACCAACTGAGCATTGTTCCTAATTACTTGACCTTTTTCATTCAGTTTGTTCTTAAAAACCCTCTTGGCTCCAATGAAATTTTTCTCCTTTGGTCTTGGGACAAGCTCCCATGTGTCATTCTTCTCAATTTGGTCTAGCTCTTCATTCATGGATTTCACCCAAAAATTATATTCACTTGCTTGTTAGAGGTTCTTGGGTTCTATTTGTGATAGTAGAGCCAAATTGGCCAGATTTGTACCTCCCATAAGTTTCCTTCTAGTCTGGTATCCCTATATTTGATCTCCAAGGATCTGACTCTTAGGATGTTCCTTCTATACATACCTAGAAGGTTTTTTTGGCCTTGAGGATGTGCTTTCTTCCTCACCTTCAATGTATGAATTTGTTTCATTTAGATTTGTGCCCCTCAACTGTGAACTCTCTTCATTATCTGAGTTCAAATTACTTACAAAGGGTTTAGGTTGTGAGCCTACTTCATCAACCACTATGTCAATGCAATCTTCTATATTCCTTGTCCTCTTGTTGTACATTTGTACCCTTTGATTTGAATAAAATATCCAAGTGGTATTCCTTCATCAGGTGAGTCAACGTTTCCAAGGTTCTTTTGATTCCTTTTAATGAAGCACTTGCTCCCAAACACCTTGAGGTGTTTAACTGATGCAAATCCACCTTTCCATAACTCATATAGAGTTTTGTCACTATCAGTCCTGAGATGTGTTCTGTTTGAGAGGTATACTACTACCTGAGATGCTACTCCCTAGAAGTGTTGAGCCACTCCTACATCATATAACATCGCTCTGGCCATTTAATGGATTGTTTAGTTCTTCCTCTCTAGAATTCCATTTTGTTGAGGGGGTTTTGCCACTAAGAACTGCCTTCTAATACCTTGCTCTTCATAGAATTCCTTAAACTCTTTTGAGGTGAACTCTCCCCCTCTATCTGATCTCAAGAATTTTATCTTCAAATTATTTCACATTCTCTACCTGAGCCTTAAACTTCTTGAAGTGCTCAAATGCTTCTGACTTTTATTTTAAGAGGATAATCTAGGTAGACCTAGTAAAATCAATAATGAACAACAAGAAGTACCTTTCTCCTTTTGATGTTTTTGTTCTAGTTGGGCCACAGATATTTGTTTGGATAAGCTCTAATAGTCTGGATGAGAATAACTCTTTTGATTTGAAATGAGTCCTGGTCTGATGGCCAAACTGACATGACTTGTAGATGGTGTTGTCAGGCCTTGACAATCTAGGAAATCATTTTACTGCACCTATCTCTCTTATCTTTATTAAGCTATCAAAATTCATGTGCTCGAGCTGTTTATTCCATAACTGTGCTTCCCTTGTTTTAATCAAATAACAACTGACCCTTGAATCATCGAACACATAAATTTTATTGTGAGTCATGACTACCTTTCCCACTAGTTTTCCATATTTTATATTGCATATCTCACAATTTAGATCGGAAGGTCACATTGTACCTATTGTCACACATATTACTAACATTAAGTAGATTGTGTTTGAGGCCTTCCACATACAACACATTTTGTGCTTCTGTCTTCTGATCAAGTCTGGCCACTCCTTTTTCCTTGATTCTAGAAGGAGCATTGTTACCAAAGGTGACACTGCCTTCTCTTCCTTTTTATTATAGTGACATAAACTTTATTTCCTCATAATCAGTGATTGTATGAGGTGAGTGGTGATCACAGTGGGAGAAAAGTAGCCTCTAGTCCCTTTCCATTGATGCCAAAGGGGAGAAAATTATTGGAGAAGTTGTGATGGAAAGAAGGAAATTGATGTATAATACAATGCGGTGTGTGGAAGAAGCATGAGGTTTGGCCATCACTTTAATTTTAGGATCGAGTGTTTCCATCAATGCCAAAGGGGGGTATTTTTGGACTATTGGCATTGTCTAGATGGCTAGTGGCCTGGTGAAGGCATCTACACGTGTGTTGGCATTGATGTCAACAATCATGCTAGGGATATGTGTTGGGTAGCTAGATTTTCCTAACTATTGGAAGGATTTTTGGCATTGATGTCAACTAGATAAGCTCATATGCTTTTTGCAGTAGATGTTGGTAGTGATGGCCCAAGAGGAATCTCAAGGTAGTTGTGGGCTTCATGTAGAAAATTGTCATAGTAGAAGGCTTATTGGAGAAGCCATAAAATGATGATTACAACAATGGCTCAGGAGGAAGGATTCCTATTATAGCTACAATATTTAAGTAGAGAATCATCATAACAGTAGGCTTATTGGAAAAGCCATAAAATTATCAATTTTTGTGCTCATCAAGATGGAATCTCAAGGTAACAGCAAGCTTCATGCAAAGCATCACCATGGTGGGTGTGATCTCAGGTGTCTAGAGATTCAAGGAGAAGAAGGTAGGTAGTGACCTTGGAGTCACCTTTTGAGGTATCAAATGGAATCAATGGCTAATCAAAATTCTTTCATTAGAAAATTCTCTAGAAGATCTTTCCAATAGTATGTGGAGGTCTAGAAATGGACTTGCGGTTCGAAATATATAGCCTGGTGGAGTTCAGGGTGATTCAAGCCTTATGTAGTGAGGAATATCAGAGATCAGAGGTCCTGGAAATCGACAATCAGGGGATTCAAGGCTCAATTCACAACGGAATTGAACTGCCGATTGACGATTTTTGATATCACATAACAGAGGTCTCGACAAATTGCAATTGGCGCTCCAAGGTTCTATTGTGAAGTGCAACATCAATATGTGATATATGATTATTGATATTCACATTTTCAATATCGAAGGTTGGTACAATGGTGTATTGACACAAAGTGGTGCATCAGTGATCGACGTTCGACATTTCAAAGTGATGCTAGGATTGAGGCCTCTAGTGTTAAATCACTTGGAGAGCCAAAAACATTTTTACAAAGGAATTTGCTGCAAAACCAAGCATGGCGGGCCTTTTTCTCTCTCCTTTAGGAGGACACGTGGAGGTGTCTGGTTGCCTTCGATAAGGATAGATGGAAAAATCAAAGAAGATTCGATGAGGACACATGTTAGTGTTTGATTGGTTCTAATAATTTTAGGTGGTTGTTGACGTCAGCATGACATCACGATAAAGAGGGATATGTGGCAAGCTGTTTCGAGGTATTGGATGGCCTAATGGGCCATATCTAAGTGACACGTATCACTATTTGGAAGATGCCATGTGGGATGTGATGACATCACTTTAGCAATTGACGATCAACAATCATTGGTGGCTGGCATAGCTGCATCATAAAGAGTTCTTCGATAAATGGCCTCCTGGGGTATAAAGTGTTGGTTTTATGAAACAAATGTGTAAGGGTCCAACAAATGAAATATAGCCCTTGTCAAGGGTATAAATGCCTTAGAACCTTAAGGATGAGCCCTCGGACCTTAAGGATGAGCCCTCAGTCACAACCCTTAGTTCTATGGAGGAAAAAAAAGGATGGGCTTATACATGAGTGGATGAGGACTATTAGAGTTCGTTGTTTTTGTATGGATTTTATGAGTAAAAGTGCCAATATGGAAAATGCTATGATAGTGATCTGTAGTGTATTTTTCCTCTGATAGAGCATGGTATAGAGTATTTAAGGAAGTATGGGTTGACATCTATAGGTTTGACTGTCGAAAAATGGAAGTTGTCACTGAAGAGATTTGGTACATGCTTTGAAATAAATGAAGAACAACGATGCCATGCCTAATGTAAAAAGAAGCCATGCTTAAGTAATTTCAAGCGTTGTGAGCCTTGAAGTGCATGGTGAGTCTCATTGATGGGATAGTTGTTGATAGAGAGGACTGTGTTGAGGTTGAGTATGTAGGTGGTCTAGCTAGTCGCAGACACAACAACAACATGGAGAGGCAATGCTGAAGTACATCACGAGTAATGCCTAAGGATAGTGTGGCAACATCAACAATATGGAAACATCGATTGAGGTGAACGATAGAAAATATAAAACACATGTGCTCTTATGGGAAAGAAGTGGGGGAATTCAGTATTGTAGCCATAGATCCAAGAGAGAAGACTTCAGAGTAAGTGCAGTATTGTGAGAGGCTGTGTAAGAGCTAGTTCTGTGTGTAAAGGCCAAGTTTGCCTAAGCAAAACAAAATTGAAGACCTTGAGAGAAACACTCTTTTTGTGAGGCTAAATTTCCTATGTGCTCTATGTGTAAAGTTTGATAGTTTCCTATTTTGTGTGCATTAGAGCCAAGAGTTTCCTGTGCGTTGAGAGTGTAAAGGAAGAGTGGCCAGCGTGTTGTGTGGAAGGCAGAAGGTGCCCATGAGCTATTCTGGAGAGAAGAGAAGATGAGAGATGAGTGCATGAAGTTGAAGGGTTAATGAAAGTTCTACATATAGGGATGAGAGACAGCTAATGATAAGCAGATCAAAGGGTTGCTGAAGAGTGTTGTAGAGGGTTGCAAAGTGTAACAGAGTGAGTAGAGAACAAAGCTAAGATTAGGTAGAGTTGCTGCCAAATTACAGAGGACAACCAGTTCTTATTTGAATGTGGTTTGGTGCCTACAATCAGGAATTTTGTGCTTCCATCTCTAGTTGAGCTTGAGAAGGCTTGGGGGTCAGTGCCTCCTATATGTTGGTGCTTGCATAGATCCAAGGAGTTGCAAGTTGGCGCTTGTAACAAATCCATGAGGTCAGTGCCTCATATGGTGCTTCTGGAAAGCTAGACAAGTGTTTACAAACATAGGGAGTTGGTGCTTCCTACTAGTTGGTGCTAGCAAACAAATCAAAGGGAGTTGGTGCTTCCTGCGAGTGGGTGCTCAGAAACAACTTGATGTAATTGAGTAGGTGCTTCTATTTACATTAATAAGAACAACAAGCTTGGTGGGTTTATCCTGAAAGGGTTTCCACGTGAAAAACCTATGTCTAATGTGTATGATGCTTATGGTTTGCATGTTTGTGTGTTGAGTTAATGTTTCTTCTATATTATAGATTGTTGTTGGTGATATGGATGAATTCCATGTTTAAATAAGGAAAGTAAACTAGCATAGAGAAGTAAAAATTAGCCTTAATACTGATTCAGCCCCCCTCTCAGTATTAACATTGTTTCCGACAAAAGATTAGGTATATATGCTTCTAGAAGCTTTGTGGGCCTATAGGATAACATGGAAGAATGCTACTAATTTCACCCACTATGAATTAGTATATGGTAAATAAGTCTTCTTTCCAATTAAATTTCAAATCAATTTTTTTACAAATTATAGTTGGATTAGGAATGTACTTGAATAAGGAAAGTGAATAAAATGATTGCACATATAACTGAGTTAGAATAGGTTTGGAAAGCTACCTTGCAAAGAACTACTATAATTCAAAAAAAAATAGACAAAATGGCATGATAAGTTTATCAAAAAGAACTAATTCAAAGTTGGTGACTAGCTTTACTCTTTGACTAAAAGTTCAAAGTTTTAAGGGAAATTTTACCACCCACTAAATTGGCCCTTGTAAAGTTAAATAATTTCTTGAATGGGTTCCATAAAGATAAATAAAATTGATGAAGGTGAAGTTTCATTCATGGTCAATGGTCACTAGTTGAAACCCTACAATAAGCCAATCTTCTTAAAATAATTAATTTCTATATTAATTTAGCAAGTTGAGATGTAAGTTGTGGATGGAGGGAGTAATATTCCTAGCCCTCTTCCATACTATATTTACTTTTCCAAAAAATATGAAAAATATAAAATGTAAAAAACATATGAGAATAAAGAAAAACAATAAAGAATTTAGTCATGAAAACCATGTTTCTGGCACACACACGACTTCAATTGTTTTCGAAAAACTAGGAAACTAGCTGACAGAAATCCTCAATAAAGGATCTTCTTAGTGATTACCAAATCCATTGAAATATTGTGTTCAATTTTAAATATAGGATATGAAATCTTAATAATATTTCACCAATAATCTATGGCGGAAATTCCAATTTTGAACAATCTTAGCATTCATTTTTCATTTCAAAGAAGATCTCAAGTGCTTATTTTCTTCTAGTATTTGAAAAACATTTTTAAAATTTCCATCTGAAAACTCAACATCTAATGTGAAGTCTCTAGGAAGAAGTTTTAATTTTTTTATTTTTTTTTGGCTGATCCAAATTAGAGATGGCGCAAAGAATCCTTTAAACAAATGAAGACTACAACTACAAAAAGTAAATGGAGATGATAACTACAACAAACAAATGGAGACGACAACTACAAAATGGTAGAAGGTATCAAAAATATATTTTATGAAGGCATCAAAGGCTATCCAAGTTGAAGTAGATGGTATTACCAAAGTTTCGATGAAAACAATTTTGATATTTTAGCTTTGTTAATGAAGAATTAAATTTCAAATAGCTTACCTATATGTTTTTTTAATATGATCGCCATTATTGATATGAATTATAGTAATAATATAGTTATATGTTCTTGAAATTATTTTATCCTTTCTCATACCATAACTACTCTCCACTTTACTAGTCCTATCAGTAATCGCTCTAACGAAAATCTTCTTTGTACTTATATAAGAGTTACCCTAATCCATTATTACAATACTATTCATGGTATAATGATAACACTCTATGATGTATCAGAACACTCTTGACATGATAGTTATATTCCAGCATTTTGATAAAATAGACTTATGAAGAGTTATCTATATCGTGTTAAAAATAATATGAATCCAATGCTCTATGCCACCCTCATCATGCATAACCATCCCTTGTGATATAGCCATGTGCACGTGGTAACAAATGAACAAGGGTTTTACAAATAGGATATACAGTTTGTAATTAACCGCCAATTGGAAGTGAGATTTGAGCCATTAGGGGTTGAATTGGTCGATGTGCACCCAGAGAGTACAACATTTTGTAAGTAGTTGGGTGGATTTTATTTATTGAGAAATTATAGGGTCATTACCTAGAAGTAACCAAATCCTTTGATCAAACTTTTAAATGTGCCCAAGTGGGACACTTAATATTGAACATATCAAAAATTACGCTTTCATAGATTATTGGCTTACCCCAGGAGTGAAGAAAAATCATGGATTTATTTCCTTAATCTATCAATATAACATCCTAATTGGGGAATAGGGGTACCAATCATATGGCTTAGAGACACATGTAAATATTAAGTCGTGAAAGTAGTTTTAGCCTGAGATTTATCTATATAGTAATCTTTTTCTCCACTTGAAGAATGGAAAGCTAATTAATATTAAAAGACCTTCTATATATGATTTTACATTATTTATAAATTACATTAGTAATTTCCCCAATGGACTATTGGACTTCTAATGGGAAGCTACAATCTCTTGATATTCTCATTATTTTCAAATGTAATTGATGAAAATAGTTTGTAACTCTTAGAGATTAAAAAGGCAATTGAGGCCATTGCTAGAGTGTGATTGCATCTTCTAGAGGTGAAGGAATAATTCATACTTATGATATGATGAAATTATTAATAATGAAAGTAGACTTATTTTAGAAGTATACATATAATCAAGGATGAGGACAATGAGAGAAATTAGGGATGGAGATCACATAAAATCAAATTAAATATTTATTGAGATATTCATAGAGATATTGAGAAGATAGGTATAGACATGGTTGAACCGATTAGCCATATTGGAAATATTATTATGGGAACCTCAATTCTATATTAGGAAACCTCATGTATTGTATTGATGTAATTGAGAACGTGTGTATTATCACTGTAAATTCACAGAATGTAATATTTTATGGATATTTCTTTCCTTATGTTTTAATTTCTATTTCTATATGTGAATGTTTCTTCATGGCTACCAATATATGAACATTTGATATTAGACCCCTGGTTGTTTCAAATGCATTTTAGACATGATTGTATACATGCATAAAGTCGTGTAGTGGAATTGATAATTACTTGTGCTCTTAATCTATGGAAAAAAACTAACACGTTACAAGATATAGTTGTTTTTGTTTAGAAAGAAGTGTGACACTCACCATGTAAAGACGAGTTGAATGACTATGAATATTGTGAAAGTGTGTGGTGAGAAGAAGATGAAAAGGTGGAAAAATGAAAGCCAATTTTGATGGTATAATATTGATGCTTGTCTTAATGTTGAGGAGTTTGCATACGGGGATGGCTTCCTTTATAACGATGACAATGGCTTCCTTTATAACGATGACAATGGTATGTCTTTTTTATTTTTTTATCTTCGGACACATAAAAATATTTTCAATTTTAAAATAAAAATGTTATCCACTATAATGTATAAAAATTTACAATGTCAAGTAGTTGTAAGGGGAAGTATTGAAAGTGCTAAGGGTTATTTTTGAGTTAATAAAAAAATATGTGGTCAAAGTCAGATTTTTCATGAAGTCATCATTAAAATATATTTATAACACTCTAAGTGAACACAATTTAGAGTCCAATTTTGACATTTATTGATGTAAATATTTAAGGAAAAATTGAGTTGAAAGTTTGAGCCAAAGTAAAGCTTAAGTGAAGCTAAAGTCATTTTAGGGTCACTGATGTCACGAGTCATAGTTGAGAAAAATTTTATGCATTGAATGAGTCAAAAGAAAAATTTGAAGAAAGTTAAGAGTCTAGTAAAAGTTTAAGTCATGAAAAGTATTGAGATTTTTTTAGAGTCAAAGGTGAAAATTGAAAGATTGACAAGTTTAGTCAAGGTCAAAGTCAAAGACAAAGTTGAGGTTGAAGTGTTCAATTTAATTTAAAGGTGCATGATCGATATTGCCTAATACTAGTGTCATTACTGTATTTGAAATATGGGTACATGATTGGTTGCACCCAACACCCTGTGTCTATTGTGACCATTCATGAACAAGTGAGCGTGAATTATTAGAAAATTTAAAAATGGGAAAAGGAGAAAAAGGGATACAAACTACTAATCATGAAATTTAAATATTGCAACAAGATATTAATGATGTTTTTCAAGAAATTGAAAAATTACAAAAGAAAAATAATTCCATGGTAGGTAAAGTTGTAAAACTGAGGTCAAGAGATAATGAACTTTATCATGAATATTTTAGTTTTTCTACACAACATATCAACACGTTAGAAGAAGAGTTGAAATCATTAAATCAAATGGTAGATGGTCCCTTCAAAATTCAAGATCAAAAGGAAAAATTGATAGAATCATTGGAACAATAATTAGTAGCCAAATAAAATGTGCTCTTAGCACTCAAAATGAGGTAAAATAGTTAAATCAAGAACAAGGCAAGTGTGGTGCAGTTTGTACTACTGACCTCATTCACAAGACTAATAATTCTACTGATACGTTCCATTTTCATTATGATAATAATCTTGACGTACATATTCCTCTCTCTTGTTTTGAAGTTCTCAATGAGGACCTTAATAATATTTCTAAGGATGAAGATGATGAACTAGGCGATTTTGAGAAGCACAAAAAAGGAATCAGTGACCATCTTTTGAATAAAATGGGTTATGATGGAAAAATTTTAGGTAATAATGTTCAATGTATTCAAAATCCCCTACAAATATGTGTACGAAAAAAAAATTAAGGCCTAGGTTATGAAGGTCAAAGAAGAAATGAAGCTAACAAATTTGTGAAAGTGTGAATGTTTCTTAATGGATACCCATATACCAAAAAATGAACCCTGAGGACTTCCTGAAGATAAGCTGCCTAAATCTTGTAACAAGAGTAAATAATATTAATCCTGTTGGACAACAACCCTTCCATATGACATGGTATTTTGATGTGTTTGTGAGAAGGCTTGTAAATCTTTCTTCAATGAGATCATGAAGGATTTCAACACTATTTTTTGCTTTGAAGGTTCCATAATGTGTTATTTTATAAGTTTTTTTTGAAGACACTAAAAGACAACTCTTTGGTAGTCAAAATCTCTTCCAACTCCCTATCTACTTCTTCATCTAACCTATTTTCTTCTTGGGATCCAATGACTATCAACTTATTCATTTTGATTAATCTCTCAACTAATGAATAATGTTCCTATTATTGAGCTACATATATGGAAATGTATCTCTCCATATTTTACTAAATATTCAAGGCCCTACTGATAGTGATGGATTCATATGTCAGATTTTCTTCACTAATCCTAGGGACCTCTAGTGGAGCTTGTGGATATTCCTTGGGCCTTTTCTCTTGTTGGCTCACAATATTCCAAACTCCTTGTAGCTAATTTCCTGTTCCCTTAGCTAATTTGCAATGTGGAAACAACTTGGTGGATATCTTTTGGACCTATTGGAGGCATGGGTAGAGTATTTTGACCATCACTTTGTAAGTTTCACGTGCGTTCAAGGCACAAGACCAGTAATATTGCATGTCAGTTCCCTCCTACTTCAAGTTTCTATTGTCAGCCTTTAATACCATGACCTAGTAGCCCAAATTTTCTATTTTGTCATCCTTATGCTTTATTTATTTAAGGAGATATTTTTCATTTATCCCAGTGCGTTGAGGGAATGTCCTACCTATTAAGGCCATGGAAAGTAGATCATTTTTAGTGTTTGGTACAAAAATCGTTTTAGTAGTGACAAATACTAGAGGCAAATGCAAAGTGGAAAAGGTATTCTACTTGTGCTCCACTTTCATGTTCAAGGTGTGATCATATTTGAATTTTCCCAAGTCAACCACTTTCTTCTTCCTTATTGGTTTAATTCCCATTTATGTAATCCTAAAGTGACCACCTATGATTCTAGGAGTTTCTTGTTCAATTATGTCAATGTGCATGGAAGCTATTCTCTATTGGACGTTTCATTTTTGTGTTTCCTATTGTGATGAGGCTCATCAATGGGTAAATTATATGGACCTTAATGCCCCTATTGAGCTTATTAAAATCAAATTTTCTCACATTCCTTTAATCGAATATTCCTCCACCAGATCTCATCAGCTCAGAGTTACAAGAAGCCAAGCCATTAAGGTCATTGGAAACCAAGCCAATGATATTTGAAGACCAGTTGATCTCTAGATGGGAGTCAAGCCTCCCTAAATTTAAGGAAGTTGTTGGTAGCTTCAGTTGTATAAATAAGAAGGCCTAAAGCCTCATTGGGATTCGATTTTGTTTGTTGTAGCCAAGAGGCATTTTCGAGCTAAGACATTGTGACTAATGACTCTTATGCATTTGTGATATTTTAATGAAAATGAGAAGCATTCCCTTGATCCAACATTGAGTTGACCGAGAGGGTTGAATCTCTTGGGTTAGGGTTCAACCCTAGCAGTAGATGTTCCTATTTTTGTACATGTGTGCTTAGCTTACATTCATAGTTAGTTGCTAAAGTGATTTTTGTTTTGTTAATCTGCAAGTATTTGGGTGATTAATTAGTTTGCTTCCATTTGTGGATAGTTAGATCCGTGGTATCATAGTGATAGTAAACACTTCAGAAATTCTTGTGGGAGTGGCTTTCACCTCATCTCCCTTATGGGATCATGACTTGAGTGTTCCCGTCACACAAACCACAAACAGATTTCTTGTTTGATTACTGCATAATCTAGGGTTTCTTGATGAGTAGGTCATTATCTTTGAGTTCCTTAGGATTATTTGCAATTTTCTTTTTGATCTCTTAAATTTTGCATTGGTTTCAAAGCACTTCCATTCATGATATTAGCCATTAGCTAATAATAACTTTGTTTTCCTCCATTCAATGAATGTCTTTCATGTATAGATTAATTTGTGCCTAAATGAATACCAAAGTGTATGTTGTTGCAAGAGATTCTAATTTTCAAGGAGAACTTATCTCATTTTCCTCATCCATGTCCTATCCACCCATGCTGCCAAACTCCACTAAACCCTAAATCTAAATTCTTGTTTTGTAAGAAATTTTTTTATTTCCATTGAGCAAAAAATCCAACCATCTTGAAGCATCTAACTGAGCCTTGGATAGCATTCACCACCTCAATGCCTTATTTCTCCATCAGATACCTTTCCCACACTTCATTCTACCTTTCCTACCATCTCCTAAGCTTTCGGCATGTTTCTTGTAGTAAAACATGGCATATTGTAGTAGAACTAGGACACCTTTTAGTAGTACTACAGGAAACCCTGTAGAAACTTGTTTTAAGCCTGAATTTAGCAAAATTTTCATCTAAACTTTGATTAAGCCTCTCCTTGGCTTCCATACCCTTAAGACTAGTCAATACCTCTTCCTCCATACGTGTCTCCCCTGCCAAAGAATAAGTGAAGATTAGCATTTGCATTCATAAAATTAAAACATAAAAAAAGAAGTTTTTTTTCTATAATTTCTAAATTAGCACATGCATGAAGCAGGTATAATACTTCCTAGGTCAGATTCCATGATCAGTTAGTTTAGATCATCACATGTTATCGACAAGGTTAAGCTAGGTTTCTTATGCAAGTAAAATGTGTAGATGAGTAGCTAGAGGATTTCATGTTACTTTATAATCATTTTCCAATTCAATATTTCATTCCTTAAATTAAGAAACATTCCTTTTCTTTCACTAAGGGCAATTTTCCCTCCTCCATTTGGTAGTCAGACTTCTTCTAGTTAATAGAAGGCTGGTTTGATAAACCCTAGTGGTCTATCACCCTAGTTGAAAAGTGACAGAGTAGACCATTGCATCTACTGTGTATACAATAATGTCACCTCCAAGTTTGTATGAACCCCGAGTTGATGAAGTAAAGTTGGTAGCCCCAAGAGTTGCATCATTCTTGCTGCAATACTAGCACTCATCACATTTTGACGCCGTTGTCGGCGAGGTGTCTAAGTAGATGTGATTTCTACTTTCTTTCTTTCCAAAATTTCTTTCTCATTCTGCAAATAGTTCCCTTCAACAGATAGTTGCAATCTTTTGCTTTCTTTCCAATTTTTTAAATAGTTCCATTCAACAAGTAGTTGCAATTTGGTTTTTCTTTCTTTCCATTCTACAAGTAGTTCTAAGAAAACCCTAAAAAGAAAAAAATAGATTCCTTTCATGCCTCATAGGAGTAGAGACAAATTAGGTAAATTTTTTCCAAATACCCGCACCACATCAAACAACCAACCTTCCCTCTTCTTCGGTGGCTTTGAGTTAGAGGACCCATTAAGCAAACAACTAGAGATATTTGAAGAGCCTATAGGGGAAGAAGAAGTGACCATTCCACCAACTTACACCATGCCTGAAAATAGAAATGGGATTGGAGATAGAGAAGGAGATAAGAATAGAGGTGAGGATGATTTTCCCATCAGAGAAACTAATGGGGATGCTAGGATGAAAAACATAAGCCCCTCTACTCTTCCTCACTTCCATGGCCTGACCTTAGAAGACCTAGATACCCTTTTGTTTGATTTTGTTGTCATATGAAAAAATTATGATTACACCTCTGATGACCAAAATTTGAAATTGTTCCCATCCACTCTAAAAAATGCAGCATTGCGTTGGTTCATGGGTTTACCTAGGGACAATATCACCACCTGGGATCAGATGCAACAAGCCTTCAACAATAAGTATAGGGACTACCTTAGGTCTAAACATACCAAAGAGGAAATTTTTAGAACGACCTTGGGACTTGATGAATCTTTAGAATATTATGATGAAAGATTCCAACTCTGCTACAAAAGGGCCAGGTGCACCCTTGATCCTGAATCGCTTAAGCTAGTCTTTCTTAGGGGGATTAGGGAAGATCTCATAGAAACCATAAACTTGTTGTCGGGACGGGACATCTATCAGTTACCCTATGATAATATCAAGACAGTTTTCAGGAATCATTCTAGGGCTGCTAGAAAGAAGGGTAGGGCTAGTCAAGCCTTGGCCAGTTCATGATCCTCCAACACATCCATAAAAAGTGAAATTGGGAACATGTTGGAAGACTTTAAGAGTGAAATGTTTCATATTTTTTCTCTGGAAATGGACACCATGCAGATCAAGAGGAAGAAGGAGGAAGAAAAGACAACTTTAGATGTCTTCTACCCTAGATGCAACCAAGAGGCACCCTAGGAATGAATGTCCATTAAATATTATAGAAATCTGCTTAGTCTGTGAGGAAAATGACTCCACAGAAAAGTGCCCTTCTTTGCCTAGATTAAAAGTTGTGTATCAGGGAATTGAAGGGGTGACTGAAAAACTATACCACATCAACCAAAGGAGGCCTCAAGGACCTCGACCATACTAGAAAGGCATGCAAGGGGCATCCTATTCATATTGCAAACCTAACCAGAATACATCAATTCCTCCTTGGTGCCCTCCTACCTATCCTTCATGGTCCACACCTTCTCCCTAGTCTTTTGCACTCAATACCATTCCCAACCTACCAACCAACCATTTAAACCATATTCTCCTCCACAACCTCAGTGGAATGCACCATCCCAAGGGTGGAGGCCCCCATACAACCAAGCTCCAACTTTAATACCTCCACCTCCATCTCAACCACAGCTCCTACACCCTGCTCCACCTAAAAAACCTCAGATGCCTTCCCAACCAAATCCGAACCTGAACAATAGACAACGACATCAGGTCTACAGTGGACAAACATCCTACCTTGCCTATGCTATGGAAATTCAAGAAATTAACCTCAGGTATCGAAGAGTGCTTCTAGATAGTCAACCTCCATATCAACTTGAGGAGCATGAAGAGGAAAAGGAGGAGAGTGTCCCTCAAGAAAATCCACCTCCTTTTCCTAAAAGATTAACCCATCATGTCTAGCACACTCTAGAAGAGACTAAACTTCTTGGTGAATTGAAAAACCTGTGAGTTAAAGTCCTGCTTCTCCAAGCTATCAAGGATGTCCCCATATACAACAAGTTAATCAAGGAGAAGTGTTTCAAATATCTGGGAAGGTGAAAGAAAGACACCCCTACAATTAATGTCATTGGACAACTGTATGGCTTAATGTTGGGGCGGGTGATTTTCCCAAAGCATTTGGATCCTGGAATTCATGTAGTAGATGTACACATTGATGGCATCAATTTCCCCCATACCTTGATCGATCTTGGGGCTGCCATCAATGTGATGACTAAGGATATTATTCTTTAACTAAATCTCTAGGGATCATTAAGAAACACCACAACACTCTTGCAGCTTGCAGACTGGTCCATAGTAGCTCCTAAGGGAGTTGCTGAGGATGTGATGTTGTCCATTGATTCCTGGAATACCCTGCACACTTCTTAGTTCTCCAACCTAAGACCAAGTTCAATGGTTATCCTCTCATCCTATGGAGGCCATAGTTAGCCACTGCCGATGCTTACATAAGTTGCAGGGTTGGGAATATGTCCCTTAAAAATGGGCATTTGTCTAAACAATTAGTCTTGTACCCTCCTACTCAACCATATCTGCAACATGACTTACCTTTATGGTTAGAAGAGGAGGAAGAAGATGAAGTCTACTCTTCCCCAATATGTACCCTAGACGCTACTATAGGAAGGGGGAAACCTAATGAAGATGACCTGGTTGAGCAAATACTCTAGAATCAGCCCCCCAACACCATGTCTCTTTAGGAGTTAGTGAAGGAAGCCAAAGATAACCCTTGGGCTGATCTATGCCTAGCTTAAGCAAGCCCTACTCATGTCAATATGATAGAATTTGGCTTAGAAAGAACATTGAAAATCAACCCCTCTCTCTCTGTACATCAAAAAGAGGAGTTATGTGACATGCTAAGAAAGCATCTAGATACCTTTCTCTGGAGTTAGGAGGAAATGAAGGGAGTGCATCCTTTGGTGTGTACTCACTAAATTTACATCAAGGAAGCTTGCAAGTCAGTGCACCAACCTCAGAGGAGAATGAACCCAACCCTCAAGGATATAATCAAATAAGAATTGCAAAAGTTGTTGGATGTAGGGTTCATTTACCCCATCTCAGATAGTGAGTGGGTGTCTCCTCTCATTTTGGTTCCAAAGAAAAATGGAAAGTGGACAATCTGTGTGGATTACCGAGAGATAAACAAAGCCACAAAAAAGGAAAAGTTCCCTCTACCTTTCATTGACCAAGTATTATATTCTCTAGCAAGAAAGAAGTTTTTCTCGTTCCTAGATGGATTTAGTGGTTAGAATCAAATCCATACCATCCCAGAGGACTAGGATAAAACCACCTTCACCTGTCCCTAGGGTGTCATTTCTTATAGGGTCCTTCCTTTTGGTTTATGCAATACCCTGCCACTTTTCAGAGGGCAGTCCTAAGCATCTTTGCAAAGCTAGTCCATGATTCTGTGGAAATTTATATGGATGATTTCACCCCCTATGGGTGTGATTTCCTAGAGGCTCTATCTAACTTGGGAGAGGTATTAAACAAATGCATTGAAATGAACCTATCCCTTATTCCCAAGAAGTGTGATTTCTTGATGATTACAAGGATTTTTCTAGGTCACTCAATATCCCAGGAAGGAATGCAAGTAGACCCAAATAAGATAGTTATCATAAAGAGGGTCCCTACTCCTGAGAAGTAGACGGATGTCAGAAGTTTATTAGGCTTAGTTGGATACTATAGGATATTCATAAAAGACTTCGGCAAGGTAGCCTCACCTTTGTTTGGATTGTTGGCCAAGGACTCCAAATTTTTATGGTTAGAAAGTTTCCAAGAGACCCTAGAAACCCTAAAGAACAAGTTGACTACTGTACCTATACTCGGAGGCCCACATTGGGTTCTTCCTTTTCACATACAAGTTGATGCCTCAAACAAAGCTATAGGGGCAACTCTAGGCCAGATAGATGACAATCTACCTTATGTCATTTACTTCAACAACAAAAATCTATCCAAAGCTGAGTTGAACTACACTATGACTTAAAAGGAGCCCTTAGCTATTGTCCATTCCTTGGATAAATTTAGACATTACATTACTCGTTACGAGACCTTTGTACATACCGGCCATGTTACCATTAAATATTTGATGAACAAAACTGATGTGAATGCCTGAATTATTAGATGGTTACTTTTGTTACAATAGTTTGATCTAGCTATTATTGATAAGCCTGGCAGAGAAAATGTAGTTGCAGATTTTTTTCTCCATATTGGCTTTTCTTGCAAGTGAGGAAGGAATGGTGGATGACCAGCTTCCAGATGAGAATTTATTTTCCATTTCAGTTCTCTCTTCGTGGTTTGCTGACATTGCCAACTAATTGGTAGCTGCATAGTTCGCTCCAAATCTATCCTCCAAGGAAAAGAGAAGAATTATAAGGAAAGGTGACTCATTCACCTGGATTGGGGGCAATATCTTCAAGCTAGGCCCAGATCAAATTATGAGAAGATGTGTCAGCGAGGAGGAATTTTTTGAAATCCTTCTGGCCTGTCATGATGGGCCTTGTGAAGGTCACTTTTTAGCGAAAAGGACATCTTTCGAGGTACTACAAGCTGGCTATTATTGACCCACTCCCCACCAAGATGCAAAAACATATATCATCCATTGTGACCAGTGCCAAAGAATGGGGAAACCTACTCCCAGGGATGAAATACCTTTGCAACCTCAAGTGACTTTTGAGCCATTTGATAAGTGGGGCATGGATTTCATTGGGCCCATTGATCCTCCATCAGGATAGAAAAAGTACATCATTGTGTGCACTGATTACCTGACAAAGTGGGCTGAAACCAAAGCTCTCAAGGTCGCCACAAAAGAGAAAGTGGTTGAGTTCTTGAGGGAGAATGTGTTTTACAAGTTTGGATACCCTATAGAGCTAGTCACTGATCAAGGCACTCAATTCACCTCACACATGATTGAGAATATGTTAAGCCAGCATAAGATCAAGCACATGAATTCCACTCCTTACCACCCTCAGGCCAATGGACAAGTAAGAGTCACCAATAGAGAAATGGAAAGCATTCTGACAAAATTGGTGAGAAGCAGCAGGAAATATTGTGCTAACAAACTAGTGGAGGCCAGATGGGTCTACAATACAACTTGGAAGACAACCACTGGCTTCAACCCTTATGATTTGGTATATGGGAAGAAGGCTCTGCTCTCCATTGAGTTTGACTACAACACATTAAGGATGGAATCATAGTTGGATCTAGATGTTACAAGGTCACAACAAGAGAGGGTTCTCCAGCTAAATGTGTTAGATGAATTCAGGATGTAGGCCCTCTTGCAGACAAAGGTGACTCAAGTATAAAGAAAGGTCTGGCATGAAAAAATATCAGAGGCAAACTATTTCAAGAAGGTGATTGGGCTCTGTTGTATGACTCCATGTTAAAGGATTTCAAAGGCTAGTTGATGACTAGATGGCATAGCCCATATGTCATAGAAAAGTGCCATGACAATAGGGTTGTTCAGATAAGAAGCATTGATGAAGAAGGTATCCCTTGCTTGTCAATTGGTATAGATTGAAAGTCTACAAAAAGCCTTTGTTAAAGAAGGAGTTCATCAGTAGTATCCGTAAGGCAGTAATGGTAATTGAAGGAGTCTTGAATTCCACCTCACCAAATTCTTTAAGACTGTTGAATCTGTGAAAAAAAACCCAATAATAAGCCTAGGTGAAAACCTCCATGACACACCTGAGGTCCAATTTTGGGTTGAAAACCTCCTTTGAGACACCTAGGGTAGGAAACAAGGATTAAAATCTCCTTTGAAGGAACCTCAAACCTGCCCACTCATAACATTTCCAGTTTTTGTAGGTTTTCAAGAAAATAATGGACACAGATATCAGAGGGAAGAAAGCCATACAAAACCCCATGTTGTTCTTCTTTCATTTCATCTCCTGCATGAGCCCCATGTTCATTCATCCATACTCATCTCTGACAATAGAAAAATCCAATTTTCAAGCAATTATGTGACTTCTATAGGATTTCCTATAGTTACTACCAGAGTTTCTTGTAGGACTACAGGCGTTTCCTGTAGTACTATAGGAATTCATGAAAATATACAAGAAAGGAAGTATGATTGAAAAATGGTGATGCAGGCCCTTTTATTATGAAAGAAGGGGGCCATTGACTTCACCACATCTCAACCAACACCCCTTCATGACCATGTCACCCTCTATATCCATAAAAAAAATCCACTTAGAAGAAGAAAAAATAAAAAAATATAGAAAAAAGGACAAAAAGAAAGGAGAAGAAACAAATAAATATCAAAGGGGAATACCACTAGAATCCTACCTCACCTACCACTCCATGACCACACCTTCCACTCACTCCAATAGCTATCCACCGTGCAATAAAAAGAAAGGCCCCAGAAATTCAAAAAAAAAAGGCAGCTACAGGGTTTCTTGTAGTAGTACTACAGGAAACCCTATAGTAGCCTATTTTGCAACAATAGTAGTCTCCAAATCAACCTTCAGCACCCACGCATTGCAAGAGGATCATCACAACTACAGGAACTATGGAACCTTGCCAAAGATTAGCAGCAACAAAGGAATCCAGCACCTACACATCAACAAGAAGGCAACCTATCAACAAAATAAAATCAACAAAAAGAGAGTGGTAAAGAAGATGTACCTAAACCATGAGAAACATAGGACAACCACCCTCTAGCATGCATCAAGAAAGCAAAGGAAGCCACAGGTATGTAACCTCATCCACACTCTCTCATAAGCATGAATATGATTAAAAATGTGGGAATATGTAAAAATTTGGTTTTATAAGTGAAGGTGGCCAATTAACTTGGCCACCCTCAGCTTGATAACAAAAAGTTAAAATGATAGTCAATGGGACACGTGGCAAGGTCATATCAAAGGGAATGAATCAGAAAGGTGGTCGAGTTACATTGAATAGGAGTGGGTGATGATTATGAGGAAGGGTCACATGATAAAAAATAGTGGGACCAACGGTCTGAAAGGATAAATATGTAGTCAGCGAGCCAACACATCGCTCAATGAAATTGATCATAAATAGAAATATTCCATAACTTTCATGCAAGATATTTTTCATTTCTAGATTTTGAGAGTTGGGACCATCTGAAGGAGCCATCGAAGGGAAAATCTAGTCTCAGCCATCCTAAAGTGAACACCTATAGGAAAAATAGGACAACTATAGGAAACGGTGAGGAAAGCTAGTCTCGGCATCCTACAGTGAGCACCTACAGGAAAACTACAAGAAATAGGGAAAATTTTCAAAAATGTTGTGATGGGGTGCCTAGGGCTAGCAATTCAAGAATTTTCCTTAATAAAAGTATTGCAATGAAAGGTAGGTGCCATATCCTCTGTGCTTTCATTTGTAAAGAGAAAACGAAAATAAATTGTCATTTCTTTTAGTGATTATAGTGTGCATAGAGATAGGCATAATTGTGTGGAGTATTGGGTAGAGTAAAGGGTGGATTGTAGTCATCACCCTCCTAAACTCTAAACCCTCATCACCTGGGAAATCTCTTAAGCTATAGCCACCGAAACTTCATACAATCAGATTGACATAGAGAGAAGATGATAGGGGGTTTCAACATAAGGGAACCCTCTAGAACAACTAGAATACATCAACATCCTCCTTTGGTAGAAATCTTTACAAGGCACCAATGGTTTGGATTCTTTGAGCTGCTTAGGGGATATGATGATGATATAGCTAGGGAATTTGAAATGTCACTCATACCTCTAGCTAGAGTCAATGCCATTGTTGTAGTGAGGGCATTGTCAGTAACAATTACCCCTAAAAGCATTAATTGGATCACTACACTTCATCTAGGTTTACAATGGAGAAAACAGGATAAAGCTAGCAACACTCTAGCCAAGAATAACTTTTTCTTGGAAGGAGAGGAACCAATTGAGGACAAAAATGGGACTATAAGGGGGGTCATTCCATATCCTTGGGATGAAGTAAGGTATCACATTATCAAGTATATTTCTTGTGAGGACAGGCTTAGTATAGTCTATGGTTACCAATTTAAACTCCTCCATGAGCTGATATTTGGACAAGAGTTACCTCCTTATAGAAGACTTAGTGTTCCCTACTTTTTGTTGCAATAAATAATAGACATGAGCATCATGCTACAAGAAGGAAAGCGCCAGCATCTAGCACATCATGGTTTGATCAAGCTCATACTAGAAGATGCCCTAAGAAACTTAAGAATCCATATTATGTGGTCAACATTTGCAAACATGAATAGAGAATATGTAATTCAATTCATTGAGTATTAAAGAGACCCTACTTCTAGTGGTGAAAAGAGGAGGAAGATCCTGAAGAAGAGGAAGAAGAATTTGATGAAAAGCAGGAAGAGCCCAAAGAAGATGAAGAAGAGCCTAAGGAAGAGAAGAAGCATGGAGGAGAAGAAGAAAAACCAGAGGAAGAAGAGGAGATAGAAATAAATGAGACAGAGGATTCAAAGGACAGTAGGGAAGAAGAACAAAAGGATGGATCAAGTCCTGAAATACATAGCGAGGAAGGAGGGGAATCCCCAAGAGTGTCTCCTTAGCCCACAGAGAAGGAGGAAACTATTGCCTTGACTTCTCTAAGTACACCTATAAAATAAAAAGGAAAAAGGTAGATGCAAACTACCCTATACTTCAGAATAAGGAGGTGCACCAGGATAAAACAAGGGAGACCTCAAACACCTAGAAATAGTCCTATAATCATTGAGGACACACCAAAATAATAAGAAAATTTAGTCCCTCTAGGTATGAGAGGTGAAGAGGGCACATCACAATAGGCTTCCCCAAGGTCACCAATCACCTATGTTAGGAGGCATGTCACCTAGTCAACCTCAACAAAAAAGATTAAAGAACATTTGACCCCTTTTAAAAAGGGAAAGGCCTCCTACAAGAAACACAGATAGACCTATAGGAAACACAGGTAGTCCTATAGGAAATTCAGTCAAAACTATAGGAAACAAAAAAATAGGAGAAAGAAAGACATCAAAGACAAAGGGAAGTAAAGGAAGCAACAACACAAGAAAAGGGGGAGACAGATACTTCAAATATAGTAAAAGGAGAGTCCGAAGAGATGTATGAACCTATCGCACAACCAAATCTCAACTCCTATTACAGATTCTTTGAGGGAGGTAGAGTAATAACACAAAAATTTTCCATCCCTCTATTGTTTGAGCTTGAAAATGAGAGAGAAAGGACACATCTCTGGATGCAAATTGCTAAATAAAAAAGTGTAGAGGATGTGGGTCATATGGAGGAGAAGTTGCTAGAGATCGGAAGAGAGTTGAGTAGGATAAGAGAAAGAAAAAGTGTGATGAAACCTCAACTAGAGGTCGAGAACACATGGCTGAGGAGGCAAGTATAGGAAAAAGAGAGCCAATTGGAAACTATGGAAAGGCTGTCCATGGAGGCACTCCAATGCAGGATTCCAACAAAATCATATGCCTTATACCTCAAAGAACAATGACTGCAGTTTCAGATAAAAACCCTAGCACAACGAGGGACTATGCCTTTCCAAGACTATAGGTAGTTCATTAACCTTTGTGACCAAAGCACCCTAGAGAATAGGGTCAAGATATCTGAGTTCTACTTACATGACTTGGCCTTAACAGACTTGAATGTGTGGGACCCCAATCCAAAGATGGGGGATTTACAACTGATGGCCTTGGCATCATGGATGAGTCATGAGGAGGCCAAGGCTAAGGAAGTAAAAGCAGTATTGGAAAGAGAAGAAACAGATCCCCTTTACATCAGAGCTGAATGGGGAAATTCTATGGCTGTCATTAGCATCCACAACCTCATCGCTAATGATCCCTAACTTGCACCAAGATTCCTAGTTACACAAGAGCAAGTAGTCACTCGTTTTGAGGACACTTTGATATTTCTAGGGGATGAAAGCCAAAAAGCATGCCAAAGGAGATGGAGCACCTTACCCTATATCCTAAAGATTAGGGAGTATCATTCCCCTAAAAGAATGAGGGATGCACTAGAGACGACCCCACTGTATAAGAAGGCACTGCAAAGAATCAAAGTCATTTGGATTGTCTTTAAACTAAATCCACCACTGCTCTTGGGTATGTTATAAGGAAGAAAGGAAGAAGAAGAAGAAATAAAGTTGTGGAAGGAACTAGAGAAGCATGTAGGATTTTATCTACAATAGGAGGATACAACAAAAGAAGCCTGGAATGTCAGGGAGGCCACCAAAGCAATGAAAGACATGGACATAGATTCATTTTCTTAGAGGATGAGAAACACTTTTAGTAGGAGGGTGATGATGAGGCTCATCAATGGGTAGATTATATGGACCTTAATTCCACTCTCTAGCTTATTAAAATCAATTTTTCTCACATTTCTTTACATGTTTTGTTATATTTTACTTCATGAGAAGGGTAAAGATTAGATGTCAATTGTGGTCTAATCGGAATTGATTGTAGGTTTTTGAGAAAATTTTGGCTAATTAAAGTGGAGGAACTCAAATTAGACAAGAAAAAGGGATTTTAAAAGATTGGTTTTCCCTTCATAACTCCTCACTCACTTGAAGATTCCTCCACCATATCTCATCATCTCGGAGTTACAAGTAGCCGATCCATTAAGGTCATTGGCAGCCAAGCCAGTGATAGTTGAAGACAAGTTGATCTTGGTTTGGGAGCCAAGCCTCCCTAAATTTAAGGAGGTTGTTGGTAGCTTCAGTTGTATAAAAAAGAAGGCCTAGAGCCTCATTAGGATTTGACTATTTTTGTTGTAGCCAAGAGGAATTTTCGAGATAATACATTGTGAATGATGAAACTTATGTATTTTTTATATTTTAATGAAAATGGGAAGAATTCCCATGATCTAGCACTGAGTTGACTCAGAAGGCTGAATCTCTTGGGTTAGGGCCCAACCTTAGCAGCAGAGGTTCCTCTTTTTGTACATGTATGCTTAGCTTACATTCATAGTTAGCTGCTGAAGTGATTTTGGTTTTGTTAATTTGTAAGTATTTGGGTGATTAATTAGTTTCTTCCATTTGTGGATAGCTAGATCAGTGGTATCATAGTGACTATAAATACTCCATAAAATCTTATGGGAGTGGATCTCACCTCATCTCCCTTATGGGATCATGACTTGAGGGTTCCCTTCACACAACCCAAAAATAAATTTCTTGTTTGATTAGTACATAATCTAGGGTTTCTTGATGAGTAGGTCATTATATTTGAGTTTCTTAAGATTATTTGAAATTTTCATTTTGATCTCTTAATTTTTTCATTGGTTTCAAATAACATCCATTCATGAACTTAGCCCTTTAGCTAATAATAACTCTGTTTTCCTCCAATCAATGAAACTCTTTCATGTATAGACGAATTTGTGACTAAATCAAGACCAGAGTGTATGCTACTGTAGGAGCTCCTAATTTTCAGGGAGACCTCATCTCATTTTCCTCATTCAAGTCCTATCCACACATGCTTCCAAAATCCACTAAACCCTAAATCTAAATTCTTTTTTTGTAAGCAAAATTGCCATTTCCATTGAGAAAATCCAACCATCTTGAAGCATCTGACTGAGCCTTGGATATTTTTCACCCCCTTAATTCCTTATTTATCAATTAGATACCTTTCCCATACTTAATTCTACCTTTCCTACCATATTTTGAGCATTCAACCTATCTCCTGTAGTAAAACAAGGCATCTTGTAGTAGAACTAGGACATCCTATAGTAGTACTACAGGAAACCGTGTATCAACATGTTTTAAGCTTGAATATATCAAAATTGTCATCTGAACTTGGATTAAGCCTCTCCTTGGCTTCCATACCCTTGAGACTAGTCCATAGCTCTTCCTCCATACCTGTCTCCCATGCCAAAGAATAAGTGAAGATTAGCATTTGCATTCATAAAATTAAAACATAAAAAAAAAGGTTTTTTTCTACAATTTCTAAATTAGCACATGCATGCAGTAGTGATAATACTTCCTAAGTTAGATTGCATGTTCAGTTAGTTTAGATCATCACATGTTATCAACAAGGTTAAGCTAGTGTTGCACTAAAAATTGTCACCTTGACATTCTACTATATGTGTGAGTTCATTACCACTCATACTTTCCTCCTCTGCAAGTCTAAAACATCAGTTCCTCATATCAAGTCTGGAAAATGAGAGAAAAGCTCTCAAAAGTTTTTAAAACTCTAGTTCCGCACTTTCTCTTTGTCTTACCTATGGTCCCATAGCTAATGGTCATGTCTTTTGCACACTTGACCACACTATATCTATGTTAAAGGTGCGGATCCATGTAAAAGTTAAAAAGGCACAAATATACTCTGAAAAAACTCACTTTCAGTTATTTCTAGAAGCTTTTGGAAAGGAATCTTGAGGTGGCAAGTTCACTCTTTTAAGTTTCATGTAACCCATACCTTAAGGAGCTAACCCCTTGATGTGAGGAGCTTATTCCTTTGAAGGAGGATTCTACCCCTTCATAGGTGGACCAATAACCTCCTCCTCTGCACTATACAAAGAAGCATTGAGTTGGTTAACTGGAGAGTTAGAAGCTTAGTATTTTTTGAGGTAAAATGTTGCTAGAACTTAGTCTTCTTTAGTTGAGTTTTTATGAGGAGAGATTACATACCTCTATGTATCTCATTTGGAAGAGTGAAAGACTTGTAAAAGTAAAGGAAATTTGTGTTTCGGACCCAAGGGAGAACTTGTTCAACATCAAGGCTGAAAAGGTTGTAAAGTTATTCTACTATTCAAAGTTAATACAAATATATTTGTTTTTCTCAATAAGCTGTTAATTCATTGTTTATTTTATGGATTCCTTGATCACCATAATAGACATGATTTATAATATTTTCTATGCAGGTGCTATTTAATGTTTGCTTGTTTGTGATTGCAGGTCTTCAAAGGTAACTCTTTTGAACGACTGGAGGATGACTACTACGAACAAGCATTGGATCTAAGGTAGGATCTTAACACCTTTGTAGTATTTACTTATAAATCGCATATGTCTAGAGAAAGATAGGTTTGTTTGTCTGTTTGTTGCTAGACTATCTTTTGATACTAGGGAGATCAGTCTTTTCTGCAAGATCGATTTATCCGACCAATAAATTGGTGACTCCACCGGGGATGGTATTTGATTTTTGATTTTCCTTTGTTTTGACTTGAGAAAATTGGTTTTTTTTTCTTTTTTTTTTTTCTGGTTTTTGATTGATGTATACTGGCTTGCGTAGCTTTCAAAATATTGAAGTATTTTTGTTTTTTTTTAAGTTTTCTAGGGACTACACTTTGTCTTTATAGACAGTGCGGGTATCTTCATATTTTCCTTCAGTAAACAGTGTAGGATCGCACCTGTTGCTTCTGGAGCCTGCGGACCCTGTAACTTTTTTTTGAAAAGCTTAAGATATCTTCTTCCAGTTAATTTTAGGTTTGATTTAGGATTTTTAGTGTCTACTCAGACCTGTATTTTTCATGTCAAAAACTATTGTGAGTGAGTTCCGATAGTATTTTTGTTTTGAATGATTTTCTAGAAGTTTTGCATGCTTGAAGTGGTTTTCACTTTGTCTTTGTAGTGACTCAAAGACCAGAAGCTTGATAAACCTTAGATCACCCTGGTGTCTTTTCATCTTCTTGATGATTCTGACTTGGTTGTGAAATCTATCATTTGTGAGAAATAGATTTAGTTTTCTCGTTGCAAATCTTTGAACAAACTTTGTTATAAGTTTCGAATTTCATTTTTACAAAAGAAAACATATCTAGATGTTTTTGATTGGTTTGTTATTCTGTGCAAATGAATCCTTAGTTTACTGAAAAACTAAGTAAAACGTCCTCAAAAAAGAATTGAAGCTTTTATTCAATTAGATTTTTAAAGTTTTTAGATCTCAAAATTAGTTTTTGTAGTTTTGAGTGTTTTTCTAGAACTTGTAGATCTCTTTTGAAGCAAATTGTGTTTTTTTGTAGTTTTGAGTTTTAAAAAGGGAAAGAGATTTATTGTGAGCATCAATTATTTGTCTCGTTTTAAGTTCTTATTAAAAAAAAAATATTTTCTTTCCATTTCCATGTTGAAAGAAAGAATTGTTTCTTAAAGAATTGCATTCTCGAACTCTTTCTTTTAGCTAGAATTTGATTGAAAGAAAAACGAATTGCTTATCATTTTAGGTGCATTTTTTTTAGTGTGTTTGGAGTCGAGTCTTCACACCATCAAAGTTTCATTTCCATACCTATCGACTTAAAGAAAAAACCATAAAAGCAAAGCTTAGTTAAAATTGATCTCGTAATCTTTTCTATTTCTAGGGCTCTTATCACCAATATAGCTTAGGCTAGTATCTTGGAGTAGGGAGTAATTAACTATCCAAGATAGTTAAAACAAACAAATAGATACATCTTGCAGTAGGAAATAAATCCAATTGTAATTGATACATCCTGGGAAGCTTCTCTTAAAGGAGTCAATCATGAGATCATGTCTGAACCTTTGAGACAATCAATTCTGTTTCATTGGGAAAGATAGAAGATCTGCACATATTATAAACGGTAAACCTCGGATTAACTATTGTCGAGGAGCCTCGGGTCACTTGTTGGTAAACCTAGGATTGACCATGTTGAGGAGCCTTCAAGGGGATTGATCTTTGTTACTCTGCCCTTGCGCATAGAATCAAATTGTAGACTGTCCCTCCAGTTGTATTTTTTGCTGTTGGTAACCTTAGTGTCCATAAAGTTAATATTATTTCCTAGGGTGACGGTGAAGGAAAGATCTCACTGTACCTGAAGCAGATGTTGACTAGACTCACTTGGACTCTATGGGGGGTTCTCTTCACTTGAGATGGTTTTGTGAAGAAACTTGTGCTAGTCTGTTTCATTAAGCAGGTTGTCGGGGTAACTGTTCCAACCGCCTTTTCTATATTAAACTTATACTAAGTTGAATTTTATCACCAACTAGTGTTTTTAGTACGGAAAGTTATTGTTTGTGCGTGGTTTGAAATTTTATATTTTTTAGGCGTGTGATTCAACTGTTTGTTTCTTTAGAGAATTTAGGTGTTTTTATTGAAATTTTTTTTGTTTGCATGTGATTAATTAATATTTAATCGTGGCCGAATTACTGAGACAATCTTGTAGACTTCAGAGAAAACCTCCTGAGTATACACCAAGCCAACTTGAAGGGCTGCGAGCTCTCGTATCACCTAGTGACATTAGAGTTGGATCACCAGAAGCTGGAGAGTCATCTTTAATTATTCATCCTGATTATCAAATACAAACAAAAGAGCATATTCAAGAGCCAATTTCATTTTCCGTTGTTACTGGTAGTATTTCTCCTTCCAGTGAATTAGCTGAAGAACCTGAAATTTTTGGACCTAACACTGAACTTGTTGTTTTGGAACCATCTTCAGGATTTGTTACTCCAACTTCTAGTGATCCCGGTTCACCTAGGGTAAGAAATATCATTACTCAAAATCTTCCTTCTTGCCTCATTTCTATTGAAAGACGTAACTCTTCCCAAAAACCAACAGACTTTAAATCTTAGGGAGCGTGAATCAATATTCTACAGTCCTTTTAGGAGTGATGCTTGGTATTTATCATTGAATTTTTTTTTAGAAAACCCGGGTATTATTTTTTCACCACCTTGAATTCCTTGTCATCCTACACCAAGAGGTTATTATCCTTCATCAATCATGTCAAGAGAGTCATCTATGTTTTCCCAATCACTGGAAACATTTTTATACAATGGTCCTTCTGTTCCTTTGATGTACTAGTTAATCTTTGGTACTTTTTCAAGAGCAACTCCTTGACCGACTAAACAAGAGTTATCATCTGGTAGTAATGGAACTCAAACGTTGAACGCAGAGCAAATCCATATGATGTCTGGTAGTACTCCAAATCCTCAACCTCAAGGTAGTCAGTTACCACCTGGGGGGAAACCCCAAGGTAGTCAGTTACCACCTGGGGGGCAACCTCAAGGTAGTCAGTTACCACCTGGAGGGCTACCTCAAGGTTTTCAACCTTCAGGACAGTACATACCCGAAGGTCGACCCCAGATTCAGTACATGCCTCGGGATTATCAACCTCAAGGTTAGTACCCAACTTGAGTTTTCCAACTGCTTTCTAGTCAATCATTTTTACAAGGAGCTGGAAATGTACCGCTTAATTATCAGCCCTACATTCAACCAAGTTATGGTCCTCCATATGCACAACATTTTATGGCTCCATACTCTGGAATGAAAATGGTGTGGAATCCGTCTCAAACTCAATAGACTATGAAACCTAATGTGCAGTTACCTAATCAACTTGGACAACCTTTGGTTTCTAGTCCAACCTAGCAACATGGCCAACCTACTGTTCAAATCCCTGCACCTAGTTTAGTTCAGCAGCCTGGGCCTAGCACACCTCACACTCCGCCTCAAACTTCTGCAACTACTACAACTTCTGTTCAACCTACAACATCTGTTTTTGGAGTATCTGTAGCTCTGGTTTCTACTATCCCTGCATCAGTGGAAATTCCTCAAGTCTCTATCCCACAGTCAAGACATATAGTTCAAACATTGGTCCAGATGCCTGCAGGAAAAGCTGGTACAAGTACAATTGCCACAAGTCAACGTAATTCATCTATCAACCGCACCGGGGACAGTATCAATTTGGTCCTACTGTACAAAACCTAGTTTATCAGTATCAATCATATCCTGGCTATACTTATCAACAGCTTCAACAACCCTAGTTTGGTCTAGTTAATCCTGGTTTTCCAGGAGGTTATAACATTCCTAATGCAAATCTGATTCCAGGTTATCCTAGATATGCTCCTCCTGGAATTGGTCTCATTACTCAAGGTTTTCACGGCCCTAACCATCAATTACCATTTATTACAACTTTGGATTTACCTGATTTGTCACACCTTACGAACGATCTGATTTACTATCTTCCGTATTGGCTGCCAATGCCTAGTAAGTTGCTTAGTGATATCCCAAAATTCGAGGGTAAGTCAGGAGAGGATCCGTCAAATCACGTTATGACTTATCACCTCTGGTGTGCATCTAATTCAATCATTGATGATTCAATTCGATTGTGTCTTTTTCAATGAACTCTTATTGGTCTTGGCGCCAAATGGTACATTGAGTTACCATGAGGCTCTTTTAATAATTTCAATCAGTTAGCCACTGCTTTCTTAACTCATTTTCAGTTGCCTGTCAGATACAACAATGGCACGAAAATCTTAACTTCACTGAAACAATCCACATCCACATATACTTCTGATCATATTCATGAATGGTGACGTAGAAGGCGTTTAGTGAAAGTTTTCATTCCAGATCAAATTTTAGCGGAATGGTTCATTAAATCATTGTTACCTTAAATCATTGAAGATGTAGCTAATGGAGGAGTTTTCACAAAAGAGCAAGTCATTTCTTAGGCTTAGTACCTTGACCTCATCTATACGTAGTCAGGTACTTTACATGAAAAAAATCCCTGATCTTCCAAAAAACGGTCAAATAACTGCAACTCCTTTAGGGTCTCATGCCGCTGATGGTATGATTGGTTCAGTTAGTAGTAAAAGTAAGAAGAAAACTTCAAATAACTCTTATCCTATAATAACTTTACCTAATTCCCCGAAGGGAGATTCTTCCGCTGAATTTTCTGCCGACATCCATGTCGTTGAATCATCTACGACCAAATCAAAATCCAGTAGTAAAAATAAGGGGAAGAAGAAAAACAAACAAAATTCAAAAGATAAAACGGATAAAAATGAATCTACTGATGAAAAATGAAAACCTCGCTATCCTTGTTTCATTTGCGACGAGGATCATTTTACCAAAGAATGCCCACATCAAGCAGAGGTTTCAAAATTTGTTAAAGGTTCTCAAACGCCTGCTGTCTTGAGGGATCCTTTTCCTACTCAAGATAGTAAGATGATTAGTTCTTCCTCGAATGCCTCGGAAGAACCCATTATGATGATGTCTCATGTCAGGATTGCGACACAATTGCAAGATTATGGTAGTAAAAATCTTGTTGATGGTAAAGAAGAAGAATCTTCTAATTCAAACACATCAACTACACCTCCTCCTGGTCCTAATCCACTACAAATCGAGAAACCCAACCCTGACTTAGTAATCGAACTGCCTGCTAAAGGTGTACTTCGTAAATCAGCTTTCAATCCACATGCGAGAGCTGCTCAGAATTACAACATTATTGAAGACTTAGCTATTTCCCCTTCGGCAATGTTGGCTTTGGAAGTGCTACAATTGTGCCCAGCACAACGTAAATTACTATTGTCTACGATAGGAGCTGTCGATATTCAGTATTCGAACCTAATAATCTTCAATTTAGATAATAGTACACCCTGCCTACCTCATCAAATGGCTTTCTAGATTCCAGTTTTAGTAAAAAACAGACCTTGCTTTCAGACTGTGTTTGATGAAGGGGCTTCTACATGTATTATGTCGATCCAGTGTTGGAAAGCACTTGGTTCTCCCACACTCAATCAGCCTCCGACAATTCTAAAAACTTTTGGGATGGCCGAGGGTTGCATCCTTTTGGTATTTTTCAAGATTTACCTATAGGGGTCGAAGGCAAAACCGTAAATCTAGATGTGGAAGTGGTTGATGCCCCTCTAGATTAGAACCTTCTCCTGGGTCGCAGTTGGTCTTACGCTATGACTTCTACTGTTTCATCGGTTTTCAGCTTATCAAGTTTCCTCATAACAGAAATTTCGTTACGATAGACCAGCTGACTTATTTCTCATCCGACCCAGCCTCTACAGATAGTATTCAGCACATCGGTAAAACGACTATCCCTTACAAGGATGTTGGCATAGGTTTGATTAAATATTCTAGTTTACTGGGAACTTTTTCCTTTCCTCCTACTAACGTATCACCTTCTATTGCAAATATTCATATGATTTCATCGAATACTGTTACTTTTGATGATCCTTGGATTGTACCTTCTGATTCTAAGGTGGATTCATTTGATGGCGCGATGCCTTTGAGTCCCTTTGAAATTGCATATCAGGTTGTATAGTCATTTTCTGATTCCTGTTCAACCGAAACTGATCCAATGAATGTGGTCCATGGGGAATCACTTTCGATATCAACCTTAGCTGCAAAAAAACTTTCTGATCTTATTCATACTGATGAGCATATTTGTGAACTTTTGTCTATTGATGATTTTCCATGGGAAGATCTTCATCACCGATCTTCGTTTTTACCTGAGCTTGATCATTTTGAAAATGATTTTTCTTCTATTTTTACTACTGACTATGTCAAAGAACCACAAAATCCATTGCAACATTTTGATTCTGAGTTAAATTTGGAAAATATCTCTCGAATGGTTCCTATTGACATTTCAGTTAAGCCAGGAATTATTGAAAACATTCATATAGGTGCTTCCTGTACAGATGATGAAATCCAAACTTATAAAGCCCTATTTCAAGAATTCTGTGATGTTTTTTCCTGGTCATATGAAGAAATTCTAGGAATCGATCCATCAATTGTTTTCCATGAAATTAAAACTTACCCGGATGCTAAATCTATCCAACAATGCTTACGTCATATACATCTGAGAAAAGTTGCTTCTATCAAAGCCAAAGTTGACAAATTACTTCGTGCAGGTTTCATTTATCCAATTCCTTTAACCGATTGGGTATCAAATATTGTTCCTGTCAACAAAAAAAGGAACAATAAGAGTATGTATCGACTATAGGGATATTAATTGAGCTTGTCCTAAAGACAATTATCCGACCCCCTATATCGATCAAATTATTGATGATTGTGTCGATAGTGAAATGTTCTCCTTTATGGATGGTTTTTCCGGTTACAATCAAATCAACATACTCCCTACTGATCAACCTAAAATAGATTTCATTTGTCCACGGTGGACGTTTGCTTATTGCAAATTACCCTTTGGATTGAAGAATGCTGGAGCAACTTTTCAAAGGGCTATGTCTTACGCATTTCATGACATCAAGCACATTGTGCAGCCTTATCTCGATGATTTACCTGCCCATTCATCACGTAGAGTTGATCATCTCACTCATTTACGAGCTATCTTTATGAGATGTAGGAATTATCGAATTCGGCTGAATCCACAGAAATGTGTATTCTGTGTAGAAACGGGTCACTTACCGGGATTTGTCATTTCAAATGTTGGCATTTGTGTTGACCCCTCGAAGGTTGAAGCTATCGTCAATCTACCTCCTCCTTCGACTCTTCGCAAACTCCAAAGTTTGCAAGGGAAAGAAAACTTTTTACATCATTTAATTCATAACTACGTCAAGATAACAAAAGGTTTTACCAGGTTGTGAAAATAGAATATTCCATTCTTTTGGGATGAGATCACTGATCAATCTTTTGATGCACTTAAACATGCGTTAACCCATGCGCCATTACTACATCCTCCCAATTACAACCAGGATTACTTTTTGTATCTCGCCTCTTCTCATACCACCATTGGCATGGTTTTAGTTCAAGAAGATGAATTCAACAATGAACATATGATTTAATATATTAGTTGAAATTTTCATCCGACTGAGCTTAAATATTCGCATGTGGAAAATTGGCCTTGGCAGTTGTCCAAGCTGTCCAAAGATTTTGTCACTACATCTTATTACGTAAAACCACGGTAATTTCTAACTGTAACCCTATGATGTATATCTTGACTAAACGATTGCTAGGGGCAAGTATTCCAAATGGATAGTTATCTTGCAGGAATTTGACTTGGAATTTGAAAAATCAAAGGCAAAGAAATCTTTTGTTTTTGTCAAACTTATGTGTGATTTCCCACGTACTAATATTGAAACTGTGGCAGAACAGCCCATTGTAGATGAATCCTTGTTTCTTATCAGTACTCTTGATCCTTGGTATGGAGATATTATTGTTTATCTCCAAACCCAATCTTTTCGGCTGAAACCTCACGATCTCAGTGACGGAAAATATGTTTCCAATCCCAACAATACAATATTATTGGTGATACACTTTATCGTCGTGGAGCGGATTCTATATTCCGACATTGTCTAACTCATGAAGAAGCTAAAAAGGTTTTGAATGACTGTCATTCGGGAGCATGTGGTGGTCATATGTCTGGGTATGTCACAACCTAAAAGATATTGCGTGCTAGTTATTTCTGGCCATCTTCATTCAAAGATTGTATCTATGCAATTCGGAAATGCCACAATTGTCAAATCTTTAATCGTAAAATGTGTGCTCCACCCACTCCTCTTCACCCTATAATTGCTGTCGGTGCTCTCACTCGGCCGAGGGACATGTATATATTATCCTAGCAGTAGATTATTTTACTAAGTGGGCCGAGGCAATGCGTACATTTTCGGTAGACGGAAAGACTGCTGCAGATTTCATATTCAATCATATAATTGCTAGATTTGGTGTTCCTCAAGTTATTATTACTGATCATGGAAGTCACTTTTGAAATATCATGATGACTGAATTGACAGATCAACTTGGCCTGTGCCACGATAGTTCCACTCTATATTACCCGCAAGCTAATGGTCTGGTTGAAGCTATCAATAAAGTTTTAGTCACTATGATCAAATGAATCATTGGTATTCATAAGTCAAATTGGCATACCATGCTATTTTCAGCACTTCGGGCATATCATACCTTAGTGAAAGCATCGACTAGTTTCACTCCTTTTCAACTAGTCTACGGTTTGGAAGCAGTGTTACCTATTGAATGTGAAATTCTGTCATTACAATTAGCCATAGAATTACTCCAAGCTACTTCTGAAGAAGAGAAACATTTTTTGTACTTAGCTCAGCTAGATGAGAATCAACACACTGCTGCAATAGCAAATGAGACTCATGCGAAACGAATGAAAGCTCAGTACGAAAAAAGTGTTGCACCTCGTAATTTTTCATAAGGAGACCTAGTTTTAGTATATGATCAAGCAAACGATAAGCTAGGGGCTGGAAAATTTGTACCTATGTGGCATGGTCCTTACATTGTTAAGCAAAAGCTGACAAAAGGGGCTTATGAATTGATAGATTTTGACAGTGTCTCTTTGGATAAACCCAGAAATGGACTTTAACTGAAGAGATATTATGCTTAAATTATGTGTGGAGATTTTTTGTTAGGTTAGTTTCTTTACAGCTAATGTGTTTTAGTTTAGAAAAGTGTGCCTAGTTTAGAGAGTGCTCTTATCACTATTCCTGCTTATCTTGATTTTACTCTTGATATTACAGATGTTGACGTCTCTTCAAACATACATTGGTTTTGCTGACGTGCTTGTCGTAGTACATGAAACATTTCTTCCACAACTTGGGTTATCTATTCACCCTCTGATGAGTTAGTGTCTATGCATGGGTAAGCCTCGATCAAACAACGAATAACATTTGTGCAGTGATTGAGTTATTATCTGAATCCATGTCATTTTGGATTCGGAGTTTGATTGTTAGGTTGGATTTTGAACTCATTGTATTACAACTTAACAGGGTTTATGCCATTAGAAATCCAGTGTTATTAAGGTAATTTTTGAGAGTTCGTCTCTTGGAATGTGAATTTCGTTACATTGAATATCAGCATATTACAAGACATTTAAATACATTAGTAGATGCAGTTTCTTCTAGTACGATAAATAGACATTTGCAATAATCAAAAAATAAATTTAATAACATTCGATAACATGTTACATGAGATAGCCGGTAATAATGATATATGATAACATATAAGTGTGTTTCAAAATATACATCGTCTTCGATCATAGGTTGAAAAACACCTTATGATTAGAAAAAATGATAATACAAAAAGACAAAAATGTTGTGAGTCTACAAAATCGATCATCCTATCCGTGGTGATCATCACAATAAGAAACTACTGCTGGGGCCACCCTACATAGGAACCTCCTAAAAGGTCCTAGGACCCCAATCACATATCTTTGTAACCTAAGTGGAATATCATCTATATCAGTCTCTGGAATATCTAGTGTCAAGCGCTCTAGATGATGCTCCAAGTCGGTCAGGATCTCTACTGATTAGCCCTGTAGGGTTGGTGCTGTTGTAGCTGGGTGTCTCCTCTCATAATGCTGGAGAGCAGCTGGTTGTCATGGACCCATATCTACATTTAAGCTTTTGATTTTTAATTTTGGATGATTTAAAATATAAAAAAAATTAAAACGTAGAAAGTGTTGAGAATGGTTTTTACCTGAATCATCGCATTGCTCTCCTGGTGGAAGAATCATGTCTCGGTCGTCGCGGTAATCCATCCTTGTGTATGGGAAGTACTGAATCACAAAAGTTGGTTGTTCAACCAATGAAAATATGAAGGTGGAAATCGAACAACCTCTATGTCCTCAGTGTGACGGGCCATCAAAGAAACCCAACGAACCATTCTAGGCTCTCGAGGAAGACCAACATCAACAGGAATATGCTGCGGGGCTAACATTGGGATCCTCTCTAGAGTAATGGTGACTACGATAAATACATATCTAAAGTTGTTCAGCTTTCCATTCTTTGCTCTGGTTGGTTGGCCTTTCACATTTTCCAACACAGCCTCGCACCAGTTGTATATGGTGGCTCGAAAACAGTGTACAACCATCTGCATCTGGGATCTAGTAGCCACATGCAACACTGCACTCCCGCATAGTCTGGTAACAGTGAATTCAATTACTTTAAGCTCAGGGTAGATGATAGTTTTAATATCAATCTCTTTATCCTTGGGGTCTTCTTGATCATCGCAAACTCCAATCGAAGACTAGCGATAGACTGGCCACCTAGCCTAGTCCCGAAAAGAGATAATTGCTCATCCATCTTGGACAAACCAGTGAAAAAGTATATGTCCTCCAGCTCGATTTTGAGTCGGTGTCCACCAATCACAAAGCACTAGTCCTGTGTGTTCCATCTATCTACCAACCATGTCAAGAGGTCTACTTGGGCCCTCATGCCCTGTATGGCCCAGAACTTATACAGTCTGCATGCTCTCAATGCCTGTAATGTGGCATATGATTTATTGCGGCATAATCTACATCCTCGTGCTCGAGTTCTCGCCAAATAAGCATTTTGGATGTCCTACAATGCATAAAAAGACATATTACAACAAGCTTGTTCGAAAAATTTTGGGCAAAAATGGAGAAATTTAAGTTTTAAAATTCATTGCACGGGGTCCGCACCCGTTGCTTACAAATAGTGCGTAGGTCCGCATGGGTTGTGAGCAATAGATGCGGACCCACGACTTTTTCTTTATAGAAAAAAGTTGGGGTCCGCAGGGCCCGCGTGTTGCACCTGCGAACCCCCACGAGCGATTTTTTAAACCTATTTTTCCTTTAAAAATCAAAACTAAAGCCTAAAAACAAAATATAAACAGATGAAATGAAAATTAAGGAGGACATGGATTACCTGGAGCTGACAGTTTTCGATTCCGATGAACAAATTTTCCAGAATCTTCACAGGAACTTTTTTACTCAAAAACTCTCACTTCTCACTCTAAACTCAAATAGTAAAAATGAAGTTAGGAAAGCCCTTTTTATAAGTTTTTTCGAATAAATGAATTTTTAATTTATTTATTTTTCACTTTAAAAAAAGAAGAAGAGAGAGACATTTTTATTTATCTTAAACAAGTATGTGTAATGTTTCGAGTTTTTGTGCAAGATATTGGATTTTTCGGGAAAATTGATCATTTTTCAACAAAGAGCATACTTTTATCACTTTTTCAGACTCTTTCAAAAATTTACAAAAAAGCAAAAAATTGGAGTCCTCTTTAAGCCCTTTTCAGACTCTCGAAAATTGAAAAGATTGCCGAGCACTTGATTGTTCGAACTCGTTAAAATAAATGAATAATCGTCCCTTCAGTATAAGTTTACCCCTTTTACGGACTGAAATGGACTATTTACGAAAAAGGTATACATTGACTAATTACAGTCAATAGAGTTCTCTCCCGCATTATTTTATCCTTTTTTGGGCTCGAGGGACTAAATTTACGAAAAAGTACCCCCATGGAGTTTTCTTAAGTTTTTCTTCTGACTCCCTAAAATTGAAAAACACTGAGTTTTTCCTATACTGGACTCGTTAAAATTTAATAGTAAAGGACCTGTTCAATTTTAAACAGGAATGAACCACTCCTTCTCAGGGTTCAAATTTTAAACTAAGTTGGACTCATCAGAAGGATGAGCTTATAAACAAGTGAATGTTATCCTCCTCAAGCTTGTAAAAAATAAATAGGTACTTGCCAAAAATGGTGGGGAAAGAGAGAGAAAAATGAACCTGTTTGTTACACTTTGTTCTTTTAAAAAAAATCCGTTAACCACTCTTGAACATGACACTTTTTGTTCACCTGGGTTGGGAAAATCCTTTGCCTAACAGTTAATCAAACCACATTGAAAGCCTTCAGCCAATTTCTAGGTATTAGCTTTGGGTCAATTGTCACCAAGCCATCTGCAGTGTCATTATGTGTTCAAGAAAACAGTTCAAACAAAACATTCATCTGTGAGATATCTGTCATCAATTTTCACCATCCCTAAGTCAGTCTTTGCCAATATATTTCTTAAAAACTTGATATATGATTTCATGTTGTGGGCTTGCCTACGACGGATCGCTTTCTATTGACTTCAACTCATTATCTAGGAATTTGATCTAGAAATCGTCAGTACCTTGAAAATTTCTTGCCCTAATGGTAGGTTTCTCATCTTCGATGATAGGTTGCATCATTGATCTTCGATCGAATGATTCTATGACATGTTCAACTTCAGATAATTTATTCACATTTCATGGAATGTACTGAGTACTTTGAGAGCCATTGATATTACTAGTGGTTTCTCTCACACTTGTTAACAGTCCATATCGTTGACTGGTAATCAAGTGGTTTCTACCATGTTCGACTTCGACACATTCATTCACATGGATAGAATCGTACTAGTTTGGGAAGCGGAAATCATGACCCTGGATCTAGTTTCTACCATCTAGGCTGCAAGGAATTTTGTTATTCATTATACAGTGGACTATTCATAAACAGATGGTTGTGTCCATATTGTGTCTACACATGTCTATACTCTTGATGTATTACAAAATCATTCCTGTATTGGAGCAATTTAGTCAGTTTTGATCTGAGTATGGGAATGCCTACCTCAGTGATGATATCTCTCTCTCTCTCTCTCTCTCTCTCTCTATATATATATATATATATATATATATATATATATATATATATATATATATATATATATATATATATATATATATATATATATATTGCATTGAATGTTTTTACAGGTTCCGATTGGGGTGTCCACAAGATGATCCTTGAAATGATAAAGTACTTCACTCTTCATACATGATAGACTCTATCTTCATCTATTACAGACTTCGAACTTTAGGGGGAAATTTGTTGCACTAAAAATTTTCACATTGACATTCTGCTATTTGTGTGAGTTCATTACCACTCATACATTCCTCCTCGCAAGTATAAAACATCGGTTCCTCATATCAAGTTTAGAAAATAAGAGAAAAGCTCTCAAAAGTTTTTAAAACTCTAGTTACGCACTTTCTCTTTGTCTTACCTACGGTTCGACACCTAATGGTCATGTCTCTGGTGCACCTGACTGCACTATCTTTGTGTTAAAGGTGTGGACCCTTGTAAAAGTTAAAAAGGCGCAAGTATACTCTGAAAAAACTCACTTTTAGTTATCTCTAGAAGCTTCTGGAAGGAATCTTGAAGTGGCAAGTTCGCTCTTTTAAGGTTCATGTAACCCATACCTTAAGGAGATAACCCCTTGATGTGAGGAGCTTATTCCTTTGAATGAGGATTCTATCCCTTCATAGGTGGACTAGTAACCTCCTCCTCTGCACTATAAAAAGAAGCATTAGCTGGTTAACTGGAGAGTTAGAAGCTTAGTATTTTTTGAGGTAAAATGTTGCTGGAACTTAGTCTTCTTTAGTTGAGCTTTTATGAGGAGAGATTACATACCTCTATGTATCTCATTTGGAAGAGTGCAAGACTTGTCAAAGTAAAGGAAATTCTTGTTTCGGACCCCAGGGAGAACTTGTTCAACATCAAGGATGAAAAGGTTGTAAAGCTCTTCTACTATTCAAAGTTAATAAAAATATAATTGTTTTTCTCAATAAGCTGTTAATTCATTGTTTATTTTATGGATTCCTTGATCACCATAATAAACATGATATATAATATTTGCTATGCAAGTGCTATTTAATGTTTTCTTGTTTGTGATTGCAGGTATTCAAAGGTAACTCTTTCGAACAACTAGAGGATGACTACTATGAACAAGCACTGGATCTAAGCTAGGATCTTAACACCTTTGTAGTATTTACTTATAAATCGCATATGTCTAGAGAAAGATAGGTTTGTTTGTTTGTTTTTTGCTAGACTATCTTTTGATGCTAGGGAGATCGGTCTTGTTCGCAAGATCGATTTATCCGGCCAACAGCTAGGCTTATTTTGCAAGAAAAATGTGTAAATGAGTAGCTAGATGATTTCATGTTACTTTATAAGAATTTTCCATTTCAGTATTTCATTCCTTAAAGTAGGAAACATTCCTTTTATTTCATTAAGGACAATTTCCCCTCCCCCATTTGGTAGTCAGACTTCTTCTAGTCAGTTGAAGATTGGTTTGAGAAATCCTAGTGGTCTATCGCCCCAATTGAAAAGTGACAAGAGTAGACCATTGCATCTACCGTGTATACAAGACTGTCACCTCCAAGTTTTTACGAAGCCCGGGTTGATGAATTAAAGTTGGTAGCCCCAGGAGTTGAAGCATTCTTGCTACAATACTGGCACTCATCATGTTGGGCCTTTAGAGCTTCTTTGTATGCTTTGCCATCATATTCTTTTTGTTGTCTCTTCTATTCTTATTCCTATGGTTTTTTCATTTCTTCTTTTTCTTTTTGCTTCCTTTCTTTATCCCTACTACTTTAGTCATATTTCTTTCTTTTTAGCTCAAGATCTTGGGCTATTCATGTTATTTCTTCATCTTGTTTCAACATTTCCTCCCATGAAACTCTAGCTACTTCTTGTTAGGTAACATGTTTCATGGGAAGGGATTCTCTTTTAGATTGGGATTTCACTCTTTTCACTTGAGAAAATGATATCCTATCCTAAAAATAACTTCTAAGAAGTTGAAGACATTTTTCAATTTCTCTTCCTTAGCCCATGTCTTTGATTGTTAATACCACCTATATTTGCATGCCTTACAATGATATTTTACCAAAGAGTTGGGATCATATTTATGGAATTTTAGATCCCCAAAATGTAGTGTAAGAGTGTCATATTATGGTTTGAATCCTTTCATGTACTTTAATTGATATGAGTGCAAGTGTAGGGGCATGTTTGGCTAGGGATCCTTCTTGTCCCATGAAAGTGCTCCACCTACTCCTATGCAAACACGATATGTTGTTTCCTATAATATCATTTAAATTTAGTTATAATTTTTTTTAGTAGATGAGGAGGTTTGGTTACTCCAAACATTATCGTATATGTGCTATCATGATCCACAAATGAATCACCAAATGTGACCATCAGGAGCCTGGCCCTTTCAAATATGCATGGAGTAGGCACATTAAATAGAAGTTCATACAAAGGGATAAATAATTCATGCAGATATTTGTGTAACACTAGATGTAATAAGACTCCCAAAGCAATTTTCAATAAACATTGGCTCCTCTTGCATTTTTCACCTTTAGCCAATTGTTGGGAATATATGCTTAACATAGATGATGTCCACTAGGTAGGAGGCCATGCAGAACTAACACTAGTAGTCGTGATTTCGATTATGAGCTTGTTTGATGTTATCCTCTAAAGAGACATAAAGAGAAGATATCATCCTAGTTGAAGATACTTCCCTTAAATGTTCAGTGAAAACATTAATGAGCCCCATCCTTCATTAAATTTTTATGAATTAGGCCAACTATACAACATGCATAACATGGAAGCTACTAGTTGAAAGGGAGTCTTCAATAGATTATTAGGGTATTATTTGTTTTGCCTGAACCTAAAGATTCCTTTTTTGGTCCACTTCAAAGGATTTGTAGGAAAGATATTGAAATATGATAGTCAATCTTCATGCAAGTCCATCACTTCCTTGGGGAGCTTGTAATACATCTTAAAGTCAAAGGCATTGAATGAATCAATAAGATTCCCATGGCTATCCCTAATCATGGCTTATTGAAAATTAGAATGCTTTACTAGGCACTCAAATACCACTACACATGGAAAGATAAAGGATGAGAAACAACATTTTGCAACCAAAACCTTATAAATACTCTATAAATTTTCTATACTTGAATTATCTAGAGGCCTATTTTCTCTCTAAAGATCACGGCACACTTATAACCATGTGTATGTTGTATATCTATCAATGAAGCATGGAGTACCTTTGAACATGGGACCTAGTGGATTGGTAGGTGTCTCTTCTTCTCAATTTTTAACCATTGGGGATTTGTAGGTGATTCTCTTTGACACATACACATTTTACCTACACCAATCCATTGAGACAATAATATGAATTATGTATAATAGCTTAAAATATTAAGGCCATGGAACTCTGAGGCTTGGGCTCAAGGCTAGTGCCTATGTATTGGTTTTGTTTTTTCTATCTAAACTCAACCATAGGTAACAAGTTTCTGAGTCTTAGTGGTGAAGAAAGAAGCATATCTAATAAATAGTAGTTAGGACCTTGTAATATATGAGATCATAGTCTTGACCATGATGGTGCCACAATGATGCTTTTTTGCATTATAGAGGCTAAGGCTAGGGTTTCTGGGAGAGAAAAACATGAAATATTGCTCTAAAGGGGAGAGGATAATGATTCATATTGGATCATTATATTTTTTTTCACCCATATCAATTCTTTTAAAATGGAAAAAGGGGAGGAATCAACTCACAAGATCTTTTTTATCGGTGGGACTATGTTTGGAAAAATGAGGGATGAAACCTTTTGGGAGCATTCTAAGGCGTCAAACAATGTTTTTTGGGGGTAAAATTTTCCACTTTAGTGTCACCCCCTTATTACTATTCTACAGACAAAAACATTTCCAATGGCACAAGAATCATGTCAATTAGAGTCTGTATGTGAAAGTTATGCCACTCAAAAGTTGACCTTCTTGTTTTCACCACTTGTTGTCGTTGCTACAACACCCTCCAAAATTTTTCTATATTTGAATTTTGGAGCCTACCTTCTATCTTGTGAAGTGTTTCTTTTGGTTTTCAAGTGTTGTTTCATGTTCTTACACATGTTTCAAGTGTCCTTTTTCCTTGTGAAGTGTCGTAGGGTCATCAAGAGTACACTTCCTAGTCACAAAATGACACTTTTTTTTGTCACAACTGGACATATTTTGTTTGTTTCACTTGTAGGTTGTTTTTGAACTGGATTTTGGATGTATATTTCCTGTTCTTGGTTCATGTATAATTTTCAGTGATGATTTTAAAAATGTCGTGCATGATTATACCTCTAACTCATTGTGTTTTTCCATGTTTCACCCTTCTAGACTTAGACATTTTTCAGACTTTGCAAGCCTGCCCTCTAGGCTAGGAAAAGTGTGCTGTGCACCTATAAATCCTATTGGAGTCTGTCCTTTTCATCTAAAACTATATCTTTCACCAGCCTAGCCCTTTCCTCTCCCTCCAGTGCAAAACACAATTCTAGTCAAGATACCTCCTTGTCTCTCCATCCTCTGTTAGGAAACCAGCTCACAAAAAGATAGAAAAGATATATCAACGCCTTATAATTCAACCTATTTGAGGGGGAAACCTCCTTTACTTTACAAAAATGAACAATTCTTGGATGATACAAATGACAAGACTTCCTTTCTATATATAGGAGTCTAAGGGGTCATAATATAATCAGAGCCGACATAACAATAATAATGTAAGGGCACAATAATAACAATAGTGGGCTTCTATGGGGCACACTAATAATAGTATGGGGACTACATGGGTACAAAAATATAATAAGGGGGTTGTACTAATAACAAAAAGGGGTTACACTAGTAGTATAGGGGCCTAATCCCTCTCCTTCAAAAATTGTTGTCCTCAACGCTTGAGTATTTCTTGATGCTTCTGTATAAAATTCTTGTCCTCCCATGTGGAATCTTTAGCGGGTAAGTTATTCCACTTGATGAGATACTCTAAAATTGATTGATTTCGTAGCTATCGGGTTCTTGTTTCTGTGATTTCTCTAGGTTCCAATATGATTTTTCCTTCCTCTTCAAGTTCTGGAAATATTGTTTGAATTAGGATATTCTACAACTTTTGAATGAGTGGCCACACTTCTTTGTCCTTCTTCCATTCATCCCTTGCTTCATTTATCCAATCTAGTTGGATAATAGAATTATCACAAAACATTGCTTGCACATCCTCATCCTCTCTTGAGAGTGCATCTACAACAAAAGTTTTATTCCCTTTTCTGTAGATGATGTCAAAGTCATAACCAAACATATTTGTGACCCATATTTTTTGTTCTTCTAAAGATAATATTTGTTCTAAAAAGTATTTAAGACTATCATGATCCATTTTTACCTTGAAGCATCTTCCCATTGGGTAAGGTTGCCATTTCTTAAGTGCATGTAGTATTGCCAACATTTGCTTCTCATAAATAGGTTGCTTGAGATGTAGTAGTAAAAATACCCAATCATCTACATCAAAAAAAATTTCACTGCGATGTTGATCTACTTGCTGTTTAATTTGATTATGCACCAACATGGCATTATCTTTTAAAAGTTGGAGAAATTTTTGTTGATGCTCGATGTGATATTTCACTGCCTGAAACTTTTTCTTCTTGATATGTCCTTCTATCTTGAGAGTTTGAGGAGTGGTAATTTTTGCCAATGCTTTACAAGATATGGTCGGATTCATTTCTTATTGCTCGATGTGATCTTTCACTTATTGAACATTTTCTTCTTGATATGTCCTTCTATATTTATAGTTTGAGGAGTGGTAATTTCAGCCAATGCATTACAAGATATGGTTGGATTCATTTCTTCTTTCTCGATGTGATCTTTCACTTCTTCAACCTTTTTCTTCTTGATATGTCCTTCAATATTGAGAGTTTGAGGAGTGGTAATTCTTGCCAATGCTTTACAAGATATGGTCAGTTTCATTTCTTCTTTCTCTAGGGTTGGGTCCTGGCATATATCCTCCTCTTTTGATGTTTCTTGATCCTTTTCTTCCTCTTGTTCATACTCTATGTAAAAGAATTTCTTCTCAGCACACTTATGACCTTTAGTGCATTGTCTATCACAATTGTAACAAAGCCCTTTTTCCATTTTTTCTTCCAATTGTTGTGGTGTAAACCTTGTAGGTTGTGGAAGAATAGGAGAAGAAAAACTACCATAATTATAGTCGTGAGCGGTGGGATTCCTTGTTTCCATAATTTCACTTTCAATTTTTCTTGCCCACCTGAATGCCTTCTCCAACGAATCAGGTTCCCAAAGACGAACCTCATGTTGAATGTTCTCCAAAAAACTACCTATGAAGACATCAATCCTTTGCTTCTATGGAATATCATTTACCCTTATATTCAATTTTTGAAAGTCCTCAATGTACTCTGCCATTGAACACTTTTGTTTGAGATTTATCAATTGGCTAAAGAAGGTGTTTCTCTTTGTATCCTCATAATGTGCTATCATTTCCTCCACGAAAATTGACCACGTAACAAGTGGTTTATGGGAACAAAGCCATTTATACAATAAAAATTGATCCGGTACTAAATATGAAGATGCAATACGTACCTTTTGTAACAGTTGCACCTCATGTAGATCAAAACATTGCTCCATCTCTAGTATCCAATTTACCGAATCCTTGCCATAAAACTTCCACATATCACCTTTTCTTAATTTTAGGAGCTCGATCTTGAAAGAACTATAACTCTGTAATTTTGGCTCTTCTAGTTCTACAATTGTGACCTATAGTAGCCCTCTGTCTCCTCTTTCCAATTCCACTATTTTGATCAAAATTGGATTCTCCAAGAAAGGGTTATGCACAATCTCTCACGATGACCTGATTATATACCTTTTCAGAAGAGAGAACTTGTATGAAGTGCCATGTGTCACTGTTTTGACCTTTGGATCTGAAACATATATACATGAAACTAAAATTCGTTCTATTTTTGTAACTTCTTACGAAATTTCAATCTGATGCTTAGAGAGACAATTATGATGATTTTCCCAAGGTGACCTGTTTGGAATGTAATTTGTGGGTCTGCAAAAACCCTAAGTTCCTCAGACTAGATCTCCAAACCTATAGTAAGACAGGATCTGAAATTCATAACCGAGGTTTAGACCTATTTCTTCTCAAATGAGTTTTTGTTTTGGCTTCTCAAACTTTGTAGCAGAATATTTATAGAGAAAATCCCATGATGACCTGGTTTAGTTGAAATTTTGGATCTTGTAAAAACCATCACTTCCTCAGATCATATATCTGAAAATATAGCAAGACAAGCTCTGAAATTTAGACCCGAGGTTTAGCACAAGTTCATCTCAAATGGTTTTTTTCACTTCTGAAACGTTGTAGAAAAAAAGTTATAGCGAAAATTCCACGATGACCTATTTGGAGCAGCGAAACCCTAGAATCCAAAGCTCTGATACCAAATGTTAGGAAACTAGCTCACAAAAAGATAGAAAATATAGATCAACGCCTTTTAATTCAGCCTCTTCAAGGGCAAAACCTCCTTTACATTACACAAATGAACAATTCTTGGATGATATAAGTGACAAGACTTCCTTTCTATATATAGGAGTCTAAGGGGTCATAATATAATCAGAGCCAACATAACAATAATAATATAAGGACACAATAATAACAATAGTGGGCTTCTATGGGGCACACTAATAACAATATGGGTAATACATGGGTACAACAATATAATAAGGGGGTGGTACTAATAACAATAAGGGGTTACACTAGTAGTATAGGGGCCTAACATCCTTTGCCAGTCAAGCCTATGTCTCCCAGTTGAGCACATTGCGCACTTTTAGTGGGTAGTGATGCCTTCCTCTATGCCTTGCAAGTGTGCCCTACAACCCGCTTGTACCCTTGGCCTTCCTCCCTATCACATTGTTCATTTTCAGTGGATACTCTTGCTCCCTTGCCTCTTGCAACTGTGACCTGCACTTACCTTGCCTCGTCATCCTCTAGATTTGTGCATCGTGTAGTATTAGTGAGCAGTGAAGCCCTTCTCTATCTCTTGCAAGTGTTCTCTATTCTGGAAGGGTCTCTCTCTCTCTCTCTCTCTCTCTCCCTCCCTCTATTTCTCTTTCCTTTTTGCACTATTAAGCCAAAGCAAAAAAAATTGCACAGAGCATGATAGAGTAGGATATTTTTTGAGCTAATGTTTCCTTTCCTTGAGTCACATATACTTGCAATTGTTAAATAAATCATGGGAAATATATGTGACTATATTTGTCAAGAAAGGCTTCCCAAGGAAGCGTTGTGAATACAAAAGTCACATAGGAACATTTTTTGTGATAGTTGAAGGAATTATGGATCCCAATGATCAAAGTGACTCATGAAGATTCCATGATTTTTCAAGAACCTTTGGAGGGTCAAAGGAAACAACAATGAAAGATGTGTTACAAGTATTCAGTACATAGTCTCAATGTCATCTCTCTTTGAAGAAATCCATGTTACTAGTCATTATGAGTCCAAGTCATCAATGTCAATGACTCATCATGTTGTCGTCACATGATGATGTAATTTTGGAAAATATTGTAAATGTAAATATTTGGAATTCCAAGAGTCAAAAGGTCACATTATAATTTCAAAAGGAATGAGGGTAGTCCAAGATTCATGAGGAATATGAAAGATCATTCCTCTTAATATGAAAGAAGCCTCATTACTCAAATAAAGGATTTTATTCCTTGGCTTCTCCACCTAGGCATTAGAGAGAAAGATTTTTATTTTGGAGAGCAAGTAGTGGCTTAATGCTCCACTATTGGAGCTAGTGGTGTCTCATTATATTAATGTATCTTTGAAATTTCGCTTAATATTTCAAGGTCACTGAGTCAACACACTTTCATACATATATCGTGAATTTAATAAGACTATTCTTTATATATTTGTGGTATGTGTTTTTGTTGCCATGTACTAAAGAAATTGAACTATTTCATTAGCTTTGGTGCTCATCTTGTTGAATGTGTTTTGTAATTATTTTATTCATCATTATTTCCATATGAACTATTTCTCTAGAAAGTTAATAATTCTTTCATATATATTTGTGTGATGTGATTGTTAAAAGAGCTACGAAGGAGACATTGACATTGACCTTTTAAGGAGAAAATGTTGTTGAAAAGGACTTGCATTCTATTGGAGCCATTAATGACCATGAAGATTGTAAAGATTCCAAAGACATTGTTAAGAAGACTCAAGCCTCTTCTACTAAAGAAAAAGTGACATATTCTTTTGACATAGAAATATTAGCTAAATCTTTGAATTTGCTCACTAATGAAGTATTTGAACTAAAGGGGAAGTCAAGTGCGGAACCTATTAGCAACAATTCTTTCAAGCTAACTTTCTTTAAGAAGAATAATAATAATCAGCCGATTAAATCTACTCAGGTTTCAAATTTTTTGTTTCATGTTGAAAGCTTGGGCATGGAAAAAAAATTACTTTCCATCAGGAAATGCATTCAGAGAAAACATGTCCCTGGTGGAACCACAACATGATTGTTATAATGACCAAATCTATAGAAACTTTATTAATAGAATAACAATCTAGGCATAATCAAGAATTAAATGAATCTACCATGACTGAGGAAATTTTAGGTGTTGTACATTTAGTTAATATGTGTAATATCATATTTCACGTTGATAAAAATTGTGTTTAAGAACCACCAAAAAGTGAAGCTCCTCAACAAATAACTGAGCAATATAATTTGAGAAGAAAAGGATCGATTTATGAGCAAGAGGTTAAAAAACAATTGTTGAGAAGGATTATACCACCTACTAATTATTCTCAGAGTTTGCAGGATAAGTCTGGAAGTGCTCCTCCTCTTAAGAACACTTCTGCAAACAATAAGAATAAGTCCACCACTCCTGAAGTTTCAAACAAAGCTACACCACTAGATTATTCAGCGTAGCGTATTAGAAATGAAAGTATTGATTATAATATTGTTGAGGATATGAATAGAGATAGTACCAACATTTCAATATTTAAGCTCACAAAGATAACAGGGAAGCATGAACTGATCATCCAAGCACTTGCATCACATCCTCCATTAGGTAACGAGGTGTTTTCTTCTCAAGTTATATCTGGTAAGTCTCGTGGAATTCTCGAGTCTGTAGTTAATGTTGTTAATTTGAATACTAACACTCTCTACCCCCTTTTCCTCTTAACTTTTGAAATATTTAGTTATAATGTCTATAATTGTCTCGTTGATTTTGGTGCATTTTCAAATGTCATGCCACTATCTATTGTTGAGAAAAATATTGGTAAATGGAAAAATATTGATGCATGGATCATATAGTTGGACAGATCATTAGTCTAGGTATTTGGTTAAATTCATAATGTCATCCAACCATAGATTTCACCCCTGCATTAATAGTTTTATTGTAGACATTCCCGAAGTAGATATTGGTCCAACAAGCTATAAGGGTATTTCTCAATAGACTGGACAAATTTATGGCCTCCTTATAAGGGAAGAAATAATTGGGTTCGAGTAGAAATTGAGTAGTACATAAAATAGACCATGAAAACACTTGAGGGACATAATGAGCCAATCGGCTTTGCAAGTATCATCGTTGGAAATTATTTTCTGGAAGTTGATCATGGGTGTTATCAAGTGAAACCTTCACTTGTACCATTTGATACATAGTTGGAGCTCCTTCCTTGCAATCCAAATGATGCAAATGAAACTTATAATATAGATGTACATAGTACTAATATATGAACTAGCTTAGTAGCAACTAATATTTTGACCTTATATTTTGATGGTTCTAAGACTCAGGATGGTTTTGGAGCTAGTTGTATTCTTATTGACCCTCAAAATAAAAGGTATATATTATCATACTTCTTGGAGTTCTAGTGCAAAAATAACAATGGTTAATATGAAGCTATCATTTTGGGGTTAAAGAAGGCCATATACCTCAAGGGGGAGGTACTTAAGGCAATTGGTGATCCAGATATTATTACCAATCAAGTATGGAATACCATTCATTGTGTTTCACCTAATTTGAAAAAATACCAGGAAGAGGTATGGTGACTTATTTCATTCTTTAAAGAATTTAGCATTAATTATGTTTCTAGACTTTGTAATGCCACCGTATATACACTAGCCAATCCAACTGCTAGGATGACACCATAAAAAGATGGTTTTTCTCTTGAAATTATTTATAATCTATCTGTGCCCAACAATGTAACTAACTTTCTCATATTTAATGATGACCAAGAGATACTGCACTTGATGGCTGAAACGGATATGCTAAAAAATGTAGTTATTGAAGAACATGAGAATGACGAGGCTTTGCAGGAAGTAGCCCAGGCATCTAAAGGGAATACTATGTCAAAATGAGTGATATCTCTTGAGAAATTATATGACCTATGAAACCATTTCAGAGGGCTAGTGAACACAAAGACTTAGATCCTGACATTATCACATGAACAAGTCATATTGGGAAATGTTGAAGCCTCAAAAATAATTGCTTACAACATTGGGGGAAAACCAACCAGTCTGGACCTTGGTTAGCAACTCCTTTTCCATTTGGTGTAGTGGCTCTGACTAGGGGTAATTGGGCCAGTTTCCCAATATAAATTATGATAGTGTTGATGGGGTGATATATGGTATTTCGGTGGAATGTTTAAGCTAAAAGTAATCTAATCTAAACTAATAATCACATGCATATATCGTAATTTAAACACCATCTAGCTATGACTATACTTGGGAATAAAATTGAAACATGCGATCTACAATAATGTCCTAACGAATTTTGTAATAAAGATCATTCAACTACAATAGGAAGTGAAATCATTTTAACAATAATCGTTTTGGATAAATAGTTATCTAAAATGATTGTGAAATATATATCGCATAAGAAATTACTCATATATTCAGCATAAAATTTAGGCCATCACCATACAAAAGTGCAATAATTCTAACCAAGCTTTAAACTTTCATACATAAACAATTTGAAGAAAATATTATTTCTTAATACATAAACAAAACAAAATCATGAGATAAAAGTACAATTTGTAATAAGTTCTGCTCATGTGTTTCAGCAATATCAACCTAGTTCCAATCACTCCAACACCATCTAAGAGTACAAAAGTGAAATTTCAGTAGAAGATTCCAGATAAGATAAACATAAATCATGTTCTATTCATTTCACTAGAGCTTACTCAAAGGGATAGAAGTGCATGTTTTGAAGATTGTTTCTGATAAAATTTCTAGACCCCTCTCTAAATGCATGAGAGGGGTTTAAATACTAAACTATAAATCCTAATAATAGATTATTACAAAAATAGTTGAGGAGGTTTGAATGACCTTCCTCAAATTGTGCAAAACAAAACAAAAATAGAAATTAAAACATGGTGACTAACTCCTTTGCGTTTGATCTTTAAGATCACAGATGTCCGTCATGAGTTTGAGTTGTGTCGATCTACTGATCACAGATTTCAACTGCCCAGTGAACACGAAATTGGTCAGTGTTGGCACAATTTTCTGTATGGAAGAGGTTAGGCATCACAGGGTCATCCACTGGCTTTAAGGTTTAACTAAATGTTGTCAGTACACTTCCCAGTTTAACCTAGTCATTTTCCTAATTGCTTCATCTTTTTCTTCTGTTGCATGCCTCCACTGTTGTTCGATCTATTTGACATTCAGAAGGAAACTTGGCACAGACTCTGCCACCAGGTTTTTGCTGTGTAGATTTTCATTGATGTTTTCAATAACACAGTTTGCTACTGCTGCTGCAACCATCATTGCCTTTTCTGCTTGCCTAAGCTGATAATCTTAGTCTGCAAATAAAATTTCTTTATGTGACTCTCTAGTATAGGAAAATCAACCTTCTTCCCATCCTCTGAATTCTGTCAGGTGATGAAGTTGGAAACTCTTTTCAAGACTTCATCATATTCAAGTCTCATGTCAATGAATTAACTCGTTAACTTGTCACTAGTCTCGCAATAAGGACTCAACTGCGAGACCTTCTAGCATAGATTTTTTTTTTGATGCATTAGTTGGGAGTTCAGGCTGAGTGCTTTAGTTATAAACCAAGCAATATTTGGGTTGTCCTTATACTTATCTATTAATGCTTGTATTTGTGCTTCCTTTTTTGCTAAATTGGCTTGATGTTTTATTTTCATCTGCTTGAATTCTTGTTGGAGCTTGGCTATTTGAAATTCCACCTGTTGGTTAGATTTTTCTTGCTCTAACTGTTTTCCAACAACAAAATTTTATTTTCCTTTTATTTTTTCAACATTTGTACTTTTGTTACCTTTTCAATAGTCACTATAGTTTAGGCTCCTACAAACTGAGACATTCTAGTAAGGTTGTCAGAAGGGTCGATGGGTGAGTCTTTCCAGACAATCTCCATCGGTTCATTATCAGGAGTAGTAGCATCTGTAGCATCCAACTTCCTCTTCTTTCTCTACATTTTGACAACAACTTTATGGGTTTGGCTATAGAACACATCTAAAGGAGGAATCTCCTCAATTCTCAAAATAGTTTCAGAGGTAGTAGTAGCAGGAATGTGCTCTACCTCTTGAGTACTTACAATTTTCTCTACTGTAATTCCTTGAGTTGTTTTGTGTTGAGGAGTCTGTGGTTTAGGTGCTTGTTTCTCTGTATGGATAATTTTATTAAAATTCTCCCATTCTTTCTCTAAATCAATCACCGGGGGAAGTTTGCTTAGATGTATTTTTTGTAGATTGGGTTGTATCCTTTTCTGACTCCTTTCTTTTTCTTCCCCCATTCTATGACTATTTCTTTGATTTATCTGACTCCATGGTAGACATGTCTTGGGTCTCTACTTGGGAATCATCTTTAGAATTTTCTCTGGAGCTTCCTTCTAGGCTTACGCTGGGAGTTGGATCCCTTATTAGTTCAATCAATAATTGGTCTAATGGGACCTTTAACAATCTCCTTTATCTATATTGATGAAAGGCTTCAAGCTCTTTTTGGTCAAAAAGTAGTGATGACATTTTATTTACTTCTATGAATGTCTCTTTCTATAGGAATATGTCATCAAATGCATCTTCCTCATGACTAAATACCTTCACTTTTACGATGGTAGTGAAGTATTCAACAATGCCATTTGGGTCATACTCGCGACCTAGGAATTTAGGTAATTTCAGAGATTACATAATCTCTGCTTCTTTAAATGCATGGCCCAGATCATGCAGTGCAAATGCTCCACACTGTAACGGAAATGTAGGCCAAATGGCCTTTTTTGCTTCCTTTAATCCTTTGCTTAGCCCACCCTCACTAGTTGTTTGATAGGCTATTTCTCTAGCCATCAATTTATCTGGAACATAGTATGGGAGGACTTGAGATGAGGTGATGCTCCCAAAAACCCTCATATATGTGAATGTTTCCTCTCCAAACCATTTGGCCACTGGTAGGATATCTACCTTAGCTTGCTTAGAAAACCTAGGGGCATCTCAGTTGTAAACCTGTTTGTGGATGGGCTACATGACCCCATGACAAATTTTGTAAAAATGAAGGTGAAATTGAGACTCCCACATGTCCTTATGATATATATGAATGGGAAGTGGATGCTTCACAATCCATTTCCATCCCATGATAGGAAACCTTGAACCAAAACAAATTGCATCCATCACATAGGCACTCATAAAAAATGGAGGGTAAACCCTCGTTGAGACACTCCTTTTCCTCTGATAATCAATTATTTTCTTTGCTAAATTATCAAAAAAAAATTGGGACCAGTTCATTATGGTTGTGTTTACAACTGCATCTATGAATGGTAGCGATTCTGGGGAAAATTTAGTGCTATCGGACTTGCCAAACATCCTACATAACATGGCTGATGCAAAACTATGGGGAGGAGAATAGATACAGTAGAGTACATACCCGCTTGTCATTTTTGATCTTGACCTCATTATTCGACCAGTTTTGGGTGACATCTGTTGGATTCTCATTCTCTTTGGAAAACTTCTCAAGGAAATGTTTGTTGTAGATGGCTTGTGGCTCTGGTAGGTGGTACATAAGCCGTAGGTTGTCTAGCGAAAAAGATCCCATAACCTCTTGGCTTCTTTACTTAAATTCTCAGTCTGAGATATCAGCCTGATTAATAATCCACTTGACCATATCTGTGTAAGGGATTATCTTTTGGTGCGCAACTATGTGATGCAGAAATGAGCATGCTGTCTCAAAAATGGTGGCATCTGAGAAAGTATGACCATCACTTGTGACCTTTGTTTTCAGAGGTCTTGGTTGTTCTTCTTCTAATAAATCATACATGGTTTCCCATGTAGAGGTTCCTCCTTCTCTACTGCACATAGTATCTATGAATAAAGGAGTCATTTCTGATTTCTCAGATGCAAATGCCTTGCCCTTCTTTTCCGTTGATCCTAAAGACTCCTTCTGTGGCTTTTCCCTAAAAATGGAGAAAAACAAAAACTATCGGATATACAGAGATAAGAATGAACGTAAGCTGGGATAATACAAATAACTTGAAAAGATGATAAGAAAGGAGTTTTATTTGAACACAAGTGAGAAGATATCACATCACCTTGGATGGCCTTTCATAAATAAATTCCATTAACTTTTACTAAATGCCCACTAATGATTCGTTATCTCTTAGTTTTAATGCTCATTAATGTCTGCATCGTAAGTCAGGAAGAAAGCTTCTAGGGTGACGATCCTTTAAATTGCGAAAATGGCGATTTTTCGATTTGCTAAGCAATCTTGTAGACCGCATTATCACGTTATGTTTGTATGCTTTCCTTATTGTTTTTGCAAGACGCGAGATGCAGACCACTTACTATTGTTTCTAGGACATAACCCATTTGTTAAGTTTTCTTGTGTAAAGTGCTTCTTATTAAGCAACGAACCTAAATACTTGTCTCTGATGTATCTTGGGAGTGGGTCCAAGTTTCAATCGCTTTTCGCAATCTCGACAGATGGTAAGTTTGCAGTGTTCTTTTAAATGTACAAAATGTGATGCGGTAAGGGAAATGTTGTTATCATAATTTCACATCTCACACATTTTAAAGAACTCATTAAGGTGCACCTTCTAAGAATAGTGATTTGTGATGCGGGCCTTAGTTTTAATAAAATGGCTTAGGACTTAATTTATATAAGAAACATACTAGTTTCAAAGTATTAAAGCACAAAGTCATCTCTTGATCGCTTTTCGCTATATTTGGTGGATTAGCAAGGCTTTTAATCACACTTGATTGTGCAATATGTGCGAAAGGGAGACATTTAATATTTTTTGAAAAGGTGTTTGATTAATATCTTGTTTTATTCCAAAAATTGTTAAAGAAAATGCCTAAATGCTAAACCTTTTTTGGAAAGATTTTTTAAAGGGTCCCCATTTATTAATGTAATATTGACTACTACTATTAAAAAATGGGGGGTTGTTGAATAAAACAACAATTAGCAATTCACGTGGAAGAACCAGTTATCTCTGAGAGTTTTTTGAAATTTCTAAAAAGTTCCAAAATAAAGATGGTTTAGAAAATAAAATTTACATGAAATATAAGATAAGTCATATTGATATTTGAATATTTAAACAACATCCACTTAACTATGATCCTTTTTATTATCCTCTCCTCATAAGAAAGTCATTTTGTCTACATCATTCATTACGTGGTTTAAAAAAAAATAAAACTGGGAGGCTCTTCGCAGATCTATTTTTGGTATACTCAGTTGTCATAGGTAGAGCCTCTGCTGCTAGCAGGCGTTCATAGCCTCGACAAGGTTACCTTTTAACCAGGAATGATTCAGTATCCCACCTTGGTCAGAATACAATTTTTAAAGATAAGCTCAGATTGTATACTTATCTCCATTTATTTTCTGAAATAATTCCTTTTCTTCAAAATTTCATTTTTTATCCCTTAAAGGACAATATCTTGGTTTGGTGACCAAAATTGACAGTGCCATTCACTTGATTATAACTTAATTTAACAAGCTGGCTCTTGATGAGACCCCTTGTCTTTTGATTAATATAATCTCAAGCCTCTACCCTGTTTTGATATGCAGTATTGGTAATGTCAGCGAGTTACAACCTTATGATCATGATAAGATGTCTCTTGATGAGACCTCTTATCCTTTATGTTTTAAGTATATTTTAGAATTACACTCTAAAAAATGTAAACTAAATATATGGGGGGAATCATTGGCTCCTTAAGAGCTTCTGGATGACAATTGTAGAGTTTAAAGATGCTTTTCTGTAGAGAGACTTTGGTTTGTTATTGATACTTTTCTTGACTGATGTAGAGGCAAAGTTTCCTTTCTAAAGTTAAGTTTTCTCAAAGATCAAATAATTTTGGTAGTGAACAAGCAATTTGAAAGAAACATAACTTAACCCTATATTTTATGTATGAAAGTCATTTTCATAATAATCTTTACTTATACAAGAAAAAAGTCAAAAATAAAAAGAGGCTATTATTTGTAAATACAAAAGTAAATGTTCTTCAACTTGTATTGTTCTTTCTAGAAAAATAAAATAAAGGAAATAATATACAGTGAATAAAAGAGATCATCTTCTATGGAAAATATTTCTTTAAGATCTACCCATTAATAGGTAGAGATTCTCTCTTACCTGATAAATCCTGAAATAAAAAGGTTGATGGGCCTATTTGTTCCACAATCTGAAATGGGCCAAGCCACGTTTGTTGGAACTTGGTATGCTTACCTTTTTCCTTGTGGGCATTATCCCATTTTTATACTAGGTCTCTGAGTTGAAATGATTTTGAACTTACAGAATTTGAATCAAAGGAAGATTTGACTAATTGTTGATGATGTGCGTGTGTTATTCTGGCCTTTTCCCTTTCCTCTTCAAGCTTAAGGATTTGTAACTGTCTAACTTGCATAAAAGAGGAAGGAGTTTCTTCAATGAACTGAAATAGGGGTAAAGAGGGAATAGCTAAATTTGTAGGTTAGACAACTTCTTTCCCATAGACCAAATTAAAAGGAGAAGTGGTAATGGAGGCCTTCTGAGTTATTCGATCTGCCCATAGAGAAAATATTAAAGACTTATTCCAGTTCTTCTGATTCTGGTCAACAGTTTGTTTAATAATCCTTATGAGATTTTTGTTTGAAGATTTAGGTAACCCATTTCCCTGTGGATAATAGTTAGCAGAGTATTGGAGCTTGAAACCTCTTTTAAGAGAAAATTCTGTCATAGCATTGCTTGAAAAATAAGATGCATTATCAAACATCATGGCAGATGGTAGACCAAATATGGTAATGATAAATTGATCGATGAATTCAATGATGTTTTTAGAATTGGCTATCTTGAGTGGAATTTCTTCTACACATTTTTTGAAGTAATCAGTGGTTGTAAGAATATATCTATGTTGCTTAGAATAATGAGGAACGATCTCACCTATTATGTCCAATCCCCATTTCTTAAATGGTTGTTCAATATTGATTGGTTGTAATGGTAATCTGGCTTTTCTCTATCTCCCAGTAGTTGTATGACAAAATTTACATCTCCTTACATAACTATGTGCATCCTTGAATAATGTTGGCCAATGATAGCCAACATGCAAGATTTTATGCGTAGTGGTATCCCCTCCAAAATGTCCACCAGCTAGTCCATCATAGAGCTCCTACAAAACCTTTTCTGCCTCAAATTTTTCAAGACATCTAAGCAAAACAGAATCATAATTTATTCTAAATAGCACATCATCAATGATTTTATATTGTCTATTTTTTAGCCTCAAGGCCCTTCTCTTCTTATAATTTAATTGCATTGGGCATATCCATTTCTTAAGTAAAATATGATATCAACATAACTTGACACAATTTCATTAAGGCTTACCTCATAGACTTGTACATCATCACCTGAGTCTTGTAGTGTTAATAAATAGGATGGTCCTGCTAACATCCTGCAAAAACCTTGACCTTTTACAATTTTTGCTTGTCTAATTTCAACGTCATATTCTTGTAGGGTTTTCACCCAATTTTCTCTCTTCTCCCCTACATCCCTTTGTATCAAAAAATTTCTTACTGCTGAGAACAATACTATTACTTTTATGTTGGTTTTGAGGAGAAAAGGTCTGAAGTGTTTTATTGATTTGAAAATAGCAAAATCTTGTTTTTCCACATTTGAATAATTCAATTCAGCCTCCAGCAAATTCGAGCTAAAGAAAGAGATTGGGGCTTCAACTTTTTCTTCATTGACTTATGTCAATATGGCTGCATATGATTTCTCAGAAGCGAAAGTATATAGAATGAAATGATTTGAAAAAATCAGAGTCACTAAAGAGGGAGAATTAATGATTTCTTATTTAATCAAATCAAAAGCTTTGTGTTCTATGTGTCCACATTTAAAAAGATAATTTTTATTTATCATAGATTGAAGAGGTAAAACAATCCGTGAGAAGTCAGGGACAAATATTTTAACAAAATTAATCTAAACTAGGAAAGATTGCATTGATTTTTTGTTATGAGGTAAAGGAATTTTTGAGATTTCTCTTATTCTATCAAGGTCAATGTGAATCCCTACTTTGGATACAATGTATCCAAGGAGTTTTCCTTCACTTAAAGCGAAGAAATATTTCTTAGGTTAAGAGAAATTCCATACCTTTGACAATGCACAAAGATTTGTTTGAAATCTCTCATATGATTACTGCGCTTTTTTGAATATACAATTATATCATCCAAGTAGATTACTACTGATTTGTTTACTAAACCTTTGAAGGCTATGTCCATGACTCTTTGGAAAGTAGCACCAACATTAATTAGTCTAAATGGCACCTTTTGATAATCATAAGTGCCCCACTTTGTTCTGAATGTAGTTTTTAGTTGGTCATCTGGATGTACTAGGATCTGATTATAACTTGAGAATCCATCCAGGAAAGACATTAGTTTTGAGCTTGCAACTAATTGCAATATTTGTTCCATAGGAGGCAATGGAAAGTTGTCCTTTTGACATGCTTTGTTTATATTGTAGAATTCTATACATATCCGAATATCGCCACTCTTCTTCCTGACTAGGACAAGATTGGAGACCCACCTGGAATGTCTGGCCGGGAAAATGATCTTGGCTTTTAGCAGTTTGTTTAATTCAGATTTAATTTGATTTTCTAAATTAGGATGGATTTTTCTTAATTTCTGCTAAACATGTTTCTCATCAAATGCCATTGGTATAGTATGTTGAATAATATAAGTGTCATATGTTTTAATATCTTCATAGTTCGTATAAAGGTTGATTTTCCATTTGACGTAAGTCTGAGGCCTAGATTAATATTTTGAGGTTTCAGGTCAGTTCCAAGGTTAATCAATTCAAACTTCAGAGTTGAACTCTAAATTTTTGAATTGATGGGTCGTTTGAATCTGTCCTTAAGGTCATATAAATCTTCCAACATAACCGTGGAATTTGGTATAACATTATTGGCCGTTTCTTGCTTAAGTTGGTTGTCATGTTGGTCTTTGTCAACTATTTGGTCATCATAGGAGCCTTCTGATGTCAAAAAAATTATGATATCCAAATTTCTATTAAATACTCTCTAGTTGGTGATATTGTCGAGAATAGAAGGCCTAAAAATCAATTCAATAGAAAAGAGATTAGGACTGTAATCTCCTAGTGGAATAGGCTTGGAAGCCACATTAGCTAAGAGATTGTCACTTGCATTTTGGAGTCTCGAAATAGGGGAAATATTAAATGTTGTAAAGTGGGAAGTTAGGTCTTGGACTAACGACTGATAGTGTTTCAAATGTCCTGACAAACACTGTATAGTATTTCTAACTTGCTTTATCACAATTTCTGGATCTACAAACACTTGGAGGTGTTTGATATTAAGGCCAATGGCCTTATACAAACCTTGAACTAATTCTTCATATTCCACAGTGTTATTTGTGCAATCAAGTTCACGTAGGCATGCTAACATAGTCTGTTCCCCTTCTGGGCTAACTAATATGCATCCTGCTCCTGCTCCATCATTGGATTTAGATCCATCAAAAAATAATTTCCAAAATAAAGAGCTAACTATAGGTTTATCTACAAAATTTACACACTTAGAAGTATCTGTTTGGGAAAATTTTTCAACTTGATATACTACAGAGTTTTCCAAGAAAGGTGAAGTATAAGCATTAAAATTTCCTAGAAATGATTCTACTGAGTAGTTTCCGACGATATTGTTGTTATACGCCACTGGTTCATTTTCTCCTTCTAGCTCTGTGACTATGTACTTTTGATGTTTTTCGCAATCAACCCTTATCTGATTTGGCTAGCCATTATAGGGAATCCACATGCAAGACCAGTCAGTTGAAAAATATCCATGAAGCTTTTCAGACCAGTCTCTACAAAGGATTAAGCCATAGAACTCAGGAATATTAGCTACAAGAATGTCAATGACTTGACAAACTTTTGGATTTGATGATACTCTGATGGTTACTTGATTAAGTTCTCTAACAACTGCGACTTGAGCCTGACCTAGCTACAAAATGCGTACAACAGATTTTTGAGGTTGAACATTCAAATTTGCACAAACTTTTCTAGGTAAAATGTTAGATGAAGCTCCTGAATCAACTAAACAATTGTGTAAGTTTCTATTAAAAATTTCAAAAGTAAGGAGGAATGGAGGAGTATGAGATTTAGATCCTCCTCCAGTTAGAGCAATGTCGGTTGGATCAATTTTGTTTAAAGAGGGGCTAGGGGGTCTTCCCATTTCTTGGGAAGCTTATGAGATCACAACAGCAAGAAGAGGTGAAGTAGGTACTACTTTGAGATCCTTAAGGAGTAGCTTATGCTGATGTTTTAACTTGCTAAGCTCATGAAAGGTGATGTTTTCCCTAGTCTATTTCATATCATCAACAATATTATATTCCACTTCATCAGATACTATCAGGTTTTTAGTTCAAGATGAAGATTTCAGCTGAGGAGGAGTATTTTGAGTGGATTTTGGTGAAGATTTCTTAACTGTTGTTTTGTCCTTTGGAGGTGGTGTTGAATCCTTCTGCTTTGGATTTGTTTGTGGCAAATCAACAGGGTTTTTACTTCGGGTGGAAATAGGTAGTACTTCTTGTGTTTCTTCTTTGGGAAGTATAAAATCCCACATTCCTTGTAACTCTGCCACTTCTTCGTCATTTGTTTGCTCTTCATTTGTTGAAACTTCATCTTCTTCTCCATCTAATTCAGCATTTGATATAGCATTTGGAGGTTTAGGATTAGCAGGGGAATTCCTTTTAAATGGTGTAAAAGTTTTCTTAGAGGAAGTCTCTACTACCTGTTTTTTAATATCAACCATTTCATTAGACATGGTTTTGAGGACTTTCTGCAAACCTTCAAGATCAAAAGGTTCTTTTGGTGGTTTCTTCTTGGATATATCGCTAAAATTCACTTTATTGGATTTTCATTCTTCTAATTTATTTTTCTTATCTACAGCTAGAATATTTTTCTACAACTATTGCCTCTTTCATATTTTTTGCCAAAGTTGGTTTGGCAGCTCTATCAACGAAAATAGTTGTGTTTGAAGGGAGAGAAGAAATATACCACTCATTTTGGACCTCATCACTAGGCTTAGATTCCGCTGGTATCTTATTCAATAATTTATTGAAGCGAGAGTTGAAGTCTTTTATTGGTTCTTTAGGTTTGACTTTCCAATTGGAGAGATCATTGATTAGGGTACCTGTGGATCTAGCATCTCCAAATTTAGTTAAGAACTGCTCTTGAAAAGCATCCCAACTATTAATAGAACCTGATGGTAATGAGAAGTACCATGATCTTGCTGCTCCTTGCAAAGTATATGGAAATAATCTTACAACTGCATCTTCTTCTACTACTTCGTTCAAGTTAATGGACAACATAAAATTGTTTATGTGTTCCTCAGCCAATAGGCCACTATCAAGATTGAACTTTGGTAACCATTTCTCTAGATGGGTTGGCAACAGATGTAAAGGTGCAGCCATCCTAACAACTTATTGATTTGTCCATGGCCTTTGAAGAGGTTGAGCCATTTTTGGTATTGGAGAAGAGGAAGATGTGGTAGTGGTTGAAGGTGATTGGGTAGAGGAAGATGGAGTTCCAGTACCTGTGTGAATCATGATCTGGATTGGTGAGGTGGATGATTGGCCTTATGCTGATATGGATGGAATGAATGAAGATGATGATTGTGTTGACGAAAGAACCTCGCTATGAGATTCAGATAGTGTTTTCTTATCTTTCTTACGACTTGGTAGAGGGAATTCGAATGGTGAGATTCCAAGCTTTTATCTATGTGCTTTAGTTAATTGTTGATATGGGGTAAATTGAGAGGTAACACTATCTTGGGATAACTCAGATTCCTCTTGAGATTCGAAATCCCCTATAATTTATGAATCAAAGATTGGACTTCAGGGGCTTTGGTAGAAGAAGAATGATCTAGATTCTTTGGGATTTCAGCAGTGGGCTCTATTGTTTTTACAACTTCTCACTTAGGATTAGGAGATTTGGAATTTGATCGAGAAGTTGGAGGTGATGGTGAGGGAGTTTTACTCTTAGAATGGCTTGTTAATTTGGATTTACTTGCCATTCACAGTCAGGCCCTCCTTCTAGCACCAAAACTGTTGAAGCCTAAAAAATCGTTGCTTACAAAATTGGGGGAAAACCACCTAGTCCAGACCTTGGTTGGCAACTCCTTTTATGTTTGGTGTAGTGGCTTCGACTGGGGGTAATGGGGCCACTTTCCCAATATAAATTATGATAGTGCTAATGGAGTGATACATGATAGTTCGACAGAATGTTTAAGCTAAAAGTAATCTAATCTAAACTAATAATTACATGCATATATCCCAATTTAAACACTATCTAGCTATGCCTATGCCTGGGAATAAAATTGAAACATGCGATCTACAATAATGTCCTAAAGCACTTCGTAATAAAGATCATTCAACTGCAATAGGAAGTGAAATCATTTTAACAATAATCGTTTCAAATAAATCATTAGCTGAAATGATTGTGAAAGATATATCGCATAGGAAATTATTCATATATTCAGCATAAAATTTAGGCCATCACCATACAAAAGTGCAATAATGCTAACCAAGATTTAAACTTTCATACATAAACAATTTGAAGAAAAAATTATTGCTTGATACATAGACAAAACAACATCACGAGATAAAATTACCATTTGTAATAAGTTCTGCTCATGTGTTTCTGCAATATTGACATACTTCCAATCAATCCAACACCATCTAAGAGTACAAAAGTGCAATTTCAGTAGAAGATTCCAGATAAGATAAAAACAAATCATGTTCCATTCATTTCACCAGAACTTCCTCAAAGGGACAGAAGTGCATGTTTTGAAGATTGTTTCTGATAAAATTCCTGGACCCCTCTCTAAATGCATGAGAGGGGTTTAAATACTAAACTATAAATCCTAATAATACATTATTACAAAAATGGTTGAGGAGGTTTGAACGACCTTCCTCAAATTATGCAAAACCAAAAATAGAAATTAAAATATGGTGACTAACTCCTTTGCATTTGATCTTTAAGCTCACAGATGTTCGTCATGAGTTTGAGCTGTGTCAGTCGGTTGATCGCAGATTTCAACTACCCAGTGAACATGGCATTGATCAGTGCTGGCACCATTTTCTGCATGGAAGAGGTCAGGCATTGTATGGTCATCCACTGGCCATAAGGTTTAACTAAATGCTACAAGTACGCTTCCCAGTTTAACCTATTCATCTGCCTAATTGCTTCCTCTTTTTCTCCTGTTGCTTGCCTCCACTATTGTTCGAGCTGTTTGAAATTCAGAAGGAAACCTAGCACAGACTATGCCACCAAGTTTGCACTGTGTATATTTTCATTGATGTTTTCAATAACAAAGTTTTTTGCTGCTGTTGTGACTGTCGTTGCCTTCTCTGATTGCCTAAGCCGAGAATCCCAGTCTGCAAATAAAATTTCTTTATATGACTCCTCCAGTATAGGAAAGTTAACCTTCCTCCCATTCCCTGAATTCTGCCAGGTGATGAGGTTAGAAACTCTTTTGAATACTTCATCATATTCGAGTCTCATGTCAACAGCTTGACTCATTAACTTGTAACTAGTATCGCAATAAGGACTCAACTGCGAGACCTTCTAGCATAGAATTTATTTTTGATGCATTAGCTGGGAGTTCAGGATGAGCACTTCGATTATAAACTGATCAATATTTGGGCTGTCCTTATACATATCTTTTAATGCTTGTATCTATGCTTCCTTTTCTACTAAATTGGCTAGATGTTTTATTTGCATTTGCTCGAATTCTTGGTGGAGCTTGGCTATTTTTAATTCTGCTTGTTGGTTAGATTTTTCTTGCTCTAACTGTTGTTCCAATAGCAAAATTTTATTTTCCTTTTCTCTGAGCAACATTCGTACTTAAGTTTTTTTTTCAATAGTCGATGTAGTGTGGGCTCCTGCAAACTAAGACAATCTATTAAGGTTGTCATATGGGTTGATGGGTGAGTCTTTCCAGATAATATCCATCGGTTCATTATCAGGAGGAGTAGTAGTTGTAGCATCCAAATTCCTCTTCTCTCTCTACCTTTTGACAACATCTTTGTGGATTGGGCTATAGAACACATCTAAAGTAGGAATCTCCTTAATTCTCAAAATAATTTCAGAGGTAAGAGTGGCAGGAATGTACTCTACCTCTTGAGTACTTAAAATTTTCTCTACTATAATTTCTTGAGTTGTTTTGTGTTGCGGAGTTTGTGGCTCAGGTGCTTCTTTCTCTATATGGAGATTTTTGTTAAAATGCTCCCATTCTTTCTCTAAATCAATCACCAGGGGTTTTTTCGACTGGATATAGGTGGAATGAATTTTAGTCTATTTTCTAGCTGAAGTTTGCTCAATTGTCTTTTCTGTAGATTGGGATGTATGCTTTTCTGACTCCTTGCTTTTGCTTCCCCCATTCTGTGACTGTTGCTATGATTTCTCTGGCTCCCTAATAGACTTCTCTTGGGACTCTACTTGGGAATCATCTTTTTCTCTGAGCTTCCTTCTAGGCTTACGGTGGGAGTTGGCTCCCTTATTGGTTCAATCAATAATTGGTCCAATGGGATCTTTAACAATCTCCTTTCTCTATATTGATGAAAGTCTTCAAGCTCTTCTTGGTAGAAAAGTAGTGATGACATGTGCTTTACTTCTTTGAATGTCTCTTTCTGTAGGAAGATTTCATCAAATGCATCTTCCTCATGACCAAATACCTTCACTTTTACCATGGTATTGAAGTCTTTGGCAGTGCCACTTGGGTCATACTGGCGATCTGGGAATTTAGGTAATTTTAGAGATTGCATGATCTCTGCTTCTTTGAATGCATGGCCCAGATTGTGCAGTGCAAATTCTCCACATTGTAACAGAAATGTAGGCAAAATGGCCTTTTTCACTTCCTTTAATCCTTTTCTTAGCTCACCCTCACTAGTTGTTTGATAGGCTATCTCTCTAGCCATCAATTTATCTGGAACATAGTATGGGAGGACATGAGGTGAGGTGATGCTCCCAAAAACCCTGATATATGTTAATGTTTCCTCTCCAAACCATCTATCCACTGGCAAGATATCTAACTCAGATTCCTTAGAAAACCTAGGGGCATCTCGATTGTAAACCTGTTTTTGGATATGCAGCATGACCCCATGACAAATTTGTAAAAATGCGGGTGAAATTGAGACTCCCACATGTCCTTATGATATATATGAATGGGAAGTGGATCTTTCACAATCCATTTCCATCCCATGACAAGAAACTTTGAACCAAAACAAATTTCATCCATCACATAGGCACTCACAAAAAATGGAGGGTAAACCCTCATTGAGACACTCCTCTTCCTCCTATAATCAATTATTGCCTTTGCTAAATTATCGGACAAAATTTTGGTCCAATTCATTATGGTTTTGTTTAAAACTACATCTATTAATGGCAGCCATTCTAGAGAAAATTTAGTGCCATCGGGCTTGCCAAACATCCTACATAACATGGCTGTTGCAAAACTATGGGGAGGAGAAATAGTTGCAGTAGAGTACATACCCGCCTTGTCTTTTTTGATATTGCCCTCATTATTCAACCAAGTTTGGGTGACATATATTGGGTCCTCATTCTCTTTGGAAAACTTCTGAAGGAACTATTTGTTGTAAATGGCTTGTGGCTCTGGTAGGTGGTACATAAACCATAGGTTGTCTCGCGAAAATGATCCCATAACCTCTTGGATTCTATTCTTAAATTCTATGTCTGAGATATCGGCTTGATCAATAATCCACTTGACCATATCTATGTAATGGATTATATTTGGTTGCACAGCTATGCGATGCATAAATGAGCATGCCGTCTCAAAAATGGTGGCATCTGAAGAAGTACGACTATTAGCTGTGACCTTTGTTTCCAGAGGTCTTGGTTGTTATTCTTCTAATAAATCATACATAGTTTCCCACGCAGAGGTACGTCCTTCTCTATTGCACGTAGTATCTGTGAATAAAGGCGTCATTTCTAATTTCTCAGACACAACTTCCTCGCCCTTCTTTGCCATTGCTCCCAAAGACTCCTTCTATCAATTTTCCCTGAAATTGGAGAAAAACAACAGATATCAAATATACAGAGATAACAATGAACGTAAGCTGGGATGATACAGATAACTTGAAAAGGTGATAAGAAAGGAGTTTTATTTGAATGCAAGGGAGAAGATATCATATCACCTTGGATAGATTTTCATACATGAATACCATTAACTTTTACTAAATTCCCACTAAGGGTTCGTTATCTCTTAGTTTTAATGCTCATTAATGTTCACATCGTAAGTCAGGAAGAAATCTTCTAGGGTGACAAGCCTTTAAATTGAAAAAATGGTGATTTTGTGATTTGTGAAGCAATCTCGCAGATCACATTATCGCGTTATGTTTGTATGCTTTCCTTATTGTTTCTGTGAGATGTGAGATGCGGGTCGCTTACTATTGTTTCCAAGACATAACCCATTTGTTAGGTTTTCTTGTGTAAAGCAATTTTTATTAGGTAGCGAACCTAAATACTTGTCTGTGACGTATCTCGGGAGTGGGTCCAGGTTCCAATTGCATTTCGAAATCTCAACAGATGGTAAGTTTGTGCTGTTCTTTTAAATGTCTAAAATGCGTTACGGTAAGGGAAATGTTGTTATCTCAATTTCGCATCTTGCACATTTTAAGGTAACTCATTAAGGTGTGCCTTCTAAGAATAGCGATATTCGATGCAGGCCTTAGTTTTAATAAAATTCCTTAGGACTTAGTTTATATAAGAAACATACTAGTTTCAAAGTATTAAATCACGAAGTCCTCTTTTGATCGCTTTTCGCTAGATTTAGTGGATTAGCAAGGCTTTTAGTCACGCTTGATTGTGTGATATGCAAGAAAGGGAGACATTTAATAGTTTTTTGAAAAGGTGTTTGATTAATATCTTGTTTTATTCTAAAAATTGTTAAAGAAAATGCCTAAATGCTAAACTTATTTTTGGAAAGATATTTTAAAGGGTCCCATTTATTAATGCAATAGTGACTACTACTATTAACAAATGGGAGGTTGTTGAATAGCACAAAAGGAACCAAAGACGATTTGAAGTATGTGAACCTAAATACATTTTGTTGTGCTAAAAAATAACAAGATTGTATCAGTCTCTTCAAACAGTATCCATAGATGTTTGCATGTGCTTATGATGATTTAAATACATATGGTACACATATAATCTAGCATGTTATTCCTATTAAAGAGGGGGTGAATCTATTTTAGTAGAAGTTAAGGAAATTTCATCTGATGCTTGAACCCCCTGTTCAAAAGGAATTAAGGAAGTTGTTGGATGCTCGAATCAACTTCAACGTTTGACATTCTACATGGGCTTCCAACCTAGTTCTTGTTAGAAAAAATTCTGGTGAGATACACCTATGTGTTGAATTTCACAACCTCAATTGGGCTTCAGATAAATACAATTATCCCATGCCATCAATTTAGTCGATACACTAACCAATACCTGGGTCAGAAATTTTCTCTCTACTGGTAGGGTTTTCCAGATATAGTCATGTTCTAGTAGTAGAACTAGACAAATTAGAGACCACTTTTAGGACGAAGTGGTGAACATTTGCTTTCAAGTACATGCCATTTGTGCTTATAAATGTTGGCGCTACATTTCAATGATCGATGGACATCACATTCTATGAATTTATTGGATAGAGTATAATTGTCTACTTAGATGAAGTTACAGTGTTTCCTAAGAAGAGATATGATCATATTTGTCATCTAAAGTAGATTTTCAAGTGATGTCGTAAATATGGAATTTCTTTGAATCTGAAAAAGAGAATATTTGGTTTTTCTGGAAGTAATCTCCTAGGACATATCATTTCTAAGAGTGTAATTAAGGTTGACTTGAAAAGGGTCAAATCTATTTCACAAATCTATTTTCCCATGAACAAGAAAGCAATGCATTCTTTCTTGTGAAAGATCAATTTCCTACACAATTTCATCTATGACTATGTACAGATTTTCAAACTATTATAAGAGATGATAAAGAAAGATGCTACATACAAATGGGATAAAATGGATAAAGATTCCTTTTCTCGGATCAAGCAAGTCATAGTTGGTGCTCCATCCTTAAATAGTCCATATTTTGGCAAGAGTTTCTTGTTGTATACTTTCTCTTATTACTCATCTATTATGGTCTTTTTAACATAGAAAGACAATCAAGGAAATGAGTGGCCTATATATTCATGAGTGTTGGTTTACAGGGATTGGAACTGAATTACCCTGCCATTGATGAGCAAGCATACATAGTGTACAAGGTGGTTAAACACTTAAGGCCTTACCTCCTGAAAGCTCACACGATTAGCTATGTACCTCATATGTTGGGCATGGAATCCCCCCACAGTAGGTTTTGGGGCTCAAAGCCCAAGTTTTGGTCAAAGATGGTGTAGAACTCCGTGAATTGCGGGCACAGAGCGTGAAGTGTACAATTGAGTCATAGTGCTGTCCACCCTAAAATATTGTAATTTAATGTAAAGTTGTGTTGGCGCGGACCATGGGATTGTAAAATAGAGCGAGGCTCTAAGTGTAAAGGAGAAAAGGAAAGATAGAAATGCAAAGGCATGGTTAGAGCATTGAGTTGAATCTGAAGTGTCTTGGGTTGTAGTAGTAGGAAGAGGCTCTGCAGCTGAGTGCGCGGACCCCTGCAGCTGAGTGTGCAGGGCAGAGTTGGGTCTATACTTGGGATTGAAAGTTAATAAAGAGAAGTTTACTCTGTGCATCTATTCTTGAATCCATATTTTGATGTTATGCATTACTTTTACTATGTTTACTTACTACGCACAATTGATATATACTTATATGAATGCTTATATATGAAAATAATCTATATAATCTACTAATAGAGCCTAATTAAAGAAGACTTGGGTAAAGAACATGGGTTGCGCTGCAGCTAGAATTGCGTGAAGACAGTATCGCAGGGTGCAGGGTGCCCACTGATGTGCGTAGCATAGTAAGTGTGAAGGTTGGGCCGCATACTAATCACCTCCTATCAGACATCTCCAGGGTGCGGAAACTTGGTTCTAGCACCCTCCCATACTACTTCGAGTGAGACCTTAGTTCACGCTCCCCAGACTATTGCCGAAAGGGCCATTAGTATCGGGATTTGCTTGGCTAAATCACTTTCGAACCTTGGTCAGGCCCCACTAAGCCAACAAATGGTTCTGTTGCTAGGACCGAGATCTGCATAAGGGATGTCTGATGTCATCCCACTAGAACCCAACAAAGAAGGAAATTGAAGAGTGGTTGGACAAGATGATTTACGAGTTCATGAAACAGGAAAATAGAAATCCACAAGTATATAAGAAAAAGTAGTTGGAGCGCTACGTGTATACGGAAATCCACGAGATTTTCTTTGCATCCTTTCCTTCTGATCTGTATGAGTGGATTGCGAAGTTAGCTGACAGCCAAGGAAGGTGTAGGCTCGACAAACCAATAGTGTGGACTTTGGAATTAGTGCGTAGACTAGAAGCATCAGAAGATAAGATCGCGCAAGTTGTGAACCATTGGCTCGACTAGATAATAGGGGATTTATCATTGAGTTTGCGGTAGACACGACCATGAGCTACAACGAGGCAGAGAGATGCTTTCTCAAAGGACCGTGAGGTAAGTATATTAAACCTTTGAATATTTGGATTAAGATTCTATTGTGTGAAAAAAGGGTCATTCAAATACAATAATGTTTGGAACAACGTGGAGTGGAAATATCCACAAGAGTAGCGAAGAATTAGAAAAAAATCGCTTAATTTCACCTTCGCAAGAGAGCGAGGAAGAGTTTGCTAAGGTCTCTCCGAGGAGCGCGTCAACTTGATAAGGCAGTGCATTCTGTGGTTACCACCTCCACCCACACTGCCACCTACTTCACCTCCCTCACCTCCATCTCCACCCACTCCACCTCCACCACCTCAATGTTTCAGTATGGCGAGCGCGATCAAACTACCAGTATTCAGAGGAGTAGGGAATGAAGATCCGGACTAAATCCGGTTCGTGGTAAGAGTAGTATGGGAAGCAGAAGATGTCACAAACAACAATATTAAGAAGGATACATTGGTGAGCACGCTGCAGGATCGCGCATTAACATTGTATAGCAAGCATTCTAACAACCACCCAAACACAGGGATAGCAGAGATCCAGATCGCATTGAATAGGGAATTTAGCAAGCCAAAGTCAGAAACACAATCAATCATCGGGTTTAAAGAAATCGTGATGCTACTAGGTGAGAGTCTCAGGGATCTAGATCAATGGCTAAAGAGTACGATCCACAAAGCCAATATGACATTGACAGATGGATAACATCATGCATGTTTTGTAGCATCCCTGACACCACACTAAAGGTTGGCGCTGTCACAATAGAAACTTTCCACCCAGGCCGAAGCATTGGAAATGGCAATGAGATTACATGAGACCCCGATACAAGACCTTAGGTTGGGAGTTCAAAAAATCCACACGCAACTACAAAATCTGTGTTTGGAAATGAAAATTTTGAAGGAGGATAGGGCATCGTGGCCAGAGGCACATGAGGAAGTATGGTGCATAAAATGCAAAGGCCAGGGCCATGACAAGGATCATGTCCAGTGTTTGCGAACTACTTGGCAGGAGAAGGGCCAATGCCATTGAGACCAGAGGCACAGGTAGGGCTAAGTGTAGCACCCAATTTATGGTGCGCGATTTGTCAAATATGAGGGAAACACACAACAGATAATTGTCACTTGTTGCAGAAGTATACACAGACACACAAACAATTGTTTTGTAATTTCTGTAGGTCGGTAGGCCACGATGAGTGCACTTGCCATAGTTACGAGCTAATGATGGATCGAACCCCTGCCTATATAATGCAAACTGAAATGTGAGACCTCAACCAAGATGTGGGGATGGCACGATGGATTTCAGGGGTGAGGTAGAGGATGAAGTGGAATGGGACCAGGAAGGGGCCGCAGACAATTAATCTGTTACAATTGCGGAGGACCAGGGCACTATGCCCATGATTGTACTTACTCGAAGAGGATATCCTATTCATATTGTGCTCAGTTTGATCATGAAACAATAGACTGTCCTACGTTGATCACAAGGATGCACGAAAAATGGGTATTCCAGCCTCCCCCGACTTAGAATATACAAATGATGAGGTCTGAGCCGCGCGAAGAGGACCTGAATGTAAACATGATGCTCAGAAGCGGTATAGCCATGAGAGAGGATATGGGGAAGTAGCCAGAGGAAAGTACGTGGGTTCATAAGGCTCCTGCAAAGGAACCAGAGTTTGACTTAGAACATGTAAAGGAGACATTCATGGAAGCTAAGAAGAGCTTCACAGAGGCTTCCACATCAGGTAGTAAGGATGAACTAGAGCCAGGAATGGATCCTTCAATGCTCACTACCTTTCTGGAGACATGCATGAAACTGCTGCACGACAGCAAGGTAGTTAAAGGACTACAGGAGTTGATCACCAAGTGCGTGGGGTTAGGAGAACCACGCGTAGTCCAGAAATTGGGGAAGCATGCATTGCGCACTAGAAGGGAAATGAGGTTGACTGCATGGATTAGTGAGTATGAAATGGATCAAGTAATCCTATATCTGGGTTCAGACATGAATGTATTACCAAAGCAAACATGGGAATGCATAGGCAGGCCTACATTACAATGATCCCCTATTCAATTACGAATGGCGAACCAACAGAAGATTTTGCCCATGTGAAGGTTGCAAGGGGTAATAGTTGATATTGAAGGCATGAGCGCACAGGTGGATTTTGAAGTAATAGAGATTTTCGATGACAACAATCCCTATATTGTGCTGTTAGGAATAGACTGGATCACCGATATGAACATATTCATCAATCTGAAGAAGCACAAAATTATCTTCGAGAAAAAGTCACTACATGTAGTACTCCCACCGGACCCAGCCGAAGGAGTGCCCTACACTGAACCAGTGCGTGACAGTGATAGTGACGGTGATCTTGATTGTATTTATAAGATAACTGTGTGAGACTAGGATTGGGTGAATCTGACTATAGATGGGAAGATCTCGTGGGAGTGCAAAAGCTCTTGCACTTCAGATTCAGATGAAGAAGTAGAGCAATGGCAGAATCGGTTGCACGAAGTGACAATGCTGAATTGCAACATGATGGTTAGATCACTGCATTGTGTGAAAATAGAGGCAAGAGCTACCGACATATGATGGATTGACAGTGGTGGATGAATTCCTGAGAAAATTTGAAAGCGTAGTACCAGAATAGTAGTGGTTTGATGTGTTGAAGTGGGCACTGTGTGCAACACCCACACGATGGTAGGGTACACATCAAGGAAATTTGAGGACTGGTGTGGATGTAGAAGGATGATGTGCCTACGGTTTGGAAGCCCCCAGCTTCGAACAAGAGTCAGTCAGCAAGGACAGAGCACCTTGTGTGCTCACCTGTCTCGATGGATACAGAATTGTACTGTGCGGCCCACACAAGCACACCCCAAACTCAGGATCAAAAATCAGAACCGAATGCAACAGCAGGAAAGGTGACGCGCACCACAAACGTTCCACGTGGAAGCATTCAATAAGGTATGTGGAGTCCTAAATAGGGTTTACCAGGCGAGAAGAACTAATTGGGACCTGTGCGTGCTAGTATTTTGATGGGCCTGTAGGACCATGTGCAAAAATCTGAGTGCGGAGACGATTCCAAAACTAAGGAGCAGAGTCGAGACCATAATTTTGGAGGAATGGAATCCTCACACAATTGGGACAACACGCAAGGACCAGGATGAAGGAATTATGCACCTACGCGAGGGTGAACATATGCAGATTCAAGAAGCCATTCGGCGAGGGAACCTTAAACTTCGCAAACTCGAAGAAGATCAAGTACGACTAAGAAAGAGAAGCATGTTAATGGACGCGGAGATAAAAAAACTGGAAAAAAAAATAGTGCAAGCAAGTCGCGTTGATAAACTTAGAATGACAAGACAATATATAGACAACAATACTACTACATTAGAAGATTGTCACCGAGAATTCGTGACTCTGCTACCATGGCTGCAACCGCATCTTACCAAACAAAGTAGCCAGGGGAGCGCACCGCATAAGGAAGAATGCGCGGGGCTGATTGTTGCAAGGGTAGTTTAGGAGTGCCCACGGACTAGGCTGGATGGTGAATTGAAGTCTCACATAGGTGGTGCGACCACTTGACTATCCGTAGGGAGCATAGTCTCAGTGCTCCAAGTAGTTGAAAGAGAGTGTGGGACTATAAAAGAGTCTGTGAGGGAGATGCATGATAAGGAGGTAGCGCACAGGATCGGTATGTCACAAGGGTCACGTCCACGTGCAAGGGGCTGCACTGCCACACGGGTAGGCTGGGAAGTGACCGTTGGTGTCACTGTTCATGACAAGATGTCTAATTTAAGACAAAGAGAAGTGGGCAGCAGGCAATTAAGACTCGAAGTCAAAACTAGATTTGGGACGACCTACCACCAAGAATGCATTAATGACTCAGAAATGGTGGGAACAGTCAAATTCAAATTTGAAAGATACTATAAAACTACCAAGGCTAGCCACAAGACAACACTTGTTTGTTTGAGTTGAGATGTTACAGAGAACACACAGTGTTGAGCGCCAAGTGGTGTTTGAGCCTCCAAAGTCATGAACAACTGCAGAAAGCTCGAATAAGATGACAAATACCAGGAGAGGTGTGGGTTTTGTCAAAAGTACTGTCAAGGAAGCCACGCAGAGCCCTATGTTGTTGGTGGGGGATGCACCAAAAATTCCAAAATCACCCCAGATGCCAAGGCCCAAGACAGATACACAGGCAACGGGACCAGTCCGCATGTCCCCGTGAAATCCACAGTTTGGTAAAATTTATATGGAAGACAAGGGCAATACTGTTAATATTGAGACAGATGATGAGGAGGAGGACCTCCAGGCTTTCGTAGAGGAGATAGAGGCAGATGAAGAAATGGAAGAAGACATCCAGCTGGTGCGCTTTGCAGCAAAACTATCTGAGTATGTCCCTCCGCGGAAAGGGAAATCAAAAGTACCCAAGGATTTGGATGCCGCTAAGAGCACACTCCAAACCCCGCTCCTCCCAGATGGAATTCTGTTTGAAGTTTTGGTCTTGGGCCGTGTGCCCACAATGAAATTTGAAGATTGGGACCTTGCGAACAGTGAAAAGTCCCCACATTTGGAGATTAGAAACCTCATGAAACAGAGCAAGGAGGAGTCAGTTACAGCGCTAGAGCTACGGAAATGGTTGTGTGGTGTGGAGAAGGTCGGGATACTCCACCTACTATGGATTCCACACTTTCACTGGGTAATGATCACGACCTTTGTCATTAGGCAACTACTTTTCCTGGTGCGCGATGGGTACTTGTGGCTATAGGAGCCTATTCCCATCATGGCAGAGCTTATTCACAGGATTTGTTGGCTTCCCTATAAGGGAAGGGACCCCGCAGAAATAGCTGGCAAAAGCAGAGATTTAGCGCTCACAGAGGCCATGAAGAAGAAATACAAGTTGAAAGAAGCAGAGAGGATACGTAATTAGTAGCATTCAAGACAAAGGGGTTCGCGTAGCCACCCAGCTACTAGCTATGAAGGTGATGAGAAGATGTCACGGCAATGAGGTACCAGCAACGGTCATCGCACTGGCCGAACAATGCGTGGAGAGGGTCCAATACAACTAGGCCGAATTCCTCTGTGAAGAATTCCTAACCAACTACAAAGAAGCTTAGGAGCAGGTCAAGACCTTCCACTACGCGTGGTTGATCTTGTCTATCTTATTGGTGACCAGGAACTACCTGAGGATAGTCAGTTCCCTCCTCTTGAACAGGACTTGCTAGAGGCGGAAAAATACGTGTCGCTCTGGGCTACAAAGGATGCCACGAGGATCTGCAAGACCAAGATATTCTAGGTGCTCATGGAGGTGAGCATCTAGATTTGGATCAACAAAAGGCCATGCCTATCCCCCACAGTGTACAACAGTCTACAGATCTTTAGAAACTTCAAGCCGGATATGCACAATGTGTATATTAAGGTGCGTAAGGATTCGGCACAAAACTGGACCAAACTTCCTTTCATTGCGATTGATGATGCCACTTTTTCAATGCTCGACTCATGGCCACCTGAGTGGCTTGCCCTGGATCTAGTGGCACGCAATAAGATAGCGGTACAAAAATAGAAGGATGCCACCAAACTGCTAGCTCAGCAGAAGTGAAATGAGCAGTTGGCCATGGAGGTAAGGGCTTTCCGCAAGGCAGCAAAGGCAACCATAGAGCAGACCAAGGCCACCGAAAAAACAATAACAGCATAGGCAATAGGGGCCACCATGACGTGGGAGGAAGGAGGTCCGGACTTGACCATGGGCAGGGAACAGAGGACACAGTGGAAGGCACACACCCAAGCACGATATCTACACAACTAAAATGGCCATGCAGTACGGAATGAGTAGGCCCACGAAAGAAGACCAAGGCTTCCAAACTGGACGGTGAATCTATTACACAGACAGATGGGGACCTCTATGACATTGATGACACAGTTCACAAGGTCACTAGGGAAGCGCTCTAGGAAGTGATGACAAAGTAGCAGAATGTGTTAGGGTCCCTCAGGGCCCAACTACAGGAACTTCAGGTGCGGCCCCCACAGGAGGGAATGGTAGCACCTACGATGTTGTAGGTACATCGGCAATAGAATACTTGCTACGGGCCAAAATGGCTAACACCATCGTGCTGCCGGAAGGAGCACTAACATCGGAAAGCACGGAGGACAAAGCTGTAGTGGGCCGGATCAATGGACTTGGCCTAAACTTGGCTGCCCTTCCACGAGATACATTATACTAGCTACAGGATGGAGTGACAACAGAACTCTGTGCTAGGGAAGGACACATAGTACAGATGCTTAGTGAACAACGATTTAACATCAAGCAAGTTAGTCTACAACGCAATGAAGTGCTGGCGTAGAATCAACAGCTGGAGCAAATGGTAGAGGAAGCATGTCGTCGCACTCCAGAGCTAGAAATTATGACAACTCTACCAGTAGGAGTGCAAATTTGCAAATTGGCTAGTGGATTTCGTGAGGAAAAGGAGGAAGCAACGAGGATACAGCTGGACCTCAACCTTCAGATTGTTGAACTACGATTAAAGGCACAGTCATCCACACCCCCAGAAGTTATGGAATAGTGCACTGACGCTATCCAAAAAGGGCTGGAGGAAATAGGACAGGCAGTGCAGAACTATACTACTATGTTGGAAGAATCCTTCACGGTCCTCACTTCCTTACAGGAGGACCCCACCATACAGCGCCTGGAAACAGAGGTGTGGGAGCTTCAAGTGCAATATGATAGTATGTGTAGAACGACACAGACATTTGTCCTGACCCAACGGATAGTGAAGCTACAGCAGGCGAAGGCGTTGAAGGAACAGGTGGATGTCGCATGACAAAAAGAGGCAGTACTTAAAGTGCACGCCCAACCTTGGATTAATGAGGCCTTCTTCATCATTGCCGATATTGAAGGAAAGCTCACACAAATGAAGGTGATGCATGCCTTAATATAGGGATTTTCCCATGACAGTGAGCATTTAGTCGAAAGAGTAGAGAAAATCCAGCAGACGGTAGAACAGTGTGTTACGGACTTTCGCACAGCACAAGCACAATTGGAGGGGCTCCGTGCCAAGATCGTCGCACCAGCAGAGTGACTCGGGATGAGTCACGATGATTGTGTTGGGGGCCTGTTGGGCATGGAATCCCCCCACAATAGGTTTTGGGGCTTAAAGCCCAATTTTTGGTCAAAGATGGTGTAGAACTCCGCGAATTGCGAGCACATAGCGCGAAGTGTACAATTGAGTCATAGGGTTGTCCGCCCTAAAATATTGTAATTTAATGTAAAGTTGTGTCGGCCTACCCATGGTCCACGGACCATGGGATTGTATATATAGAGTGAGGATCTAAGTGTAAAGGAGAAAAGGAAAGATAGGAATGTGAAGGCATGGTTAGAGCGTAGAGTTAAATCTGAAGTGTCTTCGGTTGTAGTAGTAGGAAGAGGCTTTGTAGTTGAGTGTGTAGAGGCCTAGTAGAGTCTGCAGCTGAGTGCCTGGACCCTTTCAACTGAGTGCGCATGGTGGAGTCGTGTCTGTACTTAGGATTGAAAGTTAATAAAGAGACATTTACTGTGTGCATCTGTTCTTGAATCTGTATTTTGATGTTATGCATTACTTTTACTCTGTTTACTTACTATGCGCAATTGATAAATACTTGTATGAATTCTTATATATGAAAATAATCTAGGTAATCAGTTAACAAAGCCTAATTAAGGAAGACTTGGGTAAAGAACACGGGTCGCATTGTGGCTAGAACTATGCAAAGACAGTATCGCATGGTGTGGGGTGCCCGCTGATGCAAGTAGCACAGTAAGTGTGAAGGTTGGGCTGCGTACCAATCACCTCCTATCAAAAATCCCCAAGGTGCGAAAACCTGGTTCTAGCACCCTCCCATACTACTTCGGGTGAGACCTCAGTCCATGCTCCGCAGAATGTTGCCGAAAGGGCTAGTAGTACCGGGATTTGCTTGGCTAAATCACTTCTGAACCTGGGCCAAGCCCCACTAAGCCAACATCATCCAAATGTTAGAACAATTTTTGTACAATAAGAGTTGGGTGAGAGGAGAGAAAACTAGATGATGTGCTTACATTGAATTCAAGTCGGTTCATAATTTCAATGGCCATGGTCTTTATCGGATCATAGCTAAAGCGATGGATTTGCTAGAAGAAGATCATTCTGGGTGGGAATAGGAAATTGAGATCTATAGTATTGAGGAATTTCCTCCTACAAGTACAACCACATCTTAGTATTTAGATATATGGAAATACTTGCAACACAACACCTTGCCTTCACACCTATTAGCTAAACAGAATAGGGTAGTACATCTTAAAGTGTTACCTTACTATCTTGTGCATGGTGTTATTTTCTAAAAGCACCACAATTGTGTCTTGCTTAAATGCTTAGAGCCTATAGATTTATAAAGGGTGTTAAGTGATATCACGATGGACCAACATGTGGAGACTTTGTAGGTGATGATAATACTCTCAAAGTGATGAGGGTCGATTATTATTGGCCTACATTATTTAAATACGTTTATGCCTATGCTTAAATGTTTCCAGTGTCTCAAATATATGTTGGTCTTGATCAGAAGGTATTCATCCCATTGCTACCCATAGCAGTTGAGGAACCTTTCCAAAAATCATGATTGGATGTTATCGGCATAATATTTCCTCATTCCTCAAAGAAACACCAATACATTCTAACTGAAACTTATTATTTCACTCAGTGAACTGAAGCAGTTATGTTAAGACAAGTTAACGTCTAGGAAGTCATCCATTTTTTCAAACAAAACATCATAACCAAGTTCGACGTGCCAACATTGCTTTTCTTTGATAATTAAACTTATTTTTCCTCGCTAAATATTTATGTGTTTGCATTAGAAAATGGTATTTTTTTTAAAGCATGCATTAAATTACTACCCATAGGGAAATGGTTTGGCTAAGTCAACCACAATAACTTAATTTGTATTATCAAGAAAACAATATTCTCTGAATAAAAGAACAAGTATAACACTTTGGTTAATGCATTATGGGCTAACTATGTCACTCCCAAACCCTCTATGAAGACCTCTCCCTATTTTCTTGTATACAGAAAAGAGGTTATCCTTTTGTTGAATATATACCTTCCAGCCTTGCATCTTTCTCAAGAATCTCAAGGAAGATCATGTCTCATTATTCAAATTCAGATAGACAATCTTCTTAAGCCTTAGGAAGAAAGGATGAGAGCAAAAGAGAAATTTGTCATACAAGAAGTCCAAAAGGAACAAATATTTCAGTGTGGGGGACCTAGTACTGAAGTGGGACTAATCACATGGAGAGAAAGGAAATAACCCCAAATTTCAATCTCTATGGATTGGACCATACATAATCATTGAAAATATTGGCCACCATTCTTACAAGTTCAAATCGTTAAATGGGAGGACTAATCCTCCTCCTGTCAATAGTTGAGATCTTAAATATTACTTCCAATAGAACCATGGGTTGTTTTCCTTCCTATGTATAGTTTTCTTTCCTACTTTTTTGTTTCTTATTCCCATCATCATATTTCTTGTCCCTTTGTCTTGGTCATTTTAGATAAATAACACCTTATGTGGGAGTGTATGTGTGACCTGAAAATATTACGTAGCGAAATGAATAGGTATTGTGACAACAACAACACTTGGCTATATGTTAGTTATCCTTCCTTGTTTGGGAAAATTTCTTAAGCCAAATAATGTCTAGACAAAAAATACAATACATTCAAGAGGAAACCCTTGAGTGGAACCATGATAATAATATCTATTCTAACATCCTAATTCCTTAACTTTGATTTCATTTACTTGGTGTTCTACTTGCTAGTCCAGTCGAGTAGACAAGGGAAATGGGAAAATCAATAGCGAGAAAACAAATATCAAAGGTATATCTAAACTTATCTTAAGTAACAACCTCTTCTGCTCTCAATAAGTCAAGTTTTCTCTTCTGGCCCTATGAAAAATAATTTCCCAGGCATAGTGCGATAAATAAAATAAATAAAGGGTGAAATAAGAGAAAGGGTTCCTACACATGGAGGTGAATCAAGTAGCTTATGGGGGGTATTGATCAAGCTCGCTGGCAGCGAAGCAATTTTTTTGTTCCCGTTGTGACTTTGTCAGAGTATTGAATAAGCTCACTAGTAGTGGAGCAAAAATAGAGATGAAAAATAAGACTTTAATTATCTTTAACTCACAATTACATATTACCCTTTCTCCTAGAGCGAAACAATTGTGAAAAGGGAATATTTGTTGGTGTGTTAAAAAAAGGAAGGAAATGGGGCACTACATCTATAACCGGGTTAAGTGGGAAAGTTGAAGTAATACCCTTGATGAATTAATAATTCCTAAAGGGATAATATTTATGAAATCTATGCCCAAAAAAGAAGCTGAAGTTCACCCAGTTTGTCGCCAAGTGTTGTCACTACAACAACACCTTCCAAAATTTTGCTATATTTGGATTTTGAATCCTACCTTTTGTCTTGAGAAGTGTTGCTTGGTTTTCAAGTGTTGTTTCAAGTTCTTACACATGATTAATGTGTCTATGTTCCTTCTTAAGTTTCTTTGGGTCATCAAGAGTATCAATTGTACACTTAAGAGTTATAGTACACTTCCTAGTCACAAAACGACACTTTTTTATCACAACTGTAGATACTTTTTTTCTTGCACTTGGAGGCTATCTCTGAAATGTTGTTTTGATGTATATTTCTCAATCTTGGGTCCTATCTAAATTTTACTAATGGTTTGAGATGTGTCATTCATGATTATACCTCTAACTCATTGTGTTTTTCCATGTTTCACCCTTCCAAGATTAGACATTTTTTTGACTTTGCAAGCCTACCCCATAGGCTAGGAAAAGCACATTGCTCACTTCAATGGCCTAGTGGAGACCTATTTTTCATCTAGAAATCTACCCCATTCCATCCTATACCTTTCCTCTCCCTCCAGTGCACAATACATTTTTATTCAGCAGACCCTCATTGTATCACCATTCGGTGCCAGTTAAGCATTTGTATCCTAGTTGAGCACACTATGCACTTCCAATGGGAAGTGAGGCTTCCTATGTTCCTTGCAAGTGTGCCGTATACCCTCCTTGTAGCCCTAGATTTCCTCCTTGGTTCATGGTGTGGTTTCAGTGGATAGTCTAGCTCCCTTGCCTCTTGAAACTGCAACCTACACCAACCTTGCCTCCTCCTCTACAAATACGGATGGTGTAGCTCAGGGAGTAGTGAATCCATCTTCTATATCCTACAAGTGTGCTTTGTTCCTAGAAGACCTCTCTATCTATGCATTGCACATTGTTGAACCACGATAATAATACTTGCATGGATCATGAAAGAGTAGGATATTTTTGAGCTAATGTTTGCTCCATTAGTGATCTATACTTGTAGATGTTCAATAGAGCATGGAAAAGATATGTAATGAGATTTTTCAAGAAAGGATTCAAGAGGGATAGCAGATAGAGAACACATAGAGGAATTGAAAATTGTAGTATCCCATGAGCCACATGACATACTTCATTGTACTCTCAACCATATTTCCATTTAGAGAAAGAGAGCAGAGTGACCTCAACTTCTAGCAAGGATTTTCTCCCAAAAGGGTTTCCCAAGTCATATCATGTATCAAATGTGTTTGTGTTATTTATTTCATTGTTGTCTATTTCCTACATAATTTTAATTCACATGCGTAAACTATTAATAGTAATCTACAGATTTATAAATCTAAAGAGATATAAAACTATAATATTGTAAATTTTTTATTTTAAGTATAATTTTATTAGGTCTATTGTGATGAACTATTCAATGGAATATCCGTGGTGGTTTACGAATCATCTAAAGTGTTGGAGAGTAATCCTGGAGCCAAGATCTAATAGTGAAGTTAGGTAAGGGAGCAAAGAGAGTGGGCTAGAAGAATGCACATTGAGTGACTCAGTGAGGTTGACCCTAGAAAGCAAAGAGAAGAAAATCTCAATTTTGTTGGACATGAAGAAGGATAAATCCATGATGTTTACTATCATAACCAATCTGTAGGTTTTAACTCTGTACAAAAATTACCTGCATACGAATTCTAAAACACAAAAAATAAACAATGCGAGAGCATAACACATAAAACACATATACACAGAGATTTTCCCCTGGATCCCAAAACCGGGACTACCAGCTTGATTTTTCATTATATTCCTTTTAATGTTACAATACATATTTATACATGTCCAAGCATCCAATACCATGGACCGAAAACAATCGCGTCCAAAACCATGGACCGAAAACCATAGGTAGGTTCGCCCAACCTAATATAGGGTCCAAAAAAAAAATTCCCAGGGCACTGCCCCGGACTCCGTAGACGGGGGCTACCCGCCCCCCTCAAACCCCCCGGATAGGGGGGGCTGCCGCCCCACCTATGACCCCCCCACTGCGCAATCGGCGCATTGAAGGGGGGGGCTCCGCCCCCCCTCTAACCCCCGGGTTCACTACGTGGGTTAGTTGTGGAAAGAATATAACACAACCCAACAATCTCCCACTTGTTGTTTTCTTTCCACATGGGGCCACAGGAGAGCTTAGTCATTTTTCCAGCCCTGAAATGCCCATTGTTTCTCTACACCAAGATAACTTCTCAGATCTCACAGATTTTGTCAATGCATCTGCAGTATTCTTCAAAGTGTCCACCTTTACCAACAACACCTTTTTGTCTTCTATCATATCCCTCACAAAGTGATACTGAACATCAATGTGCTTTGTCTTTGAATGATAAGCAGGGTTCTTTGCCAAGAAAATTGCACTTTGGCTGTCACCATCTATTCTTATAGATCCCTGTACTAACCCCATACTTGAACACAATCTCTGCAACCAAACTGCTTCCTTACTTGCATGAGTGGCTACCATGTATTCTGCCTCTGTAGTTGATAGTGCCACTACAGATTGTTACTTACTCATCCAACTGACTGCACCTCCAAATAGGTTAAACACATACCCACTTGTAGATCTTCTCTGATACAGATCTCCAGCTCAGTCTGCATCAACAAATCCATGAATATCCAACACTCTATCGAATCCTGGTCTTCCTTGGTAGCACAAACCATAATCACTAGTGCCACGCAAATACCTGAAAACTCGCTTCACTGCTGTCCAGTGCTCCTTCCCTGGTTTTGACATAAACCTTCTCAATACTCCCACTACATGTGCAATGTCTGGTCTAGTACAGACCATTGCATACATTAGGCTACCGACTACACTTGCATATGGAACATGAGACATGTCCTCTTCCTCTTCTTGTGTCTTGGGACACTGTTCAGCAGATAACCTCACACCTACAGGAATAGGAACCTTCACCGGTTTACTATCCTGCATATTAAACCTTTGCAGTATTGTCTCAACATACTTCCTCTGGTTTAACCAGAGCTTCCTTTTTGCTCGATCTCTTTTAATTTCCATGCCCAAAATATAGTTTGCAGCACCAAGATCTTTCATGTCAAATTTGGAGGACAATTGGGTCTTCAAATCCTGGATAATTTCTTTGTCATTTCCAACCAGCAACATATCATCCACATACAAGACCAGTTAAATAACACAGTCACCAATTAATTTAAAATACACACAGTGATCTGCTTTGCTTCTGGTGAAGCCAAGTCCCCGTATAAATGTATCAAATTTCTGATACCACATCCTTGGTGGCTGTTTTAACCCATACAGAGACTTCTTCAACTTGCATACCAGTTCTTTCTTACCCTTCACCGCAAATCCTTCAGGTTGCTTCATGTATATTTCCTCTTCCAAATCCCCGTGAAGAAACGCTGTCTTCACATCCATATGTTCTACCTCAAAATCAAAAGCAGCACCAACAGATAAAAGTAACCTAATAGAAATTACCTTAGCATCAGGAGAAAAAATATCACCAAAATCAATTCCCAGCACCTGGGAATAACCTTTTGCTACCAACCGAGCTTTGTATTTCTCCACCTTCCCTTCTGCATTTGTCTTCTTTTTGAACACCCATTTGCTGCCAATGGGTTTCCTTCCAGCTGGCAACTCCACTAGATCCCAAGCCTCATTTTTGTGTAAAGATGCCATTTCATCAATCATGGCCTCTTTCCAGAGTTTTCCATCCTCTGAATTTACTGCTTCCTTCACAGTTCTAGGATCATCATCAGTAACAGACAAAGCAAAATTTGAACAGAAAGCAGATGGACTATACCTTTCTGGATGCCTTCTTTCTCGAATTTATCTTCTCAGAGCCAAAGTTTGTGGCTCTTCATCTTCTGATTCCTCCTCTGCTGCAGAGTCTGATTCTTCCTCTTTAGCTCAAACTCTATCTTCTCAGGTTACTTTGGTTGGACTTCATGTTTAATAACATCTTTTACGTCTTTGAACACCACATCTCGGCTGTACACAACCTTCTGGGTGACTGGGTTCCAAAGCTTATAACCCTTTAAACCATCCTTATACCCAATAAAGATGCACTTTTCAGATTTACTATCCAACTTGGTTCATTTCTCCTTTGGAACATGTACATATGCATCACATCCAAATACCCTCAGATGTGAAAGAGAGGGTTTCTTACCAGTCCATACTTCTTGTGGAGTCTTATCCTCCAATGCCGATGAAGGTGACCTGTTGACCAAGTAACATGCAGTATCCACTGCCTCTGCCCAGAATTCCTGTCCTAACCCGGCACCACTGAGCATGCTTCTTGCCCTTTCCATCAACATCTTGTTCATTCTTTCTGCGACTCCATTTTGCTGAGGTGTATATGGAGTAGTCTTCTGCTGTGCTATACCACACTTCTTACAGAATTCTTCAAATTCCTTGCTACAAAACTCTCCACCATTATCTGTCCTTAGCACCTTTATCTTCTTCTCTATCTGATTTTCCACCAGAACCTTAAATTCTTTAAACCTGTCAAAGACTTCAGATTTCTTCTTAAGGAAATATATCCATGTATTCCTTGAGAAGTCATCTATAAATGATACATAGTACACAGACTTACCCAGTGATGGAACCTTCACAGGTCCAAACACATCATTGTGCACAAGCTCTAATATCTGTTTCGCCCTCTTAGCACAAGAGGGGAAACTCACCCAATTCTGCTTCCCATATACACAATTTTCACAGAAATCAAAATCCAGAGAGCTATTACTCATACCTTCTACAATACCTTTACCATGAAGTATTCGAAGGTCCTTCTCTCCAATATGTCCAAGCCTTTGATTCCACAGCATGGTCTTCTCTCCAGAGACCACTAGATTTTCAACTCCACTTTCAGGAACTACAGAACTGTTGCACCCATCAACAATAGTGCTACCTTGCAACTTGTATAGAGTTCCAGTCCGAACTCCACGCATCAATACTAGTGCTCCCCGAACCATCTTGCAGGTATCCTTCTCGAACACTATTTTTACACCTGCATCATCCAACTTGCTTACAGAAATCAGATTTCTGGCCAATGCAGGAATATGCAGTACACCCGGAAGTGTTCTAACCCTTCCAACTTGCAACTTCAACTTTACTTTTCCGCGACCAATGATTCTAGTCTTCCTATCATCTCCTAAGAAGACATCACCACCATCGTATTTCTCATACTCACAGACCCACTCTCTATGGGGAGTGAAGTGAAAGGATGCACCTGAGTCAATCAACCATGCCTCATGATCTACATGTGTACTTGAAGAAGACAAGTACACATCCCCACCTTCATCTGAGGTGGTTTTCACCTCTGCAGAAGGAGCATCATCTGATCCCTTTCCTTTATCAGGAGCTTTAGATTTACAGTCCCTTTTGAAGTGCCCTTCCTTTCCGCATTTCCAGCACACCACCTTTACAGGTTTTCCTGGAGATTTAGATCTCCCTCTAGATTTAGATCTCCCACTCGATGACTTATTTTTGTTTCTATTCTGGGACCGTCCTCGTACAGAAAAGGCATCACCATTTTGGCTCTCCATATTTTTCCATCTCATCTCCTCCGTCAACAAGGTTGAGACTATTTCATCAAACTGCAAAGTAGTTGCATTGCTACCTATTGCAATAACCAGACTATCCCACGAATACGGTAGATAACACAACAAACTAATGCACTTATCTTCATATGAAATTTTAATATCAACAGACGCTAACTGACTTACCACAGTATTAAATGCGTTCAGATGCTCTGTCACCGAGTCTCCATCTTTCATCCTCAGGTTATACAGCTTTTTCCGCAGGAACAGTTTATTCACCAGAGACTTAGATTGGTACAAAGTCCCTAACTTGTCCCACAAAGCCTTTGTCGTAGCTTCCCTGATACATTCAACAATACTGAATCTGAGACACACAATCGTATTGTGCTCCTTACCTTCCGATCCAACTTCTTCCATTCTTCATCGGTCACTCCCGTTGGTTTAGTACCTAGATCTACCACGATCCACTGATCTTTATCCACCAACAGAGCCTCCATCTTGAGTTTCCAAAACTCAAAACTCTGACCATTGAACTTCTCGATCTCTATCTTTCCACTGCTCGCCATCTTCTTTCACCACCAGAATTGATCTCACAGATCTCCCACTGAACAAGGTCTACCATAGGCCCGAGCAAAACCCCTCAGCAACAAAGGCATCCCCTTGAAGCCAAAACAACTCTGATACCAAATGTAGGTTTTAACCCTGTACAGAAATTACCTGCATACGAATTCTAAAACACAGAAAATAAACAATGCGAGAGCATAACACATAAAACACATATACACAAAGATTTTCCCCTGGATCCCAAAACCGGGACTACCAGCTTGATTTTTCATTATATTCCTTTCAATGTTACAATACATATTTATACATGCTGAAGCATCCAATACCATGGACCGAAAACCATAGGTAGGTTCGCCCAACCTAATATAGGGTCCAAAAAAAAAAAACTCCCAAGGCACTGCCCCAGACCCCGTAGAGGGGGGCTACCTGCCTCCCCTGTGACCTCCCCGCTGTGCAATCGGTGCAACAAAGGTGGGGCTCTGCCCCCCCTCTAACTCCCTGATTCACTACATGGGTTAGTCGTGGAAAGAATATAACACAATCAATATGGAGGCTGAAAATATATCTCATGGCTTCCTCCACACTCACTGAGGGTGTTCTTTGGGGCTAAATTGAAGCACTCCAAGAATTGTTTGGGCTATGTAGGGATTGAGATGAGCTATGGCTCAATGGGAAAGCATGATAGAACAACCTTTGAGCTATAAAAAAACATTTTTTACCACCCACTTGAAGTGAAAACTAGTCAATATAACATGAGATAAAGGATAAAAGATGGGTCGGCAACTAAGATGGGTGATTTTATTTGAACAATAATGAAATAAAAACCAAAATTCAATTGTTGATTGGGATAGATTTGATCATAACTAATTTAAGCTAGATAACACCTAGCACTAATGAGTAGTGACAAATTTTTGTCTCCAATCTATGGTTTTAATCTAACAAGATAAAGATACAACGAAATAATGTGACGAAAGAGGGTGATATTGTTTATTTTTAAAGAATTTTCTTGAGGTTGGGTGCATTAACTTCCTTCAATAAATTCATATTTCACTGTGGTTTCACTAATTATGAAGCCAATGATAGGTTATAAAATCTAAGGCTTATTCTATCATGAAAAAGGAGGCCAAAGAGATTGTTGTATTGCTTGGTTGTGTAATTACCAAGCCAATGATACATTATAAAAGCTAAGGTTTAGTGTGTCATCATAAAGGAGGCCAAATAGATTGTTGTGTTGATTAGATAAGACTTATTAGGGAGATATGTTGTTCTGATACTACCTAATTAGGTGATATAGGGCTAGAGGGGTCAACAACACAACCATAAACTGAGGCAAAGGAGTTGCAAGGTGAATCTAAAGAAAAAATTTATGAGTGTGTCACTGGAATAGGAAACACTAGAGTGATGTTTCACTGGCTTACACATCATTAGGACACTACTCTAGGATAAATATGTTGTAGAGAGAGTTTAAAGCCAAAAATTAAGGATGTATCACTAGACAAGTCACTAATGGGATACTATGTCATTGGAAAAGTGACCAGTGGGGTGATATGAAACTTGAATAAAGAATTTTTAAACATTATAAATGTAATTAGATACCCTTTGTAGAGTTGTATCATTGGATAAGTCCTTAGTGGGCTTATATAAGGCTTAAAAAAGAAAATTTGGGGGAAAAGTCGTAGTGAGTTTAAAGCCAAACATTAAGGATGTATCACCAGACAAGTCACTAATGGGATACTATGTCATTGGAAAATTGACCAGTAGGGTGATATGAAACTTGAATACAAAATTTTTAAATATTAAGGTAATTTGATACCCTTTGCAAAGTTGTATCGTTGGATAAGTCCTCAGTGGGCTTATATAAGGCTTAAAAAACCCAGTTTGTGGGAAAAAACACTATATTTGTTTATTTCTTGGGGGTTATTTCATTGGAATGATCACAACATTATATCATTGGCTAATAATCATTAGGGTGATACAATGCTTGAAAAATAATTTTTCAAGTCTAGAACTAAGTTAAAATATTTTCACTAGGTTCCATTTCATTGGGAAAAATTAGATGTTTTAGGCATGTGGCATTGGGCTAACCAAGTTCCTAACACTGTATCATTTGAGTAATCATCAATGGATCCCTATATTGCTTTTATAGCCAAAATAAATCCCCTATATCACTAGGATGATCAACATCTCAAAATCATTCTTAAAATCTATATCAAGGGGTGGCAAGGCCAACATAAAGGTTATTTCAGCTAAGGAAGAGTTAATCAAGTTTACAAGGTATATGATGAATATAATTATAAGGAGAGATCCTAATTTGTATCTATGAAGAAGTGGCACCAGAGGAAAATGAGGGGGTGGTTTTAGCTACGACAACAATTGTTGATGCACTGGTAGAACTGATGAACCTCTAAGTGTTGTCCAAGGATAATTTACAAGTCACTTCTGATCATCTTGCATGTAGGGTGTGTTGACCTTGCCACGAGGTTACCACTTGTTAGGGCCTAGATCTACTTCAGGCTGAGAAAGGCAGGTCTAGGGTAACATCAAACCACGCTTAACCTGGTAGCTAGACCTACCAGGTCAGGAGAGGGCTCTCTCCTTGTCAATTTGAAAAAAAAAAAAAAATATGGAAAATAAGGCCTGAGTTGAATGAAATGAATACTAATTTTAGGCTACATATATGCTCAGAGGAAAGTCATTGATTTTAATGGTTGTTTGCTAGATCATATGAGGAAGGCAGCTTTGGGTCCAGGAAATCAACTCAGATTTGCAGAGGTTTCTGTGGGGCAAGGTAGGCAAGTGTTTTAGCACTTTGAATTGGATGTGATGGTAAGTCTAAAGACTGGTGAGTAGTTTGAGAGGGTATGAAAATTTCATGAGTCCTCTTCAAACAGTAGAAAACATTTAGAACTAAATAAAATCTCAAGGCAGAGCACTGAACACTAATGGAATCCACCCTTTAATCTTGATTCATTTAGTTATGCAGAAAATGATAGATGATGACACATATAAACATAAGATAAACTAGATAACATAGGAGAAGAACAATGCTAATTCACATTAGCACAAGAGTCCCACAAAATGTTGCAAAACCCTAGTTCATTCCTTGCCAAACTACAGAAGTGATTTACAAAGTAGCTCAATGCATCCACAAGAGTCCAACCTTGACAAATGACTAATAAAGTACAGGATATAGGCATAAAAACACCTATGCTAGCCATTAGGATTCGAATCCATGAGTCAAGGAGTTGTTTCAAGAAGATCTAAACTAGGAATTGAAAAATAGGCAGTGGAACCTTGCCTCTAAAACTATGCAAACTGATTCATTCATCCTCAAACCAACTCAAACTGATGTATCTACCTCCTTAAGTCATTTTTCATCATTTTCACATCATGGTACATCATATTACATCATTAATTTACCCAAGAGAGAAGAAAAAGTCAAAATGGCAGAAAACTAGGCGAAATTATGAGTTTTTAGGCAAAAATGGCAAAATTTTTCCTAATGCGCAGTGCCATGAGCCTGATTCGTAGTGCCACTTCAAGGCTAAGTTTGAAGGCCTTCCGCTTCACCAAATCAGGCCCAAGATAGCTTACTAGAAATCTCTACCTGTCTACTTTCTAGGAAAAATGGAAATTTTGATTTGGAGTCCATTTGCCCCTTCAAAAATCATATCTCCCAAGATTGGTTCCTGTGGATCCAAAACGTGGCAGAGAGGGCATTTTTTAGGTGTTTGTTTCCCTTTAGGTGACCCAGATCTCCACCAAATTTCATGAAACTTTCTAGGTTTCATTATTTTTCCATGAGGAATCCCAAAATGCAAGCCATTTTGCAAAATTCCTAGCCAACTCAATGCATAGTGGCGGTGGCACTGCACATCAGATGAAAATTCCTGTGTTTTGCATTTAAAAATTGTGAAATGAAAATTTTTTCTCAAAATTGCTTCAAATTTGGCAAGAGGCAAGCTTACTAATTTCTTTTCTGAGCTAAGTAAGCTTCAGATAAAAGTTTAAGTTCGTCTCGTTCCTTTTTGGCTCTCAAGGCTCTCTTTAACTTAACTTTTAAGTCATTTATCCTTGTCTTGGAAATTTTATTCTGAGCTAAGTAATGATAAGAGATGTGGCACAACATTTTCTTCTCCTTATTGGCCTTATCAAGTAGCTTCTCAAGGTGGATATTCACTCTTTCCAACCATGATTCTCGTTCAGCCTCAATTTCTTGCTCTAGGGATGTCATCTTGGTTTTTCTTCTTTTTGCCACTTTTCTAGTTTCTCTAATTGTTTGCAGCTCCATAATTGCTTGTCTGTCCCCCAGTTACTTGTTCTTTTTCTCAAGAAAGTTAATGATCCATTTGGCCCTCTCAAGGTCAAGTGATAAGGCTTGAATTTCAGCCTTCTTCTCTTTGATGATCATATCCTCGAGTCTTGAGCTTTGAGAGCCCAAATCAGTGTCATCTTCCTCAACCAAAACAAAATCTTCGTCCTGCCCTTCAGTAGGCCCTTCATCATGCACTTGTTTCTTTCCTTTGTCCTTGTCCTGTACCTGTTTAGCTGAAGAAGAAGGCAAAGCCCCTTTCACCCCAGGTGAAGATAGCATTTACCTGTGATCTGGTCAAGAAAACAACACCCATTCTACCCTTGGTGGAGATAATACTCATTTGGTAGTTGCAAAAAAGCCTCCTTGTGCCTTTCTCAAAAGTTATGAACATAGGAATTTCAGCCTCTTTAGTTTTGCTTTCAGGCTCTTTTTGTTGCTCAGAAGGTTCACCTTCTTCTTGAGGATCTGCAAAAATTTGAGGCCCCTTGAAGATTTCATGGGCAATGAAAGTTTCCCATGACACTCCCAACTGAGTGAGCTGATGCACAACAACAATTTTGATGACAACAAAGTGATAAATATTGTTGAGCTGCTGTGGGTATGGTTTTCTTTTTTCAATCACAGTCATCCTCTCTATGTTTTTGCATATGAAATATGGAATACTCATCATTTTGACCCTGGTGAAGTGCATAAGTAATATGATATGGTAGGCATAGAGTCTGGAGAACCTACCCTCACATGTGAAGTATTTGATGATAAGTTTCATAAGTGGAACATACCAGTCCTCCAAGAACTTGAAAGGAAACACCCTACTCAATTTACCATGATATTTGGCCTTAATATATGGTTCATAATGTTGCTTGCTGATATTCTGCCTTTTGTTCCACTTTTCCCCTACATCTGGCATTCTAGTGGCTTTTGCAATACTAGCTGGTGAAAGAGTGAAATTGATCCCAGCAAGGTGTACCACATTATTCTCCATGTTTATGACAAACTGCCTTGCTAACTCATGATGGTACTTAACCCTCTCAACCATCTCACAAAACTCAAAGCAAGACTGGTATCTGAAATAAGTGGTAGAAAAAGGGCAAGCAAGAAGTTCAGTCATGCTAATAGGTTCTTCTCCGATAACATTTCCACCCTTATGAGGTCTCCTAGGCTGTACATTTCTTTCTCTTGAGCTGTCACTTAGTGTTTCTTCCTCATAACTTGACTCACTGTTTCTTGCCATGGTGCTTGGTGCTTGTCTTGGGGAAGTGATGTGATGATAATATAGTGGAAAATGGTAATGAGGGAGGACAAGGGAGATGAGTATGAAGAGATTTTACTAATGGGAAAAGGAGTTGGGGAATGAAGGGATAGGTTTTAGGAAACTAGGGTTTTGTGAGGGATTTAGGGTTTGATGAAGGGAATGAGTTGTCTTAGGGGAGTGGGATATGGAAAATGGGATTAATGGATTGATTTAGGGAAATGTAAGATAAAAAAGAGGAAAATGATGTTGGTTGTCATTATGGAGTGAAATTTGTACAATGAAATGGAAAATAATGAAGACAAGCTAGGGTTTGCTTTGCAAAATGAAAAAATCATGAAGAACACATGTAGAAGATCAAATTCAGCTCAAATGCAATGAAGACTTACTTGTAGATGAGAAATTTTGTGTTTTTAAGGGTTATTGGGTGATTTGGAATGTTTTGGAAGCTTCTTGACTGATGCACAACACATTGGGCCCAATGCATAGCACCCTCCTGATACGCAGCGCCCCTAGAAATTAACACTGGCAGATGCATAGCGCTAGTCTGATGCACAACGCACTGCCTCTGATGCGCAGCGCTAGGCAAATTTGCTTGGAAAACAGGGTTTTCAACTTCCTTTGTTCAATTTGCCTCAAAATCATGATTTTAGCTCTCCAAGGGTATTTTGCACAATGAAATGGATGAATAGCACTCCTTTCACTTTATATATGGATGGATTTTGATTTTTCCTTCTTTCAAACCCACTTTTATAATGTCATTGTCACTTTTTCTTTAAAACTCCGTTTTTCATTTTAATTGACTTTCCTTGATCACTTGATGAACTAATGCATTGATGCTTTTGCTTTTGTTTGCAATGGCTGGAGTTGGCAAGGTGAGCAAGAGCAACAATTGGAACTTATTACATATGAAAACACTTTAAATTACATAAAATTTGTGCATAAAATAAAAAACCTATTTTCACCTCAAAATAGAATTTTGAGGTAAAAACCATTTATTGAGCATATCATTAGTGAATTTTTTGATCTTATGAATTTATAAAACTTCCTCATGTGCCTTCTAACCTTTTATTGAGGTTTGGATGACCATGGTGGTAAACCCTAGACCTAGTGAGACTAAAAGCCCTAAAACTGATTTTGGTAAATGAAATGAAACAAAACGACAGTAAATGACCTAAACATGTGAAAACAGGCCAGTAGGTAAATTCCATGAAGGAAATTGATAATGAACCACTACCATCAGTTGATCCATGACCTAATGGAATGCAACTACTCATATGGGACACCTAATATGCATGCAAAGAGAGAAATTTGATCACTGATGGAGGGATGAAGATACCGACACTAACATTGGCTCTAATGGTGGTATCTCCTCAGAGGTGCCAAGAACCATAGATCTCTGGAAAAGCAGATAAGTGCCTTCATCCATTGGGAAATATGGAGTCAATAACTTCAGAAAACTAAAACAAATATCTTGACTCAAAACTGACTCAATTGTGACTCAAACAACTGACACTAAATAACCAAAGACTAAAACCAGACATTCAGCTTTATAGCCTTCACTTCGGGCCCCAAACTAGAGAATGATAATAGTACAAACTTTGCAATGAAAGAAAACTAAAATGGTATGTACAATGACAAAATGGGACAGCAGAAAACTTCTCAAAGATAATACCGTTTCAGAAGCCGACCATTGACTGGCCCTCCTGGACAATCTTCCCCGTTCATTTCTTTAAATAGAAAAGCATTTTGACCTCGATATGCAGCAATTCTATATGGTCCCTTCCATAGGTTCTTGAACTTGTTGTGCTTGCCTTTATCCTCGTTTCTAGCACCCCACTTTAGAACTATGTCTTCAATTTGAAATTTATCTGCCTTTACCTTCCAATCATAAATATTCTTAATTCTCTCTTGCAGCCTGAAGGTATTCTAAAAAACTTGCTCTCTCATCTACTGTAAATGGATCACTTGGCTTATTCTCCACTAAAAATGATCTTCCTCGCTGCCAGCTTCCTACAGAAGTTTAACAACCGGGACTGCGAGAGATATCAAGAACACTGTGTCGATACCATATACAATCTTGAATGGAGACATCCCAATTGAATTCTTTTGACTTACTCTATCTGCCCACAATGCATTAACCAATTTTTTATGCCAGCTCTTCTTATTGGTTTGTAGCAGCTTTTTAATGATGTTGACCAATGATTTGTTTGAAGATTTGGCCAATCCATTACCTTGTGGATAATATGCAGTAGAATGTCCCAAGGTAATTTTGTATTTGATACAAAAGTCAATCATCCTTTTGGACTTGAAAGTTGATGCGTTATCTGTAATCAACTTGTTAGGATAGCCAATATGTGACAAAATATTATTTTCAAGAAACTGAATTATTACCGACTCTATAGCCTGCCGAGTGGGGATCACCTTAATCCACTTTGTGAAATAATTTGCCACTGTTAAGATCCACTTGTGCTGAGCTGAAGATGTAGGATGAATCTCCCCAATGAAATCTAGGCCCCATTCTTGAAATGGTGCACTAACTTCGACTGGCTTGAGAGGTAGAGGCTGCAACTTTCTCCTTCCGTGAAAAATCTGGCATTCATGACAGCTTGTGACAGTTTTATAAACATCAGGAAAGAGGGTAGGCCAATAGTACCCTGCTCTCAAAGCTTTGTTAGCCGTCGTCTTCCAAAATAAGTGACCTCCACAATCTCCTCTATGAAAATCACTCATGACGTTTTTTGCTTCCTCTTCGACCAAACAATTTAGCAAAATGCCTCCGAGATCTTTCCAATAAAGTGCATTGTTTAAAATACAAAATCTAGTAGCCTTTAGTTTTAGAGTTGTACCTTTATTTTCAGCCATCCCCGGTGGCGGTGAAAGGTAATGGAGCACATATACAATATCTGAATACCAAGGAGAATGGGGGGAAATTTCAGATACTTGAATTAGTGAACTATCTTCATCTTCTTCCGACATGGCAGCAAGCAGGTTTATGTCCAATGCATGTAAATTAGACTCCTCCATCCACTTTGTTAGACCTTGCCCCTTGATTAACTTTGTTGGCTTGATCTCCAAGTCATATTCTAGTAATGCTATGATCCATTTGTTTTGCCTCCCTTCAGGATCTGTTTGTACCAAAACATCTTTGACCACTGCATTAGGGACATAAACAAGAATATGAGAGTGCAGAATATATACTCAGAAATATTTCAAAGCTTTCACCAAGGCAAGAGCTTGCTTCTCAATAATGTTATATTTTAAGGCTTCATCTCTTATTGTCCTACTGAAAAAGGCAATTGGCTTTTCAAGCTGGTCTCTTTTTTGCATTAGAACTATTGCCACAGTATGTTCAGAAGCAAATGAAAATAATATGAAATCTTGTGAATAATCCGGGCTGATTAAAATCGGAGCTAAAGAAAGAGCCAACTTTACTAGGTTAAAATACTTCATGGCTTCTTTAGTCCATTTGACCACACTATCCTTCTTCAACATATTTGTAATTTACCTCAAGTGTTCTTCTAGATTAGGCACAAAATGACATAAGAAGTTCATCATACCGTTAAATGCTTGGATATATTTCTTGCTAAAGGGAAAATCAATTTTCTGAATAGCTTCCACTGGAGCTGGATCAATGTGGATTCCTTCTTTTGAGATTATGTGATCAAGAAGCTTCCCCTCATCCATGGCAGCAAGCTCTTTTTGGGATTGAGTGACATTCCATATTTTCTGCAATGCTAAGAAACAATTTTCAGATGGTAAAGATGCTCCTCATCTAAATTTGAAAAGAAAATCAAATCATCAAGATAGACTACTAAAACCACATATTTTTCATTTGCGAAGGCGATGTCCATGGCCCGCTGGAATGTTGCACTAGCATTCTTTAAACCGAATGGCATCTTGGCATAGTGGAATGTCCCCCATGGAGTGGTGAATGTTGTTTTGTCCCTGTCATCTTCATGAACCAAAATTTGATTGTAGCCGGAATACCCATCGAGCAGCGACATATGAGATGCCCCAACTACTCTTTGGAGTATGTGGTCCATTTTTGGCAACAGGTAATTATCTTTCAATGACACTTTATTCAAATTTCTAAAATCTATGCACAATCTAATCTCACCTGTCTTCTTCTGCATTGGCACCAAATTGGAGATCCAATCTGAAAATATTATTGGAACTATTATGCCAGCCTTAAACAATCGATTCACATGTTTTTCTATTGATGGCAACAATTTCAGATTTATCCTTCTCAACTTTTGGTGAAATGGCTTCTGATTTGGCTTGATTGGAATGATATGCTGAATTATACTTTTGTCGTACTCCTCCAAATCAGTATAGTCCCATGCAAATACATCAGAAAATGAAGACAATAAACTAATTTATTTTTCTTTTACCTGAGGAGTTAATGCCTTTGACAACTTCACCATCTTTGGATTTTCCGATGTTCCGATATTTACATCTTCAACTCCTTTCTCAGTCAACACTAAGCTTGGTTTCTGGGCTACATCATCTTGATCAAATAATTCCTCTAAAGGTATAAGGCCTTTAGGGATGACATTGTCCTTCAACTGTAAGACTTCCATCTAATTTACCTCTATTTCTATTTCACCATCATCTTGCTCACCATCTATAGAAGTGTCTTTATATTTGCCTTCGTTTTGCAGAAAATCTTCAATTTCTTTGTCATCCTGAAACACCTACCAATATCTTAGATTATCAGGCACAGATGGGCGATGCTTCACATGAATTTCAAACTTATTATTTGAATTCATTTGGATCTTTAAGTTATGTGCAGTTGTAGCAAGGGAATCTGCAATAACATTTTGTGTACAAGGGAAACATGTCAAAGTATGATCTAGAAACAACCTCAAAATATCTAGAACCGCATTACGGTAAGCCCTCATTCGAGGATATTTGGCTTGGTATTCACCCTTGAATTGTTTGATTACTAATTCGGAGTCGCCATAAACTGAAATTCTTTTTGCAGTTAACTTCTTGAGGATTTTCAAGCCTGCAATCAATGCCTCATATTCGTCTTCGTTATTGGAACAATAAAAATCCAATTTATATGAGCAAACTCTTACATCACTCGGGACTTTATTTTGTAGGAAAACAGGGTTGCGTATCCAAAATACCAATTCCTGCACCATCCTTACCTACTGCTCCATCAAAATCCATACTCCACAAACCAGCCTCTTCCTCCAAGTGCTGGAATTTTGCCTGCTCTTCTACCTTTGGCTATTGTCCATAAATTTTCTGCTGGTGGTGGAATGTAGACTATTTAGCGGTACTTTCAAGCCTTTGTCTCTCTTTATCAAGTACTGCTCTGAAATTTTCTGTTATCTCTGGACTATCTTCCACTTCAACTAAAAACCACTGTCAGAATAAAGAACAAAAGATTCTAAATCTGTATGTACATAATTAATCCAATGATTCAAAGGTTTCTCCTTTCTCATGATCATATGCTTCATCTTTTGGTCCCTATATAATTTTCTCAACTGACCAAACACGGGAATAGTGGCATAGGATAAATCTAACTGCAATGTCCCTTTGAGTTTCTCACTCCGTGACCTAGATGAAAGCATGCCAAATCTAGGGGGAATGTCGGCCACAACTACGTCCATGAGACATTCTTTGCTGGAATCTGATATAAAGTCACAACCAAATCCTTAATGAGATCAATACATCTGACCCTACCAGAATCAAAGGAATAAAGATCATGATACTTGCAAGTGATGTCCAAACCCAATTTTTCCATAATTTCCTTTGGTATCAAGTTGTGAGATCGTCCTAAATCAAACATGGCATTGTGCAAGACAAAATCATGCACTCTAAGGCTGATGTAAAATAGGGATACATCACTATCTTCATATTGGCCTTCTAATTCCAAACCAAAAATAAGCTCAGGTTGGTCATCCTCCACACTAACCATATCAGACAGGGGATCTACATTCAAAATATTTGACACTTGACTTTTATAACTGCTATTCTTCATTAATTCAGTCAAAGGTATCAACACTTTTAACTTAGCAATCTCATTTTCTAAGCTAAAGGCTATATTTTTCTCTACCTCTTTGACCGGAGTATCCTTCTTTTCATACTTCTCCTTTGCTAGACTTGGCTGATTTGACTTTTCATTCGCAGATTGTACTTTGCTAGAAGTAGGACCTGCGGGCTCCTTTCCTTTTTTCTGAACATTTGGAGAATCGTTCTTTGATGGTGCTGCTTCCTTCTTCTTTTGAATTGGATTGATTGGTACATCCCTGCTTCTCAGTGAATACTGTCTTTGTTGCATTGTCAATGCATTCATATATCCGCTTTGATATTCATCTGATTCTTCTTCTAGGACCATTTCATTTGCTAATATAAAATCATCATCTTTTTGTACAGCCTGGTTTTCTGAATATTCCTCATCCTCCTTGATATAAATTGGCAAACCATATGGTGTAAAAAAGTGATTCTTCTCTCCTATCTGATTCTCATCATCATCTAATTCAGGGCCATGCACATAGTTCTGCTGTAATGGTGTTTTGACTTGCTGTTGTTCTGCTTGGTCTTGCGCTCTTTGCTCCCGCTGTTTAATCCTGAACTGTGGTTGCTGCTGACCATGGAAGTTTGGATTTTTGATCTGTGTCTTGGGCTTATTTGCAATGGTTAATCTATCAAACATCTTCTCAATTTTACGAAGGAGATGATCTAAGGAAGAAGCTTCTTCCTTTATGGTCACCTTCTTCTTGGTCTTTGTCTTAGCTCTCTTAGCTAGCAGGTTTTCCTCCACACTCATTGCAATTTTCTACATATCCTCCAATGTAACGGGATCTCTTTCTCTCCATTGATATGCCATGTCGGGATCAATGCCATTGGGAAATTTTATGAAAGAAAGCCCCATGGGTGGTTTGATATCAGCTGGAATAGCATTATAAACATTATTGAATCTCACATAGTAATCTTGGACACTTTCACAAACATTCCTCTTTATATTTTCATACATGGAAAGAATTTGGAGTGGATTTTTCTTTACCTCCCAATGATCCAGAAATTGTCTATGAAGAATCGCCAATGTATTAATAGTTCCCGCGGGAAGTGCTCTGAACACTTGCGCACTTTGCCTCCAAAACTTTGCATAAATAATCTCATAGTCACATTCTCTTCATCTATCTCATGAAGGTCAAAGAAGTCACTCATCCTATCAACATGCTATTGTGCTGTGATACCTTGTATAACATCAAACAATGGAATTTTACATTGGTAATCAGCAAGCATAGCATCCAAGTTCTGTGGCAAGACGAGAGGTGCATATTGGGCAGCCATTGCTTGAGGTGGATTGGAAACTAGCCTTGGGAATGTAGGAGGAGTTGGAATAACAATAGAAGTTGATGTGATGGGTGTGTGAGGTGCCGAAGGAGGTGAAGAAATGATAGATGTTTGAGGTGTTGAAGGGAGAGAAGAGACAACAGATCTTTGCTAAGATATGGTGAGTTGAACGAGAATGGTGGGGATAAAAGGAGGTTCAATATGAATGTTAGAGCTAGACAAAACAACAGATGATCCAAGAGTAGCAGATGCAGATTATAAGAGCTTGGGAATATTGGTAGACACTATAGATGTTTGAAGTGAATTCAATATGTAAGAATCAATTGATCTATTTTCTCTTTCAGTTTCATGATATTGGACAAATTCCAAATTTAAAACAGTATTACCAACTGCACTTTCAAAATTAGTTTCAAACAAAGATAGTTCAAAATACTCATCAAGCAGGAAATCTTCAACATATTCAAATACAACTGGGTCTGAAAACCGGTATCACAGAACTTTCGTGCTGGAGAATTTTTGGAATGAGATTTGGGTTTTCATACATGGGAGGAGGATCATGATCAAGATTGGCCCTCGTGTATCATCTGGAAGCCAATGTGTTGAATTGTTCCCAAAATTTAAATGGACATTACAATATTGCCAGCCTACTGAATTCTAAACCTATCATCCAAAAGTCTAGAATTGTTTAATGTACTGGGGTAATATCTTTCAGTTCTTCTCGAGTATGGTCGCCACTATGTTAGGGCCTGGATCTACCTCAGGCTGAGAAAGGTAGGTCTAGGGTAACATCAAACCACGCTTAACCTAGTAGCTAGCCCTACCAGGTTGGGAGAGGGTTCTCTCCTTGTCAATCTCAAAAAAAAAATATGGCAAATAAGGCCAGAGATGACTGAAATGAATACTAATTTTAGGCCAGGTATATGCTCAGAGGAAAGTTATTGATTTTAATGGTTATTTTCTGGATCAGATGAGGAAGGCAACTTTGGGTCTGGGAAATCAACTTAGATTTGCAGAGGTTTCTGTGGGGCGAGGTAGGCAAGTGTTTTAGCACTTTGAATTGGATGTGATGGTAAGTCTAAATATTGGTGAGGAGGTGGAGAGGGCATGCGAATTTCATGAGTTCTCTTCAAATAGTAGAAAACATTTAGAACTAAATAAAACCCCAAGGCAGAGCACTGAACACCAATGGATTCGACCCTTTAATCTTGATTCATTTAGTTATGCAGAAAAATATAGATGATGGGACATATACACATAAGATAAAATAAATAACATAGGAGAAAAACAATTCTAATTCACATTACCACAAGAATCCCACAAAATGCTGCAAAACCCTGGTTCATTTCCTTGCCAAACTGTAGAAGTGATTTACAAAGTAGCTCAATGCATCCACAAGAGTCCAACCTTGACAAATGACTAAGAAAGTACAATATATAGGCTTCAAACCACCTATCCTAGCCATCAGGAGTCGAATCCATGAGTCAAGGAGCTATTTCAACAAGATATAAACTAGGAACTGAAAAATAGGCAGTGGAACAGCTTGCCTCTAAAACTATGGAAACTGATTCATTCATCCTCAAACCAGCTCAAGCTGATGTATCTACCTCCTTAAGTCATTTTTAGTCATTTTTACATCATGGTACATCATATTACATCATATTACATCATTAATTTACCAAAGAGAGAAGAAAAAGTCAAACTGGCAGCAAACTAGGTGAAATTTTGAGTTTTTAGGAAAAATTGGCAAAATTTTTCCTGATGCGCAGCGCCATGAGCCTAATGCATAGCGCCACTTCAAGGCTGAGTTTGAAGGCCTTCCACTTCACAAAATCAGGCCCAAGATAGCTTGCTAGAAATATTTACCTGTCTACTTTCTAGGACAACTAGAATTTTTGGATTTGGAGTCCATTTTCCCCTTCAAAAATCATTTCACCCCAAAATGGTTCCTGTGGGTCCAAAAAGTGGCAGAGAGGGCATTGTTTAGGTGTTTTTTCCCTTTAGGTGACCTAGATCTCCTCCAAATTTCATGAAACTTTCTAGGTTTCATTATTTTTACATGGGGAATCCAAAAATGCAAGCCATTTTGCAAAATTCCTAGCCAACTCAATGCGTAGTGCCAGTGGCGCTGCGCATCAGATGAAAATTCCTGTGTTTTGCATTTAAAAATTGTGAAATGAAAAAAATTTCTCAAAACTGCTTCAAATTTTGCAAGAGGCAAGCTTACTAATTTCTTTGTTGAGCCAAGGAATATTCAGCTAAAATTTTAAGTTTTTCTTGCTCCTTTTTAGCTCTCAAGGCTATCTTTAACTTAGCTTTTAGGCCATTTATCCTTGTCTTGCAAATTTTATTCCAAGCCAAGTAATGATAAGCCATGTGGCGCAACATTTTCTTCTCCTTATTAGCCTTATCAAGTAGCTTCTCAAGGTGGATATTCACTCTTTCCAACCATGATTCTCGATCAGCCTCAATTTCTTGCTCTAGGGATGTCATATTGGCTTTTCTTCTTTTTTCCACTTGCCTAGTTTCTCTAATTGTTTGCAACTCCAGAATTGCTTATTTGTCCTCCGGTTTCTTGTTCTCTAGCTCAAGAAAGTTAATGATCCATTTGGCCCTCTCAAGGTCAAGTGATAAGGCTTGAATTTCAACCTTCTTGTCTTTGATGATCATATCCTTGAGTCTTGAGCTTTGAGAGGCCAAATCAATGTCATCTTCCTCAACCAAAACAAAATCTTTGTCCTGCCCTTCAGTAGGCCCTTCATCATGCACTTGTTGCTTTCCTTTGTCCTTGTCCTGTACCTATTTAGCTGAAGAAGAAGGAAAATCCCCTTTCACCCCAAGTGAAGATCGCATTTTCCTATGATTCGGTGAAGAAAACGAGACCCCTTCCACCCCTGGTGGATATAATACTCGTTTGGTAGCTATAAAAAAGCCTCCTGGTGCCTTTCTCATAAGTTATGAACATAGGAATGTGAGCCTCTTCAGTTTTAATTTCAGGCTCTTTTTGTTGCCCAGAAGGTTCACCTTCCTCTTGAGGATCTGCAAAAATTTGAGGCCCCTTGAAGACTTCATGGGCAATGAAATTTTCCCATGACACTCCAAATTGAGTGAGCTGATGCATGACAATAATTTTGATGACAGCAAGGTGATAAATACTGTTGAGCTACTGTGGGCATGGTTTTATTTTTGCAATCACAGTCATCCTCTCTATGTTTTCTCATATGAAATATGGAATACTCATCATTCTGACCCTGGTGAAGTGCATAATTAATCTGATATGGTAGGCATAGAGTCTGGAGATCCTACCCTCACATGTGAAGTATTTGATGATATGTTTCATAAGTGGAACATACCAGTCCTCCAAGAACTTGAAAGGAAACACCCTGCTCAATTAACGTGATATTTGGCATTAATATATGGTTCATAATGGTGCTTGCTGATATTCTGCCTTTTGTTCCACTTTTCCCCTACATCTTTCATTCTAGTGGCTTCTACAATACTAGCTGGTGAAAGAGTGAAATTGATCCCAGCAAGGTGTACCACATTATTCTCCATGTTTATGAAAAGCTACCTTGCTAACTCATAATAGTACTTAACCCTCTCAAACATCTCACAAAACTCAAAGAAATACTAGTATCTGAAGCAAGTGGTAGCAAAGGGGCAAGCAAGTAGTTCAGTCATGCTAATAGGTTCTTCTCTGATAACGTTTCCATCCTTATGAGGTCTCCTAGGTTGTACATTTCTTTCTCTTGAGTTGTCACTTAGTGTTTCTTCCTCATAACTTGACTCACTGTTTCTTGCCATGGTGCTTGGTGCTTGTCTTGGGGAAGTGATGTGATGATAATATAGTGGAAAATGGTAATAAGGGAGGACAAGGGAGATGAGTATGAGGAGATTTTACTAACGGGAAAAGGAGTTGGGGTATGAAGGGATAGGTTTTAGGAAACTAGGGTTTTGTGAGGGATTTAGGGTTTGATGAAGGGAATGAGTTGTCTTAGGGGAGTGGGATATGGAAAATGGGATTAATGGACTGATTTAGGGCAATGTAACATAGAAAAGGGGAAAATGATGTTGGTTGTAGTTATGGAGTGAAAGTTGTACAATGAAATGGAAATTAATGAAGACAAGTTAGGGTTTGCTTTTCAAAATGCAAAACTCATGAAGAACACATGTAGAAAATCAAATTCAGCTCAAATGCAATGAAGACTTACTTGTAGAAGAGAAATGCAACGCTTTTGAGGGTTATTGGGTGATTTGGAATGTTTTAGCAACTTCTTGACTGATGCACAGTGCACTGGGCCCAATGCGTAGCACCCTCCTAAAGCGTAGCGTCAATCTGATGTGCAGCGCACTACCTCTAATGCGTAGTTCCAGGCAAATTTTCTTGGAAAACAGTGTTTTCAACTTCCTTTGTTCAATTTTCCTCAAAATCGCAATTTTAGCTCTCCAAGGGTATTTTTCATAATGAAATGGATGAATAGCACTCCTTTCCCATTATATATGGATGGCTTTTGATTTTTCATTCTTTCAAACCCAATTTTATAATGTCATAGTCACTTTTGCTTTAAAACTTTGTTTTTCATTTGAATTGACTTTCCTTGATCACTTGATGAACTAATGCATTGATGCTTTTTCTTTTGTTTGCAGTGGCTGGAGTTGGCAAGGTGAGCAAGGGTAGCATCTGGAACTTATTACATATGAAAAAACTTTAAATTACATAATATTTGTGCATAAAATAAAAAAAACCTTGTTTTCTCCTCAAAACAGAGTTTTGAGGTAAAAACCATTTATTGAGCATATCATTAGTGAATTTTTTGATCTTATGAATTTATAAAACTTCCTCATGTGCTTGCTGACCTTTTATTGAGGTTTGGATGACCATGGTGGTAAACCCTAGACCTAGTGAGACTTAAAACCCTAAAACTAATTTTGGTAAATGAAATGAAACAAAACGACAGTAAATGACCTAAACATGTGAAAACAGGCTAGCAGGTAAATGCCATGAAGGAAATTGACAATGAACCACTACCATCAGTTGATCCATGACCTAATGTAATGCAGCTGATCAGATGGGACACCTAATATGCATGAAAAAAGAGAAATTTTATCACTGATGGAGGGATGAAGATACTGACACTAACACCACTTATTAGAACTATGGAATCCTTAGCTACATGACCTTCCTTTTTCCAATTTTTGTCAAATTTTGAGAGAGTACTATTTAAAATTATAAAGATGGAAATGTATCTTAAAGTTTAGAAACCTTGGCAAATATTACTAGCCCTTAATACAAAAACTATAAAATGTTTGGATTTTGTGTAAAAATATTAAAATTTATAATGATTTTATAAAATAGCTATAATTTTTGGGTGAATTTTAAGGTAAATAATTGTATACTATAAAATTTGGGTGAATCGGTTTTAGAAAGACTGAAAATTGGAGAATATTGTTTTTTGAAAAGCATGGAAAATTAGCTCACCTGCAAATAGTGGTCGCTAAAAGTTTCCCTTGGGTAGACCAGAAGGGTATAGCTTATAATGTAGGCCCACTTCTTATTTTTGGACTTTATTTCCACAAAGACAATTATACTTCAGGAGATAAAAGATCAAGCATTTATGATTAGTCTTTATTATTGCTCCACTTCCCATGAGCGTCTATAGCCCTATTAAAGTCACCCTAAAATGATAGGCCTAACTTCACTACCAACAAGCCTCCATATCCCTGACTAAGATACTTGCATGTCCCAATTATTCGAAAAGCCTTTCTCAAGCCTTTAACTTTTTGTATATTCACAATTATTCTCTCTTTTTCTTATTTGGCTTTTTTGGGCCACAAAGTGGCTGAGTGATTTTGATCTTATACGTGCAAGATAGTTGGGATGATTCATTTTATTGAAACTTTATAGGTTTATTATAATAGATATCTCTCCTTGGTATCACTATTCAGGCTCAGTCCTTAAATCAGATGGAGGATCAAGTTCAAACCATACAAGATGTTTTGAGGCCTTTCAACTAGCTTAGTAATTAGGTTAGTGTCCATCTCTCACTATTCATAGAGTGTTCCACACGTGGTTTTAATCATATCATCCATAGGAAAAAATTGAGACTCTAATTATCGTGGATAACCCAAGATGTGATCCAAAAATTCATGGTTTGACTAGCTCTATGCCTGAAAGGAGCATCCTATTGAGAAGAAACTTCACTAAGCTAAAGAGAATTCAATGTCAAAGAAAATTAGGATAATTGAAAAATTAAAGTGAAAGTAGAAAATAGAAATAAATAAAATATGTAGGAACTACAAAATATTTATGTATGGGTGATCACAGTGAAGGCCATTACACAAAGTATTTTTAAAAAAGTAAGACATTTACTAGGAGAATATCAACTTCTCCCTCTCATTTTTGAAGTCGATATGTTCCTAGGCCAATATTTTCCATGACTATGTAGGGACCAAGCTAGGAGGGATTTATTCCATGTGCTTTCCCTTATATTCATGTGGTTTATTCTGTATGAGTACAAGATATGCTACTTGAAAGTCTTTCTCACTAGCATATTTGTTGTCAAACCATTTCTTGATGATCTACTAGTGGGTAGAGAACTTCTACCAAGCTTTGATTCTTTCCTCTTCAATTTTTGTCAAGGTGTTAATTTGTCGTTGCATTGTTGGACATGACCATCCTCAGGTATCTTGAGACAATTGTAGGGAAGGTACAAATACATTCAGTGGCAGTATGGATTCTTTGTTCTATAATAAATATGGATATGTTCCTATAGTAGACTCGTGGGTTTCACGGTCTGCTGACAGTGCATTGGATAAGGCATTGTGTTAGTTCCTTTGTTGATCTATTATGGTGCACCTTAGGATACCAATCAAGTTTTTATTACTAGACTTAGCTAGTCTATTTCCTTGGGGGTAATATTAAGTTGAGTTCCTCAATATAAATTCTTTGTTTAGTTCATATTCAATCAAATTTAAAGATGATAAATATGAATAACTATAAAAAAATAGGGGCATTGGAATGCCAAACTTGAACATTGATTGTGGTCAATGGAACAAACTTTATCTATCATGAGAATTATTTAATGGTTGTCCATATGTATTGGTGCTATTTTGGGGAATGTGGATAAGTTTCACTAATTACATACAATCCCAATTATTGGAGTGGTTCTTCTACCACTACAAATTTCAAAGGGATAGTGGAACTTTTCTCACATGGAATTGGTCATACTCACGTGGTAACTGCAACATTACACTTTTCTTTGGTCCCACTAGAGCAACCCACTAGAATGTTTTGTAACAAAAACGTGTTATAATGAAAAATTTAGGGCTAGGCCATTCCCATTGAATTTCCAAAACTAAAACTATGGACCCCAAAGCTTGAAAAAGCGCCCTATCCAAATTATGTTCGGGCCTAGGAATTCTCTTTGTCTAGAACTATTTTCCTTAGGTCTTCACACCTACATTCATAGGCCCTGAACCCTACTCGGTCCCAAACTCATGTCTCCCAGGCCTTCATGCCTGAACACTACTTGGCCCTAAACTCACATCTCTAAAGCCTTCGCATTTGAACTCCTGGGCCTCGAGCTCTACCTAGCCTCGAACACACATCTCCTAGGAATTCACACCCAAAATCTGGGGTCTCAATCTCTACTTGGCCCTAAACCTCCTAAACGTTCCTAGTTCAGCCTGATTTTCGACATTTGTTACCTTGTGTCATTGTCACACCATAATGACTTTTTTTGGGTTTTTCAAATTGTTTCTCCTTGGCACACCATGAATGCAATCCTAACCAGGGTTAAGTTCCTTTCAAGAATTTATAGTTGTAATTTATACCCAAAAACCCTCAAAAATTTCTAGTGAAGTGCTCAGGCACATCATTTCTCAGGTTAATATAAAGCTCATTCAAGAGACTATGGACCATTGTATCAATGCGTTAAACTATTCATGATGCCATAAAAATTACCATGAACATAACAATATTACAGGGAATCTCAATCTCCCAACACACACACACACACATTTATTTATACATAACAACTCAAGCATACATAGAGAACATGAATTCCTTAATAGCAGTACCTACTATAATACCATAACTCATCCATTACAATGAAGTAAAAACATAGAAAACATAAGTAAACCACTTATATAGTATTGTATGTGACACTGGAAATTGAGATTCAAACATCAACTCACCACCCAACCTTAGATTGATTGGACTGTAGGTTTTGTTACAATCAGTCACCCCTAAGCCATGTTCAGAGCTTAAGGAGGAGTGCTCAAAGGAAATAACTAACACTGCAGTTAGCTAAGACAGGGAATCTAGATATAACACCATCTTCACCGACTGGCTAATATAGGGAATTCAGAGATTATACCATCCAAACCCTCTAAATAATTCATGGAATATATATATTATACCATCTCCACCCTCCAATTAATACAAGGAATCCATATATTATACCATATCCACCATCTAGATGATACAAGGAATCCAAAGATGATACCATCTCTACCCTTCGGTTAATACAGGGAATCCAAAGGCTCCGTCACCTCCACCTTTATAACAATTCCCTCTATGGCTCCAGCCTCAAATAGGAATATAGATATCACTGAGATAATTGTTAAGACTACATCCAAGCATAAGAAAACACCTTGGAAACTCTATAACTAGGAATCCAAAGGAATAGGGCATTCACCTAAATCACGAGTCCAGAGAACCTTTTCCCTTCATATGAGATATGTCCACCTTTTTCTTCTAGTGATCAAAACTGGAAACATGTTTCTCCTCGCTAATATTCCAACAATATTCTTCTCTTATTTTCCCTTGTCCAACAATGGTATAATGTCGTCCTCAAACTGTTTTTCGAAGGTTGTCACTCTACTACCCCTAAAATCATCTAGCTTCCTCAATCTGAGTCTCTCCTATTACAAGTGCATGACGACTTTGTCATATTTCCTTCTTCCTTGTAGTGGGATCATTATCCCATAAGGAATATTGGTGATGCATTTTACATCATCAGGCTTGTAACTGTATGGTGGTGGTGTGCTATCATCCTAGCTTCCCTCTAATCACAACTCTCTCTAGTGAATGGATCTGTCAGTCCCACTACTTAGGATAGTTTTCCACATTTGTTTTTAATAATTTTTATTTATGCTTATGATTAAAAATATTTCAATGGTTCATGTTGCCATTAACTGAGTACTCTCCCCAATTCCCAGGCAATCTCCTCTGCCACAACTCTAATCCCATGTCACAATTGTCATCCAATTGATTTTCCTTCATGAATATTGGCAATGGGTGGTTGTATCAAAAGGTGACATCACATTATAGAAGAATAAGAAGAAGAGATTCCTAAAAAAAATTCACAACAACTATAAACAAACCAATTGAGTCTTAGTAGAATCAATTACAACTGACCAAATCACCTACATTTCTAGAGAGGTTGCATTTGGAAAAATCAATGATATCCTCTAAGTATGATTTCCTAAATGAAATTAGGAATATTTGTATTAAAATTCCCCTTTTACAAGATATAAAATATATACCTATATATAAAAAGACAATTATATAATTATTCCTTAAGAAATCAAGAAGGAATAAAAGAGATTCACCAACTATGAAATTCATTGGAAAACTAGCAACTCTAATGTTGACAATAATTACAATAAAAAAGTATGTTGAGCCAAGTGTATCAATGGTTGTTAGTTTTATAAAAAATATAATATTCCAAATAATTTAGTTCAATTAGGCACAAATATCAATGTTATTATGATGGAAATAATGCAAACCTTGAACATATGTAATCTTTGACCAGCACCAAAAATATTAAAATTAGTGGATAGATCTAAAGTAAAACATGAGGGTGTAGTAGATGATATTATTGTATGCTTGGATTCTTGGGAATATACTATATTTTTTGTCATCCTTGAACCCAAATATAATTTGGGGAGCACTCCTTAATCCTAGGAAGACCTTTGTTGGCAACAATCAATGCATTCATTAGTTGTCAATCTAGAAATATGACCGTTGCAAGAGGAACAAAAATCAAGTAAGCCACACTTTAGCCTCATGCTACCATTATGTAAATGAAATAGAACATATGTCACGCCTATAGGGTATTACCCTTTAGATTATGTAATACACCTGTAATGGACTTTGAACCTATGCTATTTATTTCGTTAGTAAAAAACCAAACTCCTCTTGAGTTTAACTATGGTGTTATTGAGAAGGAAATGTCACTAGCTATTCGTGTTGTTAACAAATTTTGACACTATATTACTGATTACAAAGTCTTTATCCACATAGGCCATTTTCACATTAGGTATTTAACGAATAAACCAATAACTAATGGTGGGGTAACAAGATTGGTATTGTTGTTGTAGGAATTTAGTATTTCTATCTTAGATTGGTTTGGAAAGGAAAATTTGGTGGTCGACCTTTTGTCTCATATCAAAAACCATGGTGAGATTGTTAAAATAAAGGATATCTTCTGAGACGAAAATTTATTTTCTATATCCATTAACTCTGCATGGTCTGTAGATATATCTTACTATTTATCGATAGGAAAACCACATTACTTTTTTCAACATTAAAGAAACAAAGAATTATTCGGAAAAAAAGAAGAAGAAGAAGGATTATTCAGAAAAAATTCAATTAGTCATGGATCAAAGGATTTATTTTATACATAGGAATAGGTTTTATTATTTGTAGTTGTGTTAGATAAATTGAAATATTTGATATTTTAAAATATTGTCATGATGCACCATGTGGTGGGAATTTTGTAGATAAAATGACTTCTTACAAAATACGTCATATGGGATACTATTGGGAAACTATTTTCAAATATTCCACAAGGTATGTTAGAAGTTGTGATAGATTTCAATAGGTGGGATGACCAATAGTAGTAGATAAAATGCCCCTTTAACCACAAGTTCTTGTAGATCCTTTAAAGAAATGGGATCTAAACTTTGTAGGGTGCATTGATCCTTTGTCAAAAAGAAAAAGAGACATATCAATATGCACTTATTATGTTATCAAGTGTTGGGGGGGAGCCTTGGTACAAGCAACTGTGCAATCAATAGTGAATTTCATATTTAAAGCTTTATTATTATTTATTATTTATAATTATAAGTAAAAATTTTACTGAGCATAAATCATGATTTACTTCAAATCTAGTGCAATTAATTGTTGTAAAATATGAGATTAAGCACCAAAAGTATTTTCCTTATCATTAATAGTCCAATGGACAAGTGGAATCTCAAAACAATATCTTGGAAGGAATCACGAGCGTGATAATCCATATTCATTAGAAATATTGGGCAGATAGGCTTCTAGAAGCTTTGTGGTCCTATAGGATAACATGGAAGAATACTACTAGTGTCACCCCCTATGAATTAGTATATGGTAAACAAGTCCTCTTTCCAATTAAATTTCAAATAAAAAATTTCAAAATTATAGTTGAATTAGGAATGGAATTAAATGAGGGAAAGAATTAAATGATTGAACATCTAAATGAGTTAGAAGACGTTTGAAAAGGTGCTTTGCAAAAATCTACTATGATCCAACAATAACATATAAAATAGCACAATAAGTTTATCAAAATGAAATGATTCAAAGTTGGTGACTAGACTTACTCTTTGACTAAAAGTTCAAATATTTTAAGGGAAAGTTTACCACTCACTACCTTGGCCCTTGTGAATTTAAATAATTTTTTGACAAGGTTCCATAAAGATAAAGAAAATTGACGAAGGAGGAGTTTCATTCATGGTCAATGGTCACAAGCTGAAACCCTACAATAAACCAATCTCCTGAAAATGATTTATTTCTATATTAATTTACCAAGTCGAGATGTAAGTTGTAGGTGAAGGGAGTAATGTTCCTACCCCTAGTCCATACTAGATTTACTTCCAAAACAATATGAAAAATATTAAATGAAAAAAACATATGAAAAGAAAGAAAAAAATAATAAAAATTAGTTTTGAAAACCATGTTTTGTTGATAAATGGCAACAAGAAGTTCTAGTTTAATTTGTCCTTGAATTAAACTGTGAATTAAAATCGAATTATATTCTAATAGCAACTTGTAAATAGTTGATTAAGTTTAATTAAATTAATTAGTTTAGGAATTTCAAGTTAGAAGTATTTTTGTAGTCGTGTATATGTTCTCCCTAAATTTTAGGGGTCTAGGATGAGTTTATTTGAGTTGTAATTAGATAACACGGTTTGGTTGAGTTATAGACACTTAAACTAGTTCTAACTATTTGTGGAACAAGTAGAAGTCTAGCAATGAGTTGGTCCATTGGTACATCCTCGGTGTTACTCCAGCTAACTGAAGATTCCCTCATGAGAAACTCATGCATGTAATTTCAAAGAAAGACCTAGTTGAGACTAGAGTGTAGGGACAATGTAATATCAGTTGTAGAATTATTCGAGTTGTACAAGTCATGCATGCAATTAGAGAAGGACCTAGTTTTGGATTGCACAGTTTTTGAAGAATGATTTCCCAACTAAATATGTGTTGATCCTCTTGGGAATTGAGCAAGGAAGTAGGGGCTTGGAGAGCAGTAGAATAGGCTAAGTTTTAGCTTGAGCTAGCTTGTGGGAAGAGAGTTTATCATACTTGCGTAGGAATTTGTTATGAAACTAGCTCACAAAAAGATAGAGAAACGCCTTCAAAATAAGCCTCTTCGAGGGGGAAACCTCCTTTACATTACACAAATGAACAAATCTTGGATGATACAAATGAAAAGACCTACTTTCTATATATAGGAGTCTAAGGAGTCATAATATAATCAGAGTCGACATAACAATAATAATGTATGGGCACAATAATAACAATAGTGGGCTTCTATGGGGCACAATAATAACAATATGGGGACTACATGGGCACAACATTATAATAAGGGGGTTGTACTCATAACAATAAGGGGTTACACTAGTTGTATAGGGACCTAACATGCCCCTCTCCTTGAAAAAGTGTTGTCCTCAACGCTTAAGTAGTTCTGGATGCTTCTGTATAAAATTCTTGTCCTCCCATGTGGAATCTTCAGTGGGTAAGCTCTTCCACTTGATGAGATACTCTGAAATTGATCGATTTCGTAGTTGTCAGGTTCTTATTTATGTGACTACTTCAGGTTCGAATATGATGTTTCATTCCTCATCAAGTTCTAGCAATATTGTTTGAGCATTCTTCCATTCATCACTTGCTTTGTTTATCGAATTTGGTTGGTTAATTATACCAACATCTAGCATTTCTGTAACCATACATTCAATTTCACTTATCTGTAAGGCCTGATGTTTGGAGGAACACTTCCTGGAATCAAATGAATAGCATGATCATGATCAAAAATAGGTGTGATGCCTTTGGGAGTATCAAATACCTTGGAATGATTGTCCACGACTTTTTGGAGATCTGTAGAAATAGATGATTTCAATGTGGGAACCTCTATAGAACATAATTGCATAATTACACCTCATTGTTCTTTCTTTAGAAGCTTTGTCATTCCGTTAGAGATAATTATGTTTCCCAGTTTCCCTATGATACCCCTTAATTCAACTTCCTTTCCTTCACAAGAAAATTTCATGAAAAGTTCTTGAAAATTAAAAGCTATTGTACCCAAGGATTGTAGCCATTGGACTCTTAGTACAACATCAACACCACCCATTGGAATGGAAAGCATTTGGCTATTCAATACATATACTCCCATGGATAGCTTGATATTATGGCACTTTCCAGAGTAATTTATGGTTCCTCCACTTGCAACCATCACTTGACACTCTGGAGCTGGATATAGGAAGCAATTCAATTCCTTGGCTATTTTACAATGAATAAAATTATGCATACTTCCTGAGTCAATCAACACTTACCTTTTCCTTCTTGATATGTCCTTCTATCTTGATAGTTTGAGGAGTTGTGATTCTAGCCAATGCATTACAAGATATGTTTGGATTCATTTCTTCTCTCTCTAGGGTTTGTTCCTGGTGTATATCTTCTTCTTTTGACGTTTCTTGTTCCTTTTCTTCCTCCTCTTCACAATCTATGTAAAATAATTTCTTCTCAGCACACTTATGGCCATTAGTGTATTTTCTATCACAATTGTAACAAAGCCCTTTTTCTCTTTTTCCTTCCAATTATTTTGGTGTCAAACTTGTAGGTGGTAAAAGACTAGGAGCAACAACAGTTCCATCTTTATAGTTATGAATGGAAGGCTTCCTTGTTGCCATAATTTTTCTTTCAATTTTTCTTGCCAACCTGTATGCCGTATCCAATGAATCAGGTTCCCGAAGGTGAACCTCATGTTGGATGTTATCATTTAAAGTCCCTATGAAGAATTCAGTCCTAAGCTTCTCTGGAATATCATTTACCCTTATATTCAATTTTTGGAAGTGTTCAATGTGCTCTACCATTGATCCCTTTTGTTTGAGATTTATCAATTGGCTGAAGAAGGTGTTGCACTTTGTATTCTCATAATGTGCTATAATTTCCTCCGTGTAAATTGACCAGGTGACAAATTTTTTACGAGAAAAAATCCCTTTATATCATACAAATTGATTCAGTTTTAAATATAAAGATACAATACGTACCTTTTGTAACAATTGCACCTCATGTAGATCAAAATATTTCTCCATATGTAGTCCATGTTATGGGATCCTTTCCATCAAACTTCCTCATATCTATCTTTGGAATATGCTGGGTATTCAATCCAACGTTAGATTCTATGAAATCATGATTAACATTACTTTTGTTCTCATCATGAGTTTCCTCTACTACCTTTTCACCATTAGGAGGCCTTTCTTGTAGTAGCTTTGTCCCACCTTACTTCAAACTTTCCATGTCTTTCTTCAAATCTTCCATTCCTTTCTTCCAATATGCTTTCATACCATCGATATCAACTTCCATGGCATAGGTAAAACTATTTATCTTAGTTTCGAACGCATTCTTCAAATCATCCATCCATTTTTGCTTACTAGGTGTTTCTATTTTCTTGATTTGAGTCATTCCTTTTCTTGCTTTTAGCAGCTCGATCTTGAATATGTTGTATCTATAAAATTTCATATATCCAAGTTATGAAATTGCAACCTGCAGTAGCCCTCCACGTCCTCTTTTCGATGCCACCAGTCTCATCGAAACTGGATTCTATAAGAAAGCGTTATGCCTAATCTCCCAAGATGACCTTCTTATATACATTTTTCAGTAGAGCGAACTTGTATGAAGTGCCACGTCTAACTATTTCAATCTTAGGACCTAAAACCAATACATAGAAAACTACCATCCATCCTCTTTTTGTACCTTCTTATGACATTTCAATCTGATGCTCATAGAAATGGTGATGACTTCTTTCCCAAGGTCACCTATTTAGGATGTAATTCGGGAGCCTGCAAAAACCCTAAATGTCTTGGACTGTATCTCCGACAATATAGAGAACCAAGATCTGAAATTAGGGCCCAAGTTTCACCAAGTTTTTGGCTCAAATGGGTTATAATTTAGAGTCTGAAACCTTCTAGAAAAACAATTATAGCAAAAATTCCATGATGACCTGCTTGAGATGGAATTTTGGAACTTGCAAAAACCCTAACTTCCTTAGATTAGATCTGAAAAAATATACCGATACAAGCTCTGAAATTTGGCCCCGAGGTTCAACAAGATTTCATCCCAAATGTGTTTTTGTTTTAGCATTGGAAAAATCACAAAAAAAAACGTTATAGCGAAAATTCCATGATGACTTGTTTGGAGCAGCAAAAGCCTAGAATCCAAAGCTCTAATACCAATTGTTATGAAACTAGCTCACAAAAATATAGAAAATATAGATAAACGCCTTCAAAATAAGCCTCTTCGAGGGGGAAACCTCCTTTACATTACATAAATGAACAATTCTTGGATGATACAAATGACAAGACCTCCTTTCTATATATAGGAGTCTAAGGGGTCATAATATAATCAGAGTCGACATAATAATAATAATGTATGTGCATAATAATAACAACAGTGGGCTTATATGGAGCACAATAATAACAATATGGGGACTACATGGGCACAACAATATAATAAGGGGGTTGTACTAATAACAATAAAGGGTTACACTAGTAGTATAGGGACCTACCAAAATTGTTCTTGGGAGAACTAACTTTGTATTATCACTCTGATTTTTTATTAATGCAATAGATAGTCGGGGTTTTGAGAAGTGGATTTCCCTAGATAAAAAATTGTGTTATGTGTCTTTGATTATGTTCATCTTGCCAATTATTGGTTTCATCAATATATTGGTTTCTGTTGTTTAAAGAGTAGAGTAGATTATTGTCTTGTGTTTTACTACATTACATGAGTTGTGAACCTACAAGAAAATCTACATGGTATCGGAGCTGAAGATAGTATACTAGAGGAGATTTCAAAATTTTGAGTTTTAGGTTATAGGTGAAATTTTAATTTACAATACATACTTCAGGATCGGCAAATGGATTTCTACGGTTTGAGGCTCGAGTATGCCTTGGAAAGAAGCTCGAATTATATAGCTGGGAAGGATAGGATGGAGGCTATGGTGTTGGAGGATAATGGCATGAAGGAATTCATTGAGCAAGACATTCCTAAGCCAGCAACTTTAGATGCATAAAATCTTACTGAATGGAAGAAGTGTGTGGCGAAGGCTAGGTGGATAATCCTTGAGGGAGTTCGAGACCACATTGTCTCGAGTCTCCATGGGAAGGAAACTCTATATGCTATCTAAAAAGCATTGAAAACTCTATTCTAGAACAACATTGATCATACGAAGTTGGCACTGAAAGAAAAACTTCAAAAAATCAAGATGGAGAAAGGCGAGACCATTCCAAAATACTTGACCAAGTTCACTCACTGTCATGATGAGCTTGTAAGTGTTGGAATAACCATTGTCGAGGATGATATGGTGAGCCTAGCTCTCCTAGGCCTTACCAAGAGTTGGAATAGCTATGAGAAATCTATCAATGGGAGGGAGAAGTTGCCAAATTTGGAATGACTGTGGTTGGATTTGATGTAGGAGGATATTAGAAGGAAAACCAGAGATGGTTCCTCATCAAAGACTGATGATGAGGAAAATTTTTCCTTAGCAGGTAAGGCAAGGAAGGGGAAAGGCAAGGTGTCCGACTCCATATCGGATTATTTTCATGGAGGCAAGAATAAAGACATGTCAGACGTTAAGTTCTTTCATTGTCATGATCTAGGACATTTTGCTACAAATTGTCCGCTCAAGAAGTCTAAGAATAAGTCCTGAGGAGGAGCAGCGGGTGAGAATTTGGCATCTCAATTCGAATTGGAATTTAGTCTCATTGCATGCATGGTTCGATCAATGATGGATAATGTATGGTACCTTGATAGTGGATCTTCATTCCATATGACTGGTGATAAGGAGTTTTTCAATGACCTAGAGGAGAAGGATCTCTAAATGCATAGCGAGATGGGTGACAATAGTAGGTAAGGTTAGTTCTACTGGATTAGGCGCAGTTACTTTTTAGAGGGAGCAGGTGCTCCTCTCACCTTGAGAGATGTTATGTATGTGCCCGGGTTGAAGAAGAACTTAGTATCGATCACCATGTTGGAGGATAGAGGCTATGTTGTGCTCTTTAGCAAAGGGAACAAATTCCTTCGACACATAGCCATGGGTCAGGTAAAGAATATAGGGATTCGAGTTAAGAATATCTATAAGTTGGAGGTAGAGGACTGTGCCTCTTTGAGCACGAAAGCAGAGAAGGTGCAGAGCCGAGATGTTGGTGAGTTGTGGCACATGTGATTGGGTCACTTGCATCATGGGGCTCTAAAAATCATGTAGCAAATCTCCATTGGTCTTCCCAAAGGAATGCTAGAGAAAGTTGATACATGCAAGGGGTGTACTTTGGTAAAATGCACCAAGGATGCCTTTCACAATAGAGACAGTCGAGCATAGGTGACTCTAGAGTGAGTCCATTCAGATGTGTGTGGACCATTCTCGAAATCATCCACAGAAAAATACAGGTACTATGTTATATTTATTGATTTTTTTCTCATAAATGATGGATATTTTTCATGCAAAATAAGGATCAAACTTTCACAAAGTTTTGTGAATTTAAAGAATTGGTTGAGAAAGTGTCTTGTAAGAAGTTTAAAGCTCTAAGGAGTGATAATGTTGGCGAGTATGTCTCAAATGAATTTAAGAACTTCTATGCGGCAGAAGGGATTTAACGGGATTTGGTGAAACCCCACAACCTACAACAGGATGGGGTGGCCAAAAGGAAGAAAAGAAGCGTTGTAGGGGTAGCACGGGTGATTTTGCATGATCAGATCCTACCACTACACTTGTGGGCTAAGGCATACAACACAAATTTTTATTTGCAGAAGAGAAGCCGGCATCAAATACTCGGGATGAAGACACAGGAGGAGGTTTTATCCGAGAAGAGACGAGATGTTGGTCACTTAAGGATTTTTGGGTCATCGGTATATTTCCATGTGACCAAAAATGCATGGAAGAATCTTTAGTCAACAACAAAGTTGAGGTGTTTTTGGGGTATACTGATACACATGACAAGTTTCGGGTGTACTTTCCAACCAACAGGTTGACAATGATTCGCAAGGATGTCAGATTCAATGAGGAGAAGGTCATGTGTGTTTCCCTTGAGATGGAGATTCAGCTACATGCGGTTGAGGAGATTTTGGCTCCTAAGGTGTAGGATCCTTAGATTGATGTGGAGCAACCACATGCAGAGGATCTAGGAATGGAGACATCCACTCAGACATATTCTTCCAGAGATGTGAGAAAGTGCATCAAATAGGCTGACAGGTTATTACATGATACACGGGAGAATGTGGGAGCACACACATCTTAGCACAGGCAGAGGAGGTCACCTGAGAGGTACACTAGATACATGGCTCTTATGAGTGGATGTGTTGAGATAGAGCCATCTTTCCTTGAGGAGGAAGTGCAACAACTATATTTGGTTGATGCCATAGTGGAGGAGTATGACTACATAGTTCATAACAGTGTTTGGGATGTGGTCCCGAGAATGGAGGACAAGTCAGTGGTGAGCTCTTGATGGCTTTACAAGGTAAAGAAAGCCATAGATGGTAGTGTGGAGAAGAATAAGGCCAGATTTGTGGCCCGTGGCTTTTCACGGGTAGAGGGGATTGACTATGATGCGACCTTTTCTCCTATTTCAAGGTACTCATTTATTAGATCTATATTGTCACTATCAGCACAGATGGGTTGTAAGATAAATTATATGGATGTAAAGGAAGCCTTCCTTAACGTCATGATTGAGGAAGAAGTGTACATAGAGTAGCTTGAAGGTTTTGAGACCTTTGACCATGAGTCGTGTGTGTGCCAACTCAAGAGAGTGTTATATGGGTTGAAGCAAGCACCCCGTGGTTGGTACACGAGGATCAATAACTACTTCACCGGGTTGGGCTTCACCAAAATTGAAGTGGATGTGAACCTGTACCACATAGTGGTGGAAGGTAAATTGTTTATCATTGTGTTATATGTTGATGATTTGATTTTGACAGGTGATGATTAGTCGATCAAGCCTTTCAAGGATGACCTTGCAAGAGAGTTTGAGATGAAGGGCATGGTGCTCATGAATTACTTTCTAGGCATGGAAGTATGGTGAGGTAATGGGGAACTATTTGTGTCTCAAAGAAAGTATGCCAATGAGGTACTCAGGGGGTTCCGCATGGAGAGAAACAAACCATGGAGACTTCGCAAGTAGGTAACTAGAGGAAGGAGGATGCTAATTCAGGGGAAGTAGTGGAAGCTTTTGTTTACAGGAAGCTTGTGGGTTCACTTATGTACTTGGTGAACACATGACCAGATATGTGCTATGCAGTTAACATGCTTAGTCAAGTGATGGTTAGGCCTACCAACCTGTATTGGAAGGCGACAAAGCATGTGTTGAGATACCTCAAGGGAACTCCTCATTATGGATTATGGTACAGACATAAAGAGGGAGTGAAGCTTCAAGGCTTCATTGATGCAGATTGGGTAGGTAGTCCATCCGAAAGGAAGATCATGTCGGGAAGGATCTTTAGTATTGGGTCAACAATAATTTCTTGGTACAACATGAACCAAAGATCGGTTGCACTCAGTTCGGTAGAGGAATAGTACATGGCTGCAAGTCAGATAGCATATGAGGCCATCTGGATGAGGAAGATTATGGTTGGTTTGTTTGGTTAGAAAATGGATCCAACTGTGATTAACTGCGATAATCAGAGTTGTATCAAACTCTCTGAAAATCTAGTTTTTCATGATCAGTCCAAGAATATTGATATTCGATATAATCATCTTCAAGATTGTGTATTGAGGTGGATTATGTTGTTGGAGTACATTCCCATGAAGGAGCAAGATGCTAAAATTTTGAAAAAGGTATTGTTAAAATGTAAATTCTAGTTTCACAAGGATAGGATAGGGGTATCTGATAATCCCCTCCTTGTTGAGAGGGAGTGTTGAGAAATGACAAGAAGAAATTCCAATTTAATTTGTCCTTGAATTAAACTATGAATTAAAATCGAGTTATATTCTCAATGCAACTTGTAAATAGTTAATTAAGTTATATTAAATTAATTAGCTTAGGAATTTTTAGTTGGAAGTATTTCTGTAGTCATGTATATGTTCTCCCTAAATTTTAGGGGTCCAAGAAGATTTTATTTGAGTTGTAAATAGATAACTCAGTTTGACTGATTTATTGAAAGTTAAACTAGTTCTAACTATTCGTGGAACTAGTAGAGGTCTAGTAGTGATTTGGTGCACTAGTGCATCCTCAGTGCTACTCCATCTAACTAAACATTCCCTCATGAGAAACTCATGCATGTCAGTTTGGAGAAAGACCTAGTTGAGACTAGAGTGCAGGGACATTGTACTATCAATTTTATAATGATATGAGTTATACAGGTCATGCATGCAATTAGAGAAGAACCTAGTTTTGGATTGCACAGTTTTGGAAGCATGATTTCCGAATTAAATATGTGTTTATCCTCTTGGGAATTGTGCAAGGAAGTAGGGGCTTGGAGAGAAGTAGAATAGACTAAGTATTAGCTTGATCTAGCTTGTAGGAAGAGATTTAATCATACTTGTGAAGGAATTGTTGTTGGGAGAACCAACTTTGTATTATCACTTATATTTCTGATTAATGCAATAGATAGTCATGGTTTTGAGTAGTGCCTTTCCCTAGAGAAACAATTGTGTTATGTGTCTTTGATTGTATTCCTCTTGTCGATTATTGTTTCCATCGATCTATTGGTTTATGTTGTTTAAATTGTAGAGTAGATTCTTGTCTTGTGTTTTAGTACATTACATGAGTTTTGAATCTACAGGAAAATATACATGTTTATGGCACAAACATGACTCCATTTGTTTTTGGAAAACTAGGAAACTGGTTGACAACAATTCTCAATATAAGGATCTTCTTAGTGATTACCAGATCCATTCAAATAGTTTGTTAAGTTTTAAATATAGGAGATGAAATTGTAATAAGATTGTAGCACTAATCTATAAATGACATTTCAAGTTTGAACAATCTTAGCATTCATTTTTCATTTCATAGAAGATCTCAAGTGGTTATTTTTTTCTAGTATTTGCAAAAAGATTTTAAAATTTCCATCTGAAGACTCAACATCTAATGTGAAGTCTCTAGGAAAAAGTTTTCAAAAGTTTTTCTAATACATATTAGAGATGGAGCAAGGAATTATTTTCACTCAAAACCCAGAGAAGAAAGAAATTAGTGACCACAAAAAAATGAATACTACAACTACAAGAAACAAATGGATATGAAACCTACAACAAACAAATGGAGATAATAACTACAAAAAAAAAATGAAAACTACAATGAAAAAAGACATAAACTAAATCATTATGAATATTTCCATTCAAAATTATATTTTATGGAGGCATGAAAGGCTATTCAAGTTGAAGTAGATGGTATTACCAAAGGTTTAATGAATTTTCTTTTGATATTTTAGCTTTGTTAATAAAGAATTAAATTTCAAATAGCTTACCTATATGTTTTTTTATATGATCACTGTTATTCATGTGAATAATAGTAATAATATAGTTATACGTTCTTGAAAGTATTTTATCCTATCTCATACCATAAATACTCTCCACTTTATTAATCCTAGCAATCATCGCTATGATGAAAATCTTTTTTGTACTTATCTAAGAGTCACCATAATTCATTATTAGTCCTTGCCTCCAGCATAGCAGGGACTATAGCATTCGATTGAGCATTGACTAGGTATTAGTTGCTGTTGACCGCGCTGTTCAGCAAAATTTAAGCTAAGGTTTGGGCATTTCAATTTTGCGCAATGAAATTTTAACCAAACTTTTCACTTGCACCTCTTATTGGAAACCTCACTTGTTTCGAGGCACATTACGATGGACATGGCTATTTTATCCAAAGTCCGGTTGCAGAAATGTTGGGACACTGCTTTCATCCAAAGTTTGTTTTCTGTGACCAAATATTGGGACAAATGATTTTATCCCAAGTTTTTTTCCACCTACAACAACTATGCATGTAGATTGCCACGGTTGTCGACCAAGAAGCCTGAAGCCCGCCACTTGCAGTGCATGTACATTGCCGCCACCTGTAGTGCATGTACATTGCCACCATTATTTGGACTACATTTCCACCGTTATTTGGACTATAATGCTTTGTTGTGTTCTTGGTCAGATTACAAAAAGAAATGGTAGTTGGTAGCTTGGTTACCTGGTAATCCATTGAAGTAGCTAAAACACCATAGATTACAAAAAGGTTCGATTACAAAAAGAAAGGGTAGTTGGTAGCTTGGTTACCTGGTAATCCATTGAAGTAGCTAAAACGCTCGCTTACAATGCCTTGGGTTCACCCATATTCTTCTGGTAACTCATGGTGCCTTAGGGAAGCACATCGATATTGTGAGGATGTGCAAGCAGCCTGCCAGGTCTGAGCGTGAGCAACCTAAATAGATTATTATTTTCTTCCAATAGATTATTATTGTCTTCCAAATAGATTAGCAGAGCAGGGTTGGAAGTTCTGTACTTACCTCTTGGTTGAGCGCTCTAACTCGGCTTAGTTTCAAACTTGCAGGCTTTTGTTGCAAAGAAATAACCAGCTCAAGTTTCACTTACCACCTTAATCTACCTTCTGTATGGGCTATAGGATGGGATAGGAACCTTCTAACTATTTTTTACTCTACATGTCTTCCATCTGCATGTGAACTAAGTAGTTTCATGATTTGATTTACAAACAAATGCAAGAATTCTGGAATACTAATAATTTGATTGCAAATTTACCATAAGCAGGGAGTTGTCGCCTCTGGAATTGCATATTATGTACAAGGTTTATGCATGGAATTAAAAGGACCTGTATTTTCCACAACATTTAGTCCACTCATGATGATAATAGTGGCAGTCATGGGCTCCATTATTCTTGCTGAGACTATCTACCTGGGGAGGTGAACTGCCACACTAATAATTAGAGTATAGATTTAGGAAATTGATTATTTATTGGATGCATGAATATGGAAATGCAAGTAATATTGATTTATAACCTTCTTATGTAGTGTGTTGGGAGCAATTCTGATCAGCATCAGCTGTCTCCCAGCCTTGGGTGAACCCGACACATCGATTTTTCCATTTCACATTGATAGGGCTCGGTTGAAAGAAGCTATGTCGCTATGGGGAGAAATGCTGCTAATTCTATCTTTGAATTCCCTATTGGTCTTTTGTCAATTGAACCAATCTGCGTAACAGTGGGTTTAGAGACCCATGACCTCTTCCCTCTTCAGCATCCCCCGGCACAACCCAGACATAGAATAACCGCTAAGTATTGCTCGAAATGCTTCTTAGTCTCGCCACGGTAGGGGGATACCTTCGAACAGGTACCTGAGGAACGAGGACATCGGTAATGATGAATTGAGTAACAGAAGTAGGGATGGGATGCGAGGGTACGAGTGGATCTCATCTAATTTCTTGGATTTCATTTGATTTCCAATTTCGATAAAGAAACGGTATTTTCTTGCTGCGGAACCTGAACCTTGAGGGCCCAAGTTTTCAGCCCCTTGAGGGTACGCTTCCACTCCTCGGAGGAGCTCCAGCGCTCTGGGATAGGATTTTCTTGAAAACCTTGAAATTCCCTGGGTCTGCCCTTGACAGTAAGAAAACCCTTGCCCCATTTTCTAATGACAGCTTGCTACAGTTCGGCTCGAGGGTGGCTCCACTCTTTGGCCGGTATTTTCCTTCATAGGTGGCTCTCGTTGATCTTCCTGCTTGCTGAAAGGTTGGTTAGCTAGGAGGTAGACACGTTGGACATGCAAAAGAGATAGAGGTAAAGACATTGGGTATGCAAGAAGGATGAGAGGAAGGCAGGTGGTAAAATTATGGGCCCACCGGATTTTACGTGTTTGAAATATATTTTTGTATTATACATTTTTTTTGCATGTGTTACAGGTGTCTTTTTTATTACTAGGCCAGAGAGAAATATCCAAGCAAGGATGGGAAGTTCAACAGCCAAGGATGTGCACGTACTCATTGCCTCCCTTCGATCTGCATATTCTGCAACTCCCACCAAACTTAAGGTAATACCAAATTCTTTTATTTAGGTTTTTCCCGGTATCCTTTGTGAATTCTAAGAAAAACAGGGTGGAGGGCTGTGTGTGTTAACAATAGCCCTTGTCGTTTGACGGATGAAAGTCTAATCTCGTGCACTATTATTGATATGACATTGAAACGGGTACTGCAGATTATTGATCTGTATGTGGTTTACGCCATTCTCACGGCAGTTCTGTAGGTGACACCCTCTGCTTCTATTGTGCTATTAAATTTTGTTATGCCTCTTGATTTTTTATATTGAAAGCAAATATGCAATGGGTAGCCCTTAAGACAATCTATCACTTTATAGCAAAAATACGTTTCAGAGATTTTCTGGATTTATGGCATTTCTGTAGAAGTGGGGCTTTTGTTGTTTCCATGTTACCCAGATGTCAGACATTTTCTGTGAAATCAACTGTTTGATATACCGGTGGACATTGTTTACAGAATTCATCCGTGTTTATATTCTAAAGGAACAGTAGCTGTCAAAGAGGTATTTCTGCAGATTTCCCCTTGGAATAATTAACAGCTATACAATTATTAGATTGCCTCCGGGATGATATTTATGGATCAACATTTTATGCAGTCACCGAAGCCCAGTACTACACCTGGATCAAGAAAGAAAATTGGCCAGCATGTTTGCAATACCTACTCAATTTGAATAGTCTAAAGGCAACTTCCAATTCAACCTTGTAAAACATTCCTGATTGAAAGTGTAAAATTCAACTCAAAGAACTCGAGTTTCTTAACCCCGGCAGGGACTACTGCTATGACAGTGGCTCCCTTGTTACAATAGTATTCATGGTATAATGATAACACTATATGTTGTATCATAATACTCTTGACATGATAGCTATATTCCAACCTCTTAATAAAATAGACTTTTATAATAACTCATGAATATTTGTCTATATTGTGTTGAAAATAATCTAAAACCAATGCTATATCACTATCATTTCATATCTCTAATAATGAAATTTCATTAAGCGCTCTACCACCCTCATTATGCATAGACATCTCTATGATATAGCCATGTGAATGTGGTAACAAATGATCAAGGGTTTTATAAATAGGATTACACATACAAGGATATCTATATCTATATCTATATATATATATATATATATATATATATATATATATATATATATATAGATATATATTTACTGTCATGCGGAAAGAGTCGTTAGTGCGGACACAACCGACCTCCCTAGAAGCAAAAGCTTTCTAGTGACAAACAAGACAAATAAAGCTACCTTTCTCTAAACATGCATTGCAAATACAAGTAATCAGGGGATCTTTAACATACCTTTAGTCCAACGCTTTGTAGTAGTCCAGCCTCGCCGATCCGGATGAGCTCCTCCTTCTCTTCGAAACCTGCATTCACTAACAAGCCAAAAGATTAAATAGCACCTGATAAACTCATAAAACAATACATATCCATCATACAGACCAAGGAGTATATGAAACAAACCATGAATAACAATCTGTTGAGAAAAATAAGTTCATTTGCATTAAAAGGTAACAAAAGGAACCATTACAACCTGAGCCTTGGTGTTGTGCAAGTCCCTCCTAGGGTCCAGCAAGAGTTTTCCTTTACTTTGATCAGTTCACCCACTCTCAAATAAGGCTAGGAAAGGATGGGAATCTCTCCTCTCAAGCTTTACAAGGGAGTCCTAATTCCAGCAGCATCTACCCTTAGGAATGTTCAGCTTTCAACCCCCCTCCCTTTGGCCCAATGCCTGTATTTATAGTGCTCTAGAAGAAGTTATTCAGGTCCACCATCAATGGGATAAGCCCCTCTTTGGATGGGATAGCTCCCCTCTTGATGGGACAAGTTCCTCTTTGGTAGGGATACATGAACCATCTGGAGGCGCTTCATACACGTCAAACAAGCTTCTAGAAGGCTCTAGAAATGACCACAAGTAAATTTTTTGGAGTGAAACTTGTGCCTTTTGACCTTTACAGGAGTACGCACCCATTGCTTTACATACAGAGCGTACAAGTACACAGGTATTGTGAACTTGGAGTGTGTACACGCAGGTAAGGCTAAGAGAAACTGCGTACCTAGAGATATATAGATTTTTAATGACTTTCTCTCTTTCTTGGAGTTTGACATGGAGAGAAGAGGTATGAGGCTTGCCAAGGAGGATAGTATGACAGTTGATGGAGCCATACTAACTGCAAATAGTCATGGTGACAAATTTTAGTGTAACAGATTGCCCCCTAAAGTGCGAAGCCTGTAGTAGATAAGGGTTTCATTTTATCTAGGAAGGGTGAAGTACTTTATCATTTCAAGGATTATCTTGTGGAGAGCCCAGTCGGAACCTGCAAGTATTCAACACAAAATACATATATATGATCATATCATCGCTGAGGTAGGCATTCCCATACTCAGATTGAAAACTTTAACTAATTGACTATCTACTGCTCTGATACAGGAATGATTTTGCAGTACATCATAATCATAGACTTTTGTAGACACAGTATGGACGCAGCCATCTGTTTATAATTAGTCTACTGTATAATGAATACAAAACTCCTCGCAGCCTGGATGGTGGAAACTAGATCCAGGGTCTTCATTTCTACTTCCCGAACAGGTACGATTCTATCCATGCGAATAAATGAGTTGATGTCGAACATGGTAGAAACCACTTGATTACTAGTCAATGATGTAAACTGTTAACAAGCGCGAGAGAGACCACCAGTGATGTCAATGGTTCTCAAAGTACCCAGTACAATCCATGAGATGTGAATGAATGAGTTGATGTTGAACATTTCACGGAATCCTTCGATCGAAAGTCAATGATGTAAACTGTCATCAAAGGCGAGAAACCTGCCATTGATGCATGTAGACTTCAAGGTACTGACGATTCCTAGGTCATCTTTCTAGATAATGTGCTAATGTCGATAGAAAGCGACCCGTTGCAGGCAAGCCCACAACACGAAATCATAGATCAAGTTGAAGAAATGTAGTTGTAAGGACTGACTCAGGGATTGTCAAAATGGATGACGAGTATTTTGCAGATGAATGTTTATTGCAGAGACCTCTTGAACACATAACGACACGACAGATGGCTTGGTGACATTTGACCCAAAGTTAATACTCGGCTAAAGAATTTCAATGTGGCTTGATCAACTGTGAGGCAAAGGATTTCCCAACCCAGGTGAATGAAAGTGTCGTGTTTAAGAGTGGTAATAAGGCTTCTTCTGAGATAAAGGATAACAAATGGGATCATTTTTCTCTCTTTTCCCCACCATTTCTGGCAAGTACCTCTTTATTTTTTACAAGCTTGAGGAGGATAACATATGCTTGATTATAAGCTCATCCTTCGGATGAGTCCAACTTAGTTTTGATTCGAACCCTAAGAAGGAGTGGTCTGTTCCTATTTGTAATCGAACAGGTCCTTTACTGTGAAATTTTAACGATTCCAGTATAGGAGAAACTCGGCGTTTTTCATTTTTAGAGAGTCTGAAAAAACTAAAGAAGACTCCAGGTTGAACTTTTTCGTAAAGTTGTGTCTCCCAAGCCCGAAAAAGTATAAAATAATACTTGAGAGAACCGCTTAGTCTTGCGACCAAGGAGTACTTTCATGATTAGTGCCTCTGACCTAAAAAGTAAAAAGCGATCAAGGACACGTCGTTTTATTTCCATATCGAGTTTGAAACGACAAAAACCCGACAATCTTTTCCTGTTTTTTACGGTCAGAAAAGAGCTATAAGGGGACCGTCTTTTAATTCCGTTTTAACGAGTGTAAAAGAAACGCTCGACGATCTTTTCATGTTTTAGGAGTCAGAAAAGGGCTTAAAAGATGACTCTGACATTTTGGTTTGTGAAAAATGATAATTTTCCTTGAAAGTCCTATTGTCCTGCACAAAAACGACACATTACTCATACCTGTTTAAGATAAGCAAAAATGCATTGAGAAATATCCTTCCATGGTGAAAAATAAACAAATTTAGCATTCATTTATCCAAAAAACCTATAAAAAGACCTTTTACCATGTCATTTTTACCATTTTACTGTTGAGGGAGAGAAAAGGGCTTTTGGCAAGAAACTTCCCATGGACTTTGCGGAGAATCCGACTGTCGAAATCGAGTGCCGTCTCTTTCAGGTATTTCACAACATCCTCCTCTTTGTTTTCATCCATTTAGAATTTCATTTTAAGCCTTAGTTTGATTTTTTGAGGGTTTTGGGGTTTTAGGATCCGCCTTTCGGGGTACGTAGGTACCCAACGGGCGACCTGCGTACCCCGACATTTTCGTTAATGGGAAAATGGTCGGAGTACGCAGCCTACCTTCAGAACAGCTGCGTCCATATGCTCTGTTTCTGAACGCGGGGTGCGTACTCCGCGCAAAGCAATTTCAAAACCCTAAAACTCAAAATCAAACCATCAAATTTTGATTTAATGAATTCTAATGAATGCTTTCTGGTGTGTAGATTGCCCACCATGCTTGATTGGCGTGAAAGAGAACACGAAGATGTCGATTTGGCCGCAATAGATCATCAACCCTCCATTGATGCTTTGAAGACATGCGGTGTCTACAAATACTGGGCCATACCTGGCATGAGGGCCCAGGTGCGATTCTTAGAATGGATGGTTGAAAGGTGGAACGTCCAGGATCAATGCTTCTACATCGGAGGGCACCAGCTCGAGATAGAGCCCTCTGACATATATTTTCTCACTGGTTTGCCTAATAGGGGCGAGCAACTGACTCTGTCCGGGACTAGGCCGGGTGGCCAATCCCTTGCTAGCCTCCGGCTAGAGTGGTGCAACAATCGGAACCAGGATAAAGGGATAGAAATCAAATACATATCCCTGCCTGAACTTATGGTAATTGCCTTTACAGTTACTAGACTCTGCGGTGCAGCCGCCTTGCACATTGCCACCGGGTCCCAAATGCGGATGGCGATAGATTGCTACCGAGGCACCATTTTCAATTGGTGTGACGTTGTGTTGGCCAATATGAAGGGCCAACTGACTAGGGCAAAGAACGGACAATTAAAGACCTTTGGGTATGGGCCTCTAGTTGTGAGCTTTGCCCTAGAGAGGGTTCCGATGTTGATCCCACAGCATCTCACTATCCCATCTGGGCCTCCTCGGGAGCCAAAGTTGATGCGATGGGTTGCGGTGATGTCCCGGCATCTTGATGAGGGAGCGGGAGTTGTTCGATTTCCTGCGGGTTACTTTCACTGGTTGGAGGACCAGGTCTTTGTGATTCAGGACTTTCCTTATGTCGGAGTAGATTTTCGCGGTGATCTGGACATGGTTCTTCCACAGGGAGAACAATGGGACAACAGAGGTACTTCATTTTTCACAAGTTTTTTAAATTATTTACTTTTTTGTTTGTTTTTATATCGTCTCAAAACTGACAGTGACAAATTTCAAAATGCAGATGTAGGTCCACAACGTCCAGCCAGTCTCCGGCCATTCGAGAGAAGAGTACCAGTTGCACCAGCACCGGCCCCACAGGATGCGGCCGCAGAGACCTTAGCCGAGCTGGAACAGGACCTAGAGCGTCTCACGGCGGACATACCAGAGACGACTATAGACGATATTCCTATCCGACTTTAGCGCTATGTGGTCGCAGTCCCAGGACCTTTCAGGAGGTTCCTGTGTAGGGTAGTGCGGGCAGTGGTCTCGTATAGAGAGCACCACCAGTGATTGGCTAGTCACTTTTTGTAGACACATGTGATATTTTTGGTTTTTTTGTACTTATCATTTTTTCCGATCATAAGGTGTTTTTCAACCTATGATCGAAGACGATGTATATTTTTGACACACTCCTATCTATATATATATCATTATTACCGGCTTATCTTGTTAAACATGTATGATAAAATGTTTTTAAATTTACATTTATGATTACCGCAAATGTCTGTCTAACATTCGAGAAGCAATTGCATCTGCTAATGTATTTAATGACCTTGGAATATGCTGATATTCAATGTAATCAAATTCACGTTCCAAGAGGTGCACTCTCAAAAATAACCTTAATAACACTGGATTTCTAATGGCATATACTCTATTAAGCTGTAATACAACGAGTTCAGAATCTAACCTCACTATCAAACTCCGAATCCCAAACGAAATAGATTCAGATAATAACTCAATCACTGCACTGTATTCTGCAATGTTGTTTGTTGTTTGACTGAGGCTCACCCCATGCATAGAAACTAACTCGTCAGAGGGCGAATAGATCACCCAAGCTGCGGAAGAGATATTCTGTGTACTATGACAAGCACCATCAGCAAAACCAATGTACATTTGGAGAGACGTCGACATCTGCAATATCAAGAGTAAAACCAAGATAAGCCAGAATAATGACGAAAAACACACTCTCTAAGCTAAGCACACTGTCTATACTAACAAAGACACCAGCTAGAAAGAAAAAAACTAACCTAACTAAGTCTCCATTCCCATCATTTAAGCATAATACCTCTTTAGGTAAAGTCCATTTCTGGGCTTACCCAAAGAGTCCCCATCAAAATCTACCAGCTCATAGGCCCCTTTTGCTAGCTTTCGCTTGACAATGTAGGGCCCATGCCACATAGGAACGAATTTGCTAGCACCTAATTTATCGTTAGCTTGATCATATAATAGCACTAGGTCTCCTTCCGAAAAATTACGAGGGGTCACGTTGCGATCATACTGAGCTTTCATCCTTTTTGCGTGAGTCTCGATTGCCAACGCAGCGTCACGTCGAGTCTCATCTAATTTAGCTAAGTATAATAGACGCTTCTCCTCTTCGGAAGTAGCTGGAAGAAATTCGACAGCCATTTGAAGTGATGGGATTTTGCATTCAATGGGCAACACTGCTTCCAAACCATAAACTAGTTGGAAAGGAGTGAACCCTGTTGATGTTTTCACTGAGGTTCGGTACGCCCAAAGCGCTGAAAATAACATGTTGTGCCAATTCGACCGATGAATACCGATGATTCGTCGGATCATGATAACTAGAACTTTGTTGATGGACTCAACCAAACCGTTTGCTTGGGGATAATAAGGAGTAGAACTATCATGACGCAAACCAAGCTGGCTTGTAAGTTCTGTCATCATAATGTTTCGAAAATGGCGCCCATGGTCAGTGATTATCGCTTGTGGGACACCAAACCTAACAATAATATGATTGAATACGAAAATCACAGCTGTCTTGCCGTCAGCCTCGAATGCAGGCATCGCCTCGGCCCACTTAGTAAAATAATCAACCGCAAGGATGATATACGCATGCCCCCCGGCCGAGTGAGGGTTACATGTAATAAAGTCGATACCCCATTTAGCAAAAGGACCAACGGCAATTATAGGGTGGAGAGGAGCAGGTGGTGCGCGCATCTTGTGATCAAACACTTGATAGTTGTGGCATTTTCGGACCGCAATGATACAATCTTTAAACATGGACGGCCAGAAGTAGCCAGCATGCAACACCTTCTGAGCTATGGCATACCCAGACATATGACCGCCACATGCTCCAGAATGACAGTCATTCATAACCCTTTCTGCCTCTTCATGAGTTAAGCAACGACGAAAAACCAAATCTGCCCCACGATGATAAAGAGTATCTCCAATAATTTTGTACTGTTGGGACTGGAATCGAATTTTTCGGCGTTCCGACTTTGAAGCTTCAGGCCGAAAGGATTGGGTTTGGAGATAGACGATTATATCCCCATACCACGGATCTAAAGTGCTGATGAGATTCGTCCGCAATGGGTTCCTCTACCACAATTTCCGTGTCAGCACGCGGGAAGTCACACATCAATTCCGCAAAAACTAAAGATTTCTTAGACTTAGATTTTTCAAACTCCAAGTCGAACTCTTGCAAGTTAACAATCCATTTAGAGTACTTTCCCCCTAGCAATTGTTTAGTCAAAATATAGATCATAGGGTTGCAATCCGAAATGACTGTAGTTTTACGGAGAAGAATGTAATAACGAAAACGCTGGACAGCTTGAACAGTTGCCAGGGCCAATTTCTCCACATGCGAATATTTTAGCTCAGTGGGATTTAACGTCCTAATAAGATAATATATCACATGTTCTGTTTCAAATTCATCTTCCTGTACTAATACCATTCCAATGGTGGAATGGGCGGCGACGAGGTACAAAAAGTAATCCTGGTTGTAGTTGGAAGGATGCAGCAACGGTGCATGGGTCAACGCGTGCTTTAGCGCATCGAAAGATTTCTGAGCTATCTCATCCCAAGAAAATTGAGCATTTTGTTTCAACAACCGGGTAAAACCCTTGGTAATCTCGGCGTAGTTAGGAATGAATCGGCATAAAAAGTTTGCTTTCCCTTGCAAACTTTGGAGTTGGCGCAAACTCGAAGGAGGAGGCAATTTGATGATAGCTTTGACCTTCGAGGGATCGACGCGAATGGCGGCTTTTGAAACTACAAATCCCAGCAATCGTCCCACTTCGATGCAGAAGACACATTTGTGTGGGTTCAACCGTATACGATAATGCCTACACCTCATAAAAATTGCTCGTAAATGGACAAGGTGATCAGCTCGACATAAGGAATGAGCGGGCAAATCATCGAGATACGGTTGCACAATGTGCTTGATGTCATGAAATGCATAAGACATCGCCCTTTGGAAAGTGGCTCCGGAATTCCTAAGCCCAAAAGGTAATTTGCAATAAGCAAATGTCCCCATGGACAAATGAAAGCCGTTTTTGGTTTATCGGCAGGTAGAATATTGATTTGGTTGTAACCGGAAAAACCGTCCATAAAGGAAAATATTTCACTGCCGGCACAATCATCAATTATTTGATCGATATAGGGCGTCGGATAGTTGTCCTTGGGACAAGCACGATTGATATACCTATAATCGATACATATTCTTATTGTTCCCTGCTTTTTATTAACCAGAACAATATTCGATACCCAATCCGTTAACGAGATTGGATAAATGAAACCTACTTTCAACAGCTTCTCAACTTCTGCTTTAATTGCAGCTGCTTTCTGAGGGTGGATCTGACACAAACGTTGCCGAACGGGTTTAGCGTCCGGGTAAGTCTTGATCTCATGAACAAAAATGGAGGGATCAATTCCTGGCATTTCCTCATAGGACCAGGCAAACACGTCGCGGAATTCCTAAAATAGGGCCTTGTATGTTGGAATTTTGTCATCTGAACACGAGGCACCTATATGAATGTGTTCAACAATTCCAGGCTTCACTGAAATGTCAATGGGAATAGTGCGAGAAATGTTTCCCAAATTCAGCTCTGAATCAGGATGTTCCATTGGACTTTGAGCGTCTTTGACATATTCAGCTGTAAAGATTGATGAGAAATCGTTTTCAAAACGATCATCCTCAGGTAAAAACGAAGATCTATGATGGAGATCTTCCCATGGTAAATCGTCTACGCACAGGATTTCACAAAGTTGTTCGTCAAATGAGACAACTTCAGGAAACGTTATTAACTCCGAGGTTGATGCGAAAAGAGATTCCTCACGGACCACATTCATTTGGTCGATTTGGGTTGAACTTGGGTCGGAAAAAGACTGCACGGCCTCATAAGCAATTTCATATGGACTCAAAGGCATTGCATCACCGAGTGAGTCTATCTTAGTTTCAGATGGGACAATCCAAGGATCATCATAAATAATAGTGTCTGAGGTAATCATATGAATGGATGCGAATGAAGGGTCTGCGTTGATCAGAGGAAAAGGAAAAGTTCCCAGTAAACCAGAATCTTTAACTAATCCGACGCCAACATCCTTATAAGGGATAGTCGTTTTACCGACATGCTGGATACTCTCTGAAGAGGCTGGGTCGGATGAAAAATAAGCCAGCTGGTCTATTGTCACGATCTTGCCATTATGTGGAAACTTTATGACTCTGAAGACCGATGAAACGACCGCTGTCATAGCGTAAAACCAACTTCGACCCAAAAGAAGGTTGTAGTCTAGAGGGGCATCAACGACCTCCAAATCTAGACTAACGGTTTTTCCTTCAACCCCTATAGGCAAATCCTGTAAAATGCCAAACGGATGGAACCCACGGCCATCAAAGGCCTTAAGAATTGTCAGGGATTGGTTCAGCGAAGGAGAACCAAGCGATCTCCAACATTGAATCGACATAATACACGTGGAAGCTCCCTCATCAATTACAGTCCGATGAATAGGCCTGTTTTTTACTATCACTGGAATCTCGAAAGCCATCTGATGAGGGAGACGTGGTGCACTATTTTCTAGATCAAAGATTATTAGGTTCGGGTCCTGAACATCAACAGCTCCTATAGCCGACAAAAGTAATTTTCGTTGTGCTGGGCATGATTGCAGCACTTCTAAAGCCGACATTGCTGAGGGTGAAACAGCTAAATCCTCAACAATGTTGTAATTCTGAGCTGCTCTCGCATGTGGATTGAAAGCATGGCGGGCGGTTTTATTACTAAGTCAGGGTTAGGTTTCTCGATCTGTAGTGGATCGGAACCGGGAGCTGAGGTTGATGGATTTGTATGAGAAGATTCTGCTTCTTTCGATCCATCAACAGGACTTTTACTACCGTAATCGTGAGATCGAGTCGCAATCCTTACATGAGACATCATCAATATGGGTTCTTCAGTGGCACTCGAGGAAGAACCTATCATCTTACTCTCCTGCTTTGGAAATGGATCTTTCAAAACAGCAGGAGTTGAGGAACCTTTGACAATTTTCACAACCTCGGCCCGATGGGGGCAATCTCTTGTAAAATGATCCTCTTCACAAATAAGACAAGGATATCGAGGTTTGCGCTTTTCGTCATTGGATTCCGACTTTTCTGTTTTCTCCTTTGGAGTCTTGTCTGCTTTACCCTTCTTCTTACCCTTCTTTTTCCCACCGTTTTTTGATTTAGCCGTAGATGATTCTACAGCGTGAATATCGGCGGAAATTTCAGGAGAAGACTCTCCTGTCGGGGAATCTGGTAAGGTTATAATGGGCGAAGAATTCTTTGAAGATTTCTTCTTGCTTTTAGTGTTTACCGTACCAATCATGCCATCAGCAGCATGAGATCCCGAAGGAGCAGCAGCGATTTGATTTGACTTTGGAAGATCTGGGATCTTTTCATGTAACGTACCTGACTAAGTGTAAACTAAGTCAAGGTACTGCGCTTGAGCAATTACTTGCTCTTTAGTAACTACTCCGGCCTTAGCTACATCTTCAGTAATCTTCGGTAATAATGATTTAACAAACCATTCAGCTAAGATTTGGTCCAGAATAAAAACTTTCACTAATCGCCATCGACGTCTCCATTCATGTATATGATCAGAAATATAAGTGGACGGCGACTGTTTTAGTGAAGTTAGTAGCTCTGTGCCATTATCATATCTGACCGGCAACTGAAAATGAGTTAGGAACGAGGTAGCTAACTGACTAAAATTGTAAAAAGAGGCCCGTGGTAACTCAATGTACCACTTGGCCGCGAGACCAATGAGCGTACGCTAGAAAAGACGTAAGCGGATCGAATCATCCGAGATGGAATTTGAAGCACACCAGAGGTGGTAAGTCATCACATGATTGGACGGATCCTCTCCAGACTTACCTTCGAACTTGGGTATATCACTGGGCAACTTATTTGGCATTGGCGGCCAGAACGGAAGATATTGTATTAGATCGTTCGTTAGGCGCGACAAGTCTGGTAAATCCAAAGTTGCGATAAACGGTAATTGCCGATTAGGATCCCTAAAACTCTGGGTCACAAGACCAGTCCCAGGAGGAGGATATCCAGGATAACTTGGAATAGGAATCGCATTCGGGATATTATATCCTCCTGGAAAACCAGGATTAACCGGACCGTACTGGGGTTGCTGAGGTTGTTGATAAGTGTACCCAGGATACGGTTGATACTGGTAAACCGGCTGTTGGACAGCAAGCCCGTATTGGTACTTTCCCTGGTACGGTTGATAAGTGAATTTTGGTTGACTAGTGACAACCGTACTTAAACCAGGTTGTCCTACAGGCATCTGAACCGTAGTTTGAATCGTAGATCCAGACAAGGGTACAGATGTCTGAGGAGTAGTTGCAGAGACAGTAGAAACCGGAGCTGTCGATACTCCAGAAGCAAGTGTGGTGGAAGGAGCAGATGTTGCGGTAGTTGCAGCAGCCGTTTGAGATGGAGTACTAGGTACAATTGGCGACTGAGTAACTATCGAAGTTACAGAAGTTTGAACATTAGACTGGACTGGTTGCTGGGATGGACCAGCAACTAAAGGTTGTCCAGCTTGAGATGACAACTGTATACTTGGCTGCAATACCTGTTGAACTTGCGATGGATCCCACACTATGTTCATTCCGGGGTATTGACCCATGACAGGTTGAGGATATTGAGATCCATAATCGGATTGAGGATAGGATTGATAACTGAAAGGTACAGTTCCCGTACCTTGAACATATGATTGACCTTGAGGTGATTGATAACCTTGACTCGAGTATTGACCTTGAGGTTGATAACCTTGAGGTAAATACTGATACTGGGGTTGACCTTGACCTTGAGGTTGATACCCTTGAGGTTGATACCCTTGAGGTAAATACTGATACTGAGGTTGACCCTAGGGTATATATTCAGGCTGGGGTTGACCTTGAGGAATGTATTGTACTATGGGTACATACTGTCCTTGCGGTTTCCCCCCAGACACAATTTGTGTACCTTGAGGTTGCCCCACAGGCGTTAATTGAGGCTGCCCCCCAGGCGGTAATTGGCCACCTTGAGGTGGAGAACCGGGAACTGAACCTGACATCAGGTAAATGTCCCCTACACCCAACGGTTTATTACCATTGTTTCCAGCTAATAACCCATGTTCAATGGGTTGAGGAGATGCTCCCGCAAAAGTACCAGAAAGTGACTGATACCCAGAAGGAACAGAAGGACCGCCGTACAAGAAAGATTCAGGAGATTGAGTGAACACGGACGACTGACCAGACATATTTACAGGAGTATAAATACCTCCAGGTGGAAAAGGAGTTCGAGGTGGAGAAAAACTTATCCCTGAGTTGTCTAAATAATTGGTTAACGAAAGGTACCAAGTAGTACTTCTAGGAGGACTGTAAAAGATAGATTCACGCTCTCTTAGATCAATAGTAGGTTGATCTTCAACGATAGATACGCCTAATTCTTCCTCTGGAGCAAGTTCTTCAATAGCTATCAAACCAGCAGGAAGATATTCGGTGATGACTCTTTCTACCCTAGGTGAATCAGGTGCACTAGAAGTTGGAGTAACAGGTTCAGATACTTCAGGTTCTTTGCCTATATCACTAGTAGATGAAAAACTACCAGCAAGCTCAGAAACTGCAACAGCTTCGGGATTATAACCTGTTTCTAGACCTTGGTAATCTGGATGGACTACCAACGACGATTCTCCTTCTTCAGGTGAACCTACTTTATTGCTACTAGGAGTTACAAGGACCTTTAAACCTTCGTAATGACTCGGGACCTCTTCAGGAGGTTCGCCTCGCAATCTACGGGACTTCCTCAACAAATCGGCCACGGTAACAATCTTAGGAGACTTGCCCCGAAGTCTACGGGACTGTCTCGGTAATTCAGCCACAGTTAAAAACTTTTAACTACTGCACACGCAAACAAAGTAAAAACTCAAAGCAAACCACCTAAAGTCTCTAAAGAACCAAACAAATTTGAATCACACGCCTAAAGAATCTAGGGCGTCAAACCATGCACAAACAGTAGCCTTCCAGACCAAAAACACTAGTTGGAGATGAAACCCAACATCGTTGAATTCAGTACAGAAGTGGTGGGCGGAACAGTTACCCCGGCAACCTGCTTAATGAATAGACCGGCACAAGTTCCTCCACTTTAACCGTCTCGAGTGAAGTGAACCCCCCGGAAAATCCAAGTGAGTCTAGCCGACGTCTACTCCAAGTACAGTGGGATCTTCCCTCCACCGTCACCTAGGTAGAATCCTAAAGATAATGGTCACTAAGGTCACCAACAGCAACAAATGCACCTGGGGGAACAGTCTACACTCCGACAGCACGCAAGTGCAGAGTATCAAGCTCAATCCCCTTGCCGGCTCCTTGACAATAATCCAAGGTTTACCGACAAGTGACCCCTGGCTCCTCAACAATGGTTAATCCGAGGTTTACCGTTTGTAATACGTGCGTGTCTGGCATCGTTCCCAATGAGGGAGGATTGATCCCCTCACTGGTTCGGACACGAGCTCGTGCTTCTCCTTTAAGAGGAGATTTCCCAGAGTACAAATGAAACAATTGGATTTATCCTACCACAAGATGAGCTACTTGTTTGGTTTTGCTGTCTTGGAGAGTTAATTACTCTCCTACTCCAAGACATTAGCCTGATCTATATTGGTCTTTCAGAGCCCTAGTAAATAAAAGTTACTAAGTTGATTTTACTTTAAGCGTTAATTTTATGGTTTTTCTTTAAGACAAAAGGTAGTGGAGATGAAACTGATGGTGTGTAGACTCGACCGAAATCCACTAAAAAGATGCACTTAGGATGATTTACACTAATTTTTCTTTTTCAATGAATTCCCTAGCTAAGAGAGTTGGAGAATACAAATTCGAAATAAAGACAACTTTCTTGGCAATGAAAAACAAAGAAACAAACTCTTTTATCTTTTCAAAACATATGACACATGACCACTAATCACTTTCACGAAAATTCCTTTTTCTTTCAAAGACACAAATGCTACCAAAGCAAACTTTCCTTCAAAAGATATTTTTGTATTTTTTCCTAATTAATAAAGCATGTAAAACTTACTTTAACAAAAATCAAAGTTAAAAAAAAACTATGGCAATCAAATCAACTCAATTCCACTCAAAATCAAATCTAAGAGAAAAGCACCTAAGAGTAAATCTAACGAGTCAAAAGCTTACTAAAGATGATTCCTCGATGTTTTACTCAGTCAAAATGTAACTAAGGACTAGTTAATGCAGAACCAAAAGCTAGTCAAAAACAAAATCAAACTCTTTTTGTTCTTTTTCTCAAGAATAAAATTCAAAGTTCAAACAACAAACTTTTTCGAGATTCGCAAAGAGAAGACACAAAGGTAGGTCTCTCACAAGGGTGAATTCTATGATAGGCCCGACTCCTAAGAGCACTGAAAAAAACCAAGGAGATCCAAAGTTTGACAACCTCTAATGCCAAAGTCACTACAGGACCAGTTAAAAATCAAACCCTAAGGCAAAATCCCTATGAATTTCACTAAAACCCTCGACACTGACGAAACAAGCTTAGGTGAAGATTTATGGCAGAAAACTAGTGGATTTGGGCAGAAAAACAAATTAAAAAGAAAATGTAAAAGGCAACAAAGAAGAAAAATGAAATTTTCTTAGTTTTGACAGGGGTACGCAGGCGACCTGTTTGCACAGGTGCGGGTATGCTCTGTGCACAAAGCGACAGTGCGTACAGGTACGCACTGTGCTACACTCAGAGGCTGCGTACTTCTAGCAAAACAAAGAAAAACTAAAATCTAATTTAACCCTAAGCTAGCCCACCCAAACACACAGTCAAACAGCCAAAAACCAGAAAACAAATAACTTTTCTCAGATCAAAAGTTCATACCAAGGAAAAAACATTCACATCAATGGATTCCCCAGCGGAGTCACCATTTTGTCATGCGGAAAGAGTCATTAGTGCGGACACAACCGACCTCCCTAGAAGCAAAAGCTTTCTAGTGACAAACAAGACAAATAAAGCTACCTTTCTCTAAACATGCATTGCAAATACAAGTAATCAGGGGATCTTTGACATACCTTTAGTCCAACGCTTTGTAGTAGTCCAGCCTCACCGATCCGGATGAGCTCCTCCTTCTCTTCGAAACCTACATTCACTAACAAGACAAAAGATTAAATAGCACCTGATAAACTCATAAAACAATACATATCCATCATACAGACCAAGGAGTATATGAAACAAACCATGAATAACAATCTGTTGAGAAAAATAAGTTCATTTGCATTAAAAGGTAACAAAAGGAACCATTACAACCTGAGCCTTGGTGTTGTGCAAGTCCCTCCTAGGGTCCAGCAAGAGTTTTCCTTTACTTTGATCAGTTCACCCACTCTCAAATAAGGCTAGGAAAGGATGGGAATCTCTCCTCTCAAGCTTTACAAGGGAGTCCTAATTCCAGCAGCATCTACCCTTAGGAATGTTCAGCTTTCAACCCCCCCCTTTGGCCCAATGCCTGTATTTATAGTGCTCTAGAAGAAGTTATTCAGGTCCACCATCAATGGGATAAGCCTCTCTTTGGATGGGATAGCTCCCCTCTTGATGGGATAAGTTCCTCTTTGGTAGGGATACATGAACCATCTGGAGGCGCTTCATACACGTCAAACAAGCTTCTAGAAGGCTCTAGAAATGACCACAAGTAACTTTTTTGGAGTGAAACTTGCACCTTTTGACCTTTACAGGAGTACGCACCCATTGCTTTACATACAGAGCGTACAAGTACACAGGTATTGTGAACTTGGAGTGCGTACACGCAGGTAAGGCTAAGAGAAATTGCGTACCCAGAGATATATAGATTTTTAATGACTTTCTCTCTTTCTTGGAGTTTGACATGGAGAGCAGAGGTATGAGGCTTGCCAAGGAGGATAGTATGACAGTTGATGGAGCCATACTAACTGCAAATAGTCATGGTGACAAATTTTAGTGTAACATTTACATAGAAGGATTTAGACAATGTAATTACAAAGCCAAATGGAAGTGAGATTTGAACCATTAAAGGTTGAATTGGTTGATGTGCACCTAGAGAGTACAATATTTTGCAAGTAGTTGGGTGGATTTAACTTTTTTAGAAATTCTAGGGCCATAACCTAGAAGTAACCAAATCCTTTAATTAAAATTTTGAATGTGCTCAAGTGGGAGACTTGACATTGCACATAACAAAAAATTTACTTTCTGTTATAGACATTTTTGGGCACTGCAACCCCAAGCATAAATGTCCATAAACTAAGGGCTCCTAAGTCCCTAAAAGTGTGTTCTAACCCATAAAAGAATAAGGTCAACTGATTACAGCTTCTCCCAGAAGTTCTCCATGAAAAACTGCTCATAATTGGTCAAAACTCGACCATTTCACCTACTCCATAGGCAAAGTGCGTTTCATCTCACCTAAATACACACAATAGGTGCATTGCATTTCCAAAATCCCTTCTATGGGGTGCGATGGGCGAGAAGGGACAAATGGCAGTGTCAATCCACGAGGTGGAGAAGCATGGAATCTTCCAGAAACTTCTCCTGTGACACTTGCCTCTCAGAATCGTCCAAGGATGAGTAAGAGATCAATGAGATCTCCAAGTGGAATCAAGAACTATCAGAGAGAAGAAACTAATCAAAAAACCAGAGCTAACTCACACCTCTGCAAGCATCTATATATGGATCCCTCATCCCAGAGGTTAGGGGTTGGAATTTTGCATCTTGTAAGGAATTGTTGTTGGTTTCTTGAGGTAACATCATAGTGTTGGGTGATCTAAGCTTTTCATGAGGTGAAGAAGGGCACACTTGCTAAGAGGATGATGTTGGGTCAGAACGATTGGTTGTAACTCTCTTGGCTCTTTTTGGCTCTTTCTTGATTATCAATAAAGCTATTCAAGTTTTCCTTCATACTCTTGTGTGATTTATGTTTTATGCATTTGTATGGTCAATTTACATCTGATCCTAGATTGTTTATGATAATAGATCCATGTTCTCGTATAGTGTTATGCTGCTTTGATTCTACAGGTACTCTGTGAAGCTAGGTATACAAGAAAGCAAGTAGCAAAGGACTATCCGAAGAGAGAGGAATCGAGCAAGGAACCAAGCGTAGGACAGAGGTTGGTCTCCTTTATTCTTCTCTCATCTATCTTTCATAAAGGAAAACGAAAGTAGTTTTACTTTGTTTGTTTCTAAGGTAGCTACCAGCCTTAGTGGGATTAGCAGTTCTGCATAGACACTTTTCCCTGTAACAAAATGTTGACTCCGCTGGGGAACGAGTAGATTGTTTGTTCATATACATTTGTTTACTTTATAAACTTACAGACAGAGCCTGAAGTCAAGCTAGCTAGCCTTCGAACTGCATTTGCTATGCAAGTGCAAAGTAGATCAATGCTGCTTCAGTCAATCTCCAAGTTTTGTTTATGATTTAAACAACTAATTTACAAGCTCTCTAATTGCCCTTGTGGTGGCTCTAGTAACCTCCTTAGATCTAGCCCTGTTATTGATTTACTGATTACCACTTGCTCGGCCAAAATCCCTGAACTGAACTGCAAACTGTGACCCGAAACCCAATCAAAGTCTCGTCCTTGGCTCCAGCGCACTGTCTGTTCTGTGAATCTCAAATTCAGCGCACTTCCTGAGTGTAGTAGGTGCGTTGCATTTAAGTTTCACTGTGTTACAGGTGCAGTGATCAGACTAGGCACTGTTCCTAAATTTTGGTTTCTGTGTTCACTCTTTTTAGATCTATTCAAGAGTTTTACTGCCTGTAGTCATTACACCTATATTTGAAACCCCTTTCCTTGCTGTTATTCCGCCTCCATTGTGCAAAGAACTGTAAATGTTTTTATGTATTTTTTGAGTCATTTTCAGTTCTCCTTTACAAAGAAGTAACGTAATTGTATTGTCGTTTCTTTATTTGAAAGTGTCGCAAGTGTCATTTTCAGTCATAGAAGAGAATCTGATTGTTCTTGATAGTCAATTACCCTGTTACTATTGTATTTGATCTGAATTAGTAGTTTTTCTAGTGTTGAAAGCAAGTTTTCATTTCCAAATCGCAAAGTGTTGTCATTGTCTTCATTTTGATTTTGAAAAGAAACTTGTTAGTAATTGTCGCTTTGAAAAATAATTTAGATTTGCGCATTAGCTTTCTTTTTATCATTCATACATTAAGAAGGGTGAAAACAAATTCATGCATGTGCATTTGCAGTTAGACTGTTTGTTGGTTTGATTTAGGACAGTGCATATAGTGTGTGCTCTTTGCTCTTTGTTGAAAGAACACCACCTCTCTTTCCTTAGTAGCTAGGATTTTAACTTTGCAAAAAGAAGATTAAACGACTGTTTATCATCTTAGATTGCATTTTAGGAATTGTAAATCTACATCACGCGGTGAACCTGAAAGGCAAATTTCTTAAGCAATATCAACTATAAAATAAATTTAATGAATCTAACAATGCTTTGGAACCTAACGCACAACATCTAGAAGTCTAGGCTAGAGACGTATTCCGGCGTCGTAGAGCCTGGTAACTGTTGTTTTCACTGTTGGTTGGGTGATTCCTCCACTTTGAGACGATAAGTGCCAGTACGGACTTGTGCTCCCACGTACCGTCGAGTGTATTTTGGGAGACCACAATAGGCTTAATCCTTTATCCATAGGAAGTCGTGTCTGCCACCCTATTGATCGCAATGCACTGAACACAGTATTCGGGAAGATTGACTACCATACCGTAAAAAGTATTATGCAGTTTTGCGATTGGTTTGGTAATCTCTCTGCCTAGATTTCCAGAGCAGTCCCTTTCGTTCCTTTTCAGACTCCTTAACAGAAAAGGTCCATCTGATCACTTGTCACTTCAGGCTCATTAAAAATCGAAGGCGACTAGAGTCATCTTTTGTTTTTTCTCGACTCTTAAAAATTGAAAAAACAAGTTCTGTCAAAGTGTCTAAAATTCATCTAATTTGAAAACATACTTCCCCTTTATTTTTAGTTGATCGAGTAATCTGCAATCGTGGAAGAAAGTCAATTGAAACCTCGTCATTCGCGGAGGCTTACGAGTCAACCATCTTTTTCTCCAGAATCGAAACTATTACGGAAAAAGAGAACTCATTTAACCGGTTCCAAATCTCCTGGTAAAGTTAGAACAAGTGTTCCAACACCATCAGAGACTCTGATTACTCCAAACATTTTTGGTATCCCTGCATTTATAGAAGAAGTTCAGTAGCCACCGAGGGACAGTAGCTCTGATCCTAGTTTGAGGGTAAACACTTGTGTTACTGAACCAGTTTCATCTACGACCGGTTCGGAGAGTGTTATTCCCCAAACATCTGTCGCTGCGGATTCCATACCTTCTTCGGCACCAAAAATATTTTATGGACCTGACTGTCTACCTCTTCCACCTGGTCTAATTGCTATAGAATAGATTGTGGAGGATCCTACATCTAGTACTCCATCTCAATTTGGAGTCGGGATCACTCTGTATCCTTCTTCATCAGAAATTAGTCTACCACCATCGTAAGCTCCTGTAGAATCGCTAGGTAATCTTTTGGATAGACTAGAAATGTCTGAACAACTGTCGACATCTAGGACTGTGTCGTCCGACACAGTGACGACAGAATTTCCTGCTATCACTCCAACAATGTTCGCTGGTATACCATCTATCCCAACTAGCTCTCAATCACTAGAAGGGGCCCACTCAGGGGCTATTTCGACAGTATGGTCCGTTCATTTTTTTTCATCTGGAATAGTATCCGGAAACTCTTATGTTGACTCTCAGCAAATTGATCCTTCAGGGTGTCAATTTGGGCAATATGGTCCTTAAGGGCAAACCATTCCTTTGAGTACCGGATTACCGCCGTATGGGGTGCAGTATACCCTTTCATTTTCTCCTCCAGGAGGACAACCATACGAGAGTTCACAACAAAATTCAGGTTATGCTGGAATTACATCTAGCGGTTGGGTGCCGACACTGCCTCAACAACCAAAAGTTGTATATTCAATGCAACAATGTTTACCTATGTCAAATATACCAACTACGCTAGCTATTGTGACGATGTCGCAAGTACAAGCGATGCCTGTTGTATGCCAACCTCAGGTTTCTTAGGTTGTAATGCAACAGCCTCTTGACCCTGCGACTCAACCATAATCGCTGACTGGTGGAATGACACAAGCCCAAACGAGTACAATTACCCCTCATCTTGGTCAAACAGTTAGTATCGGGCAATAGCACATGGCTTCACAACCATGGCTGGTGCAATACCAACAACCGCAATTCCAACAAGTATACCAAGGATCTGAGCAACAAATCTTTGCAAATAGTGGGTAGCTGTATATTCAAAATGATCAAAATCAACCATTCTACAATGGTTATGCCCACCAAACTTACCAAAGTTACCAACATCAAATGCATTATGCTGGTATACAAAGACCAACTGCCCAGGCGATTCCATCTTATCCTGGGTATGCTTCACCTAACCTGAATCAACAGTTACCCTTCGTGGAGACTTTAGAGTTACCGGATCTAAATCGGTTAACAAACGATCCAATCGCTTACCCCCCTTGGTGTCCAGCAATTCCGCATAAACTTCCGTCAGATATTCCTAAATTTAATGGAAATCCAGGTGAAGATCCATCAAATCATGTGATGACCTTTCATCTGTGGTGTTCATCAAACACCCTAAACGATGATTCGATTAGGCTTCGCCTTTTTCAGAGGATGTTAACTGGTCCGGCAGCAAAATGGTATATCAAATTTCCTAGAGCTTCGTTTGACAACTTCAGTACCCTAGCCACAACCCTTTTAACCCATTTTCAGTTACCAATAAGGTACGAAATGGGAACATAACTTCTTACCAATTTCAAAGAAACAACGACCACTCACATATCTGATCATATACATGAGTGGCAACGTCATCGTAGAATGGTAAAAACATATGTTCCTGATCAGCTTTTAGCTGAATGGTTTATTAAGTCCTTGTTACCTTCCATTACAGAAGATGTGGCAAAAGGGGGAGTCGTCATCGAAGAGCAAGTTATTGCTCGTGTGCAATATTTGGACTTGATTTACACTATCTGGCGCGCTCTACGATAAAATACCTGATGCTCCTAGACTGGAATTTTCCATTCCTCCCCCTCCTAAATCAAACAAAGACTCTCAAGCCAGTGATAGCGTCATAGGTACGACAAGCACGAAATCGACAAAGACTACATCTAAGAAATCTTGTAAGATTTTTTATCAAAATGCAAATTAAGAACTTCTCACCTCGGAGGTAAATGCCGTGTCGACAGACAAGGGAAAACAATTGAAGCAACCAGGGGGCAAGAAGAAAAAGAAAGGGAGAAAAAAGAAGCAGGATGAGTCATCTCCTGAAAAACCTTCTACAAACCCTTTTGGGCAAAGGAAACCCCCTGTGGGGTGTCAGATATGCGATGAGGATCATCGGACGAGAGATTGTCCACACAAATCTAAAGTTAAGAAACTCTTTAAGAGTTCAAAAACCTCAGCAGTATTGACTGATCTGTTTCCAAACCCGAGAACCAAACTGGTTGCTAATCAAAATGCTTCTCGATCCCAAGTGCTTATGTTGTCTATCTCAAAGCAGCAAAATGATGCTTTGACAAGGAATAAAGATTACGGGAATCCACAGCAGTCAAATAACAAGGCTAATGAACAACCTAGTAGTTCAACAACAACTTTGACAGAAGTTATGCCACCCATCATTCCTGAACCAATGATAAAGCCGCCAAAGGGAGTAGTACACAAATCAACATTTAATCCTTGTGCCAAAATAGCACAGAATTATAATATAGTAGAGGACCTGGCCCAATCGCCATCCACTATGTCGACACTTGATGTACCGCAAAATTGCCTCTCCCAAAAGCAAGATCTATTATCAGTAATAGGTGGGATTGACCCAACGGATTCCAATCTTGTATCCTTTAATCACAAAGGATATGACCCTCAGTTAACAGCTCAACTAGCTCTCCTTATTCAAGTGAAAGCCCTCAACAAAACTATTCATCGAACAATTATTGATGAGGGGGCATCTACATGTATTATGTTGATGAGTTGCTGGAAAAATTTAGGCTCACCACCCTTGTCGTGATCATCAACAATGTTAAAAGCATTTGATGGATGATCATACACTCCATACGGGATTTTAAGTAACTTGCAAGTTGAACTAGGGGGCAAAATAGTAGAAATTGATGTTGAAGTAAACGACGGAAACCTCGATTACAGCATCCTACTGGGAAGGCCCTGGATATATGCCATGGCCGCAGTTGTGTCGACCTACTTTAGGAAGATTGCATTTCCCTTTCAAGGAGGAATTACAATTGTTGACCAACAAACATTTCTCCCCAAAAGTTCACAAGTTACGAGAAGCATTCCAATGATCCATGGAAGCAATCATTCACTTCAAAATATCGGAGTCGGTCTCCTAAAAGACCCTGCCTTAATGGGTACTTTTGCCCTACCGCCTCCAAGTAATCTGGCGGAAGTGGCCACAGTGGAAACCTGCAATATGAAATCTTCTATATCTAATGGATTCAGAATATTCCTAAACATTTTTTCAGCATGGATCATCACCATTTTAGAAATATTGTAGAAATCAATTTTCTTGGCCTGGAAGGCAAACCTAAATCAATGCTCATCGAGTGTTTGGATAGATAGGTCTAAGGAATATGGCACCTCTTCAGATCCTTGCTCGCATGTACATTCTACAAATGAAGGAATCATTCAATCAATGATGATAAGAGAGGAACCATGGGAAAATCACCACCATCATTCTCGTCTTCTGGATTACCACGAAGATTATTCCAGCAACCTTAATCATCCTTCAGTTTTTGATCTTCTATAAAATACTGTAAATACGGTGGATTCCGAGGACGGTTCTTATATCGTGTCGACCCCATTAAAAATGAAACAAGGAGTCATCAGGATAGTTCTTTTACTGTGTCAACCTCATTGATAAATGAAACAAATCCCTTTCCAAATCTCAAAGGTAAACCTTCATTCCAACCATCGAGTTGAATGCAATGAAGCTTGGGGGCATGTACATCGATTTGCACTATTATACTGGGGGCATGCAAACTTTTCACGAGCAGTGTCACTACAGGGTTCAAGCTCGTTAAAAAATAAATTCACTTCGAGTAGTTTTAACGCGGACTTCATGCTCGTTAAAAAATAAACATAACCAATGAGCAAATGTTTCCCCCAGCGTTTAAGCTCATTAAAAAATGAACCGATTTCTGGTAAATAACCATCGTGAATGTAGTACTTCAGCCTTTGAAGCCTTGGTCGTGTTCTCATCATCACCTCCACTTTGTATTGGCCTATCATTCACCTCCACTTGATTGTTTACCCCTTTTGAGGAACAACAGCGAAGAGTGATTCTATTAGCCATACTTGTAACACTGTCATGATTGGAAAATTCCAAACCTTACCTGGAATCAGCTGCTACCCAAATTTATCACTCGTTCCTCAAAAAACAAGTCTCCTTTAAGCTCTTTTCAGCTGACTCGTAAAATATGAAAAGATTGCCGAGCCATTGGCCTCTCTAGCTCGTTAAAGTGACCAAAAATTCATCCCTCTATTTCAGACCTAAGGGATTAGATGACGAAAAAGGACTTTTGGAGTTTCCTTTACGTCCCTTTTCAGACTCTCTAAAATTGAAAAGGACCGAGTTATCTTTGTCGTTAAACTCGTTAAAACCTAATAGCGAAAAACTTGTCCATAATAGACAAGAACGAGTTTCACTATCGCTAGGCTCATTAATACATAGCGATGGGTTTGCTCGAAGGGAAAATTATAGAACAAGCATATGTTATCCTCCTCAATCTTGACAAAAATAAAGAGGTACAGGTTAGCAATGACTGGGGAAAAGTTGGGAAGAAAACTTGAAGAAACTTTGTTGGTAGCAAGTCGCTCTTGAACATGACACTTTCACTCCGCATCCAAGTCGGGTTGGGTTGTTTCATTCACTGGTCACATCAACATGGTCACATCACAATATCCACATTTGGGGTTAATGCTACCAATCCATCATGTCAGTGTCGCCGATATGTTCAAGAGAACTCACTTAGAGAATTCACCTGTGTCTCACCCGCTGCAATACATTTACGCTCCATTCTTTCATGACCGCCACCCTAAACCTTATATCACCAGATTGTTTTCACCTCCATTAAAATCATTTTCTTCGTTTCGTGTCATTGATGTGGGATTCATTAAGGCCCTCCTATGACGGATCACTTCTTGTCGACATGAGCTCATTATCCAAGAAGTCGATCTAGGAACACCCATTTCAGTACTTTGAAGCTTGCATGCCTCAATGGCAAGTTTCTCACTTCTGGCAACAGGTTTACATCAATGGCCTTCGACCAAAATATTTTGCGTGGTGTTCGACGCCAAGTCCCTTATTCACACCACGTGAATTGTACTGCAGTACCTTGAGGATCATTATCATTATCGGTGATTCCTCTCGCGCCTGTTAACAGCTTACATCATTGGCTGGTAATCAGGCGATGTCTTTCCATGTTCAACTCCAGAACATCTCTCACATGGATCGACTTGTAGTTTGAGTGAAGATCGAACAAGATTGAATACTCCGGATCTAGTTTCATCCATCTGGGCTGCGATATATATTCAGGAAAATAAAGACATCAAATGTACATCATTGCTACACAGATAATCATCCAATCTAAGGGATGATGGCTCTACGAGAATCATCAGTATACACTCATACGATTGTCTGTCCTATGTACATGAAAATGAATTTATAAAGCTGAGCATGGGAATGCCCGCCTCAGCTAGATCATGAAAATGTTATGAAGATAATGTATTGTATTGTATCTTATTATAGGTCTCCTTCCAGCTTGAAAGAACTTCAGATCCTCATGATAAAGCATTTCACCCTACATCAAAAAAGATTAATGACCTCATGCTTTAGGGGGCAACTGTTATAAACATTTTTGGGAAAATCCCCAGTGGAGTCGCCATTTTGTTACAGGGAAAAGTGTCTATGCAGAACTGTTAATCCCACTAAGGCTGGTAGCTACCTTAGAAACAAACAAAGTAAAACTACTTTCGTTTTCCTTTACGAAAGATAGACGAGAGAAGAATAAAGGACACCAACCTCTGTCTTGCACTTGGTTCCTTGCTCGATTCCTCTCTCTTCTGATAGTCCTTTGATACTTGCTTTCTTGATTCATGATCCGGATTAACCACAGTTCTCAGTTCATTCTGCCAACGTTTCAAACCCCAAAGGGGGTCCATCATCAGGACAAATTTGAAAGAATAAGAATGAGAGATTATTGAGAGAGAAGAGAATGCGACCTGGAAATAAATACAAGAAATTGCAGGTCCGCAGTTCTCCTCTCAATTTTTGTCCTCAGGATTTCAAGAAGACAGATCTCCTTCCATGTTTCCCCTCCGTACAGGGAAGTAATGTTAGATTTTAGACTTCTGTGGGAGTTTTTTGATTCATGATCCGGATTAACCACAGTTCTCAGTTCATTCTGCCAACGTTTCAAACCCCAAAGGGGGTCCATCATCAGGACAATTTTGAAAGAATAAGAATGAGAGATTATTGAGAGAGAAGAGAATGCGACCTGGAAATAAACTTGTTCCTACACTGTTTTAGAAATTGCAGGTCCGCAGTTCTCCTCTCAATTTTTGTCCTCAGGATTTCGAGAAGACAGATCTCCTTCCATGTTTCCCCTCCGTACAGGGAAGTAATGTTAGATTTTAGACTTCTGTGGGAGTTTTTTGATTCATGATCCGGATTAACCACAGTTCTCAGTTCATTATGCCAATGATCCAGATGAACTGAGAACTGTGGTTAATCCGGATCATGAATCAAAAAACTCCCACAGAAGTCTAAAATCTAACTTGCTTTCTTGTATACCCAGCTTCACAGAGTACCTGTAGAATCAAAGCAGCATAACACTATATGAGAACATGGATCTATTATCATAAAATATCTAGGATCAAATGTAAATTGACCATACAAATGCATAAAACAGAATCACACAAGAATATGAAGGAAAACTTGAATAGCTTTATTGATAATGAAGAAAAAGCCAAGAGAGTTACAACCAATCGTTCTGACCCAGCATCATCCTCTCAGCAAGTGATCCCTTCTTCACCTCATGAAAAGCTTAGATCACCCAACACTATGGTGTTGCCTCAAGAAACCAACAACAATTCCTTACAAGATGCAAAATTCCATCCTCCAACCTCTCGTGTGATTCAACGCCCATGCTATCACACCCTAATAAACATAAGAGGTGAAGAAGGGCCCACTTGTTGAGAGGATGATGCTGGGTCAGAACAATTGGTTGTAACTCTCTTGGCTCTTTTTGGCTCTTTCTTGATTATCAATAAAGCTATTCAAGTTTTCCTCCATACTCTTGCGTGATATATGTTTTATGCATTTTTATGGTCAATTTACATCTGATCCTAGATTGTTTATGATAATAGATCCATGTTCTCATATAGTGTTATGCTGCTTTGATTCTACAGGTACTCTGTGAAGCTAGGTATAAAAGAAAGCAAGTAGCAAAGGACTATCAGAAGAGAGAGGAATCGAGCAAGGAACCAAGCGCAAGACAGAGGTTGGTCTCCTTTATTCTTCTCTCATCTATCTTTCATAAAGGAAAATGAAAGTAGTTTTACTTTGTTTATTTCTAAGGTAGCTACCAGCCTTAGTGGGATTAGACTTCTTTATGCTCCTCTTGATTCCTCTTGCTAAAAAATGAACTAATTTCCGGTAAATAACCATCGTGAATGTATTACTTCAGCCTTTGAAGCCTTGGTCGTGTTCTCATCATCACCTCCACTCTGTATTGGCCGATCTTTCACCTCCACTTGTTTGTTTACCCCTTTTGAGGAACAACTGCGAAGAGTGATCCTATTAGCCATCCTTGTAACACTGTCGTGATTGGAAAATTCCAAACCTTACCTGGAATCAGCTGCTACCCAAATTTATCTCTCGTTCCTCAAAAATGAGTCTCCTTTAAGCTTTAGCACTGTAGCAAAATAATACAGAAGGGATGAATTAAGCACTAACCAAGATTCTATAATAATCAGAAGGGCCTTCTAAGTAAAGAATCTAAAATCACTATTCCAGGGATCCAGAGGTTGGAGGCTGGATCCCTAGAATAGTGATTGGAAGAGAGAACACCAGATTGATAATGATTAGTCTCCTGTGCGCAATATTTAGACTTGATTTATACTCAGTCTGGCATGCTCTACAATAAAATCCCTGATGCTCCTAGACCGGAATTTTCCGTTCCTCCCCCTCCTAAGTCAAAAAAGACTCTCATGCCGGTGATAGCATGATAGGTACGACAAGCACGAAATCAACAAAGGCTACATCTAAGAAATCCTGTAAGATTTCTGATCAAAATGCAAATGAAGAACTTCTCGCCTCAGAGGTAAATGCCGTGTCGAGTGACAAGGGCAAACAACTGAAGCAACTAGGGGGTAAGAAGAAAAAGAAAGGGAGAAAAAAGAAGCAGGATGAGTCATCTCCTGAAAAACCTTCTGCAAACCCTTCTGGGCAAAGGAAACCCCCTTCGGGGTGTCAGATATGCGATGAGGATCATCGGACGAGAGATTGTCCACATAACGCTAAAGTTAAGAAACTCTTTAACAAACAAAGTAAAACTACTTTCATTTTCCTTTATGAAAGATAGATGAGAGAAGAATAAAGGAGACCAACCTCTGTCTTACGCTTGGTTCCTTGCTTGGTTCCTCTCTCTTCTGATAGTCCTTTGCTACTTCCTTTCTTGTATACCCAGCTTCACAGAGTATCTGTAGAATCAAAGCAGCATAACACTATATGAGAACATGGATCTATTATCATAAACAATCTAGGATCAGATGTAAATTGACCATACAAATGCATAAAACATAAATCATACAAGAGTATGGAGGAAAACTTGAATAGCTTTATTGATAATCAAGAAAGAGCCAAGAGAGTTACAACCAATCGTTCTGACCCAGCATCATCCTCTCAGCAAGTGAGCCCTTCTTCAGCTCATGAAAAGCTTAGATCACCCAACACTATGATGTTGCCTCAAGAAACCAATAGAAATTCCTTATAAGATGCAAAGAACACCTCTTAAAAGAACAACTATGATAGTGATCCATATCTGAAACCAACAGCAATTCCTTACAAGATGAAAAATTCCAGCCTCTGGATCTCTGGGACGAGGGATCCATATATAGATGTCTGCAAGGGAGGTGAGTCAGCTTTTGAGATTTGATTAGTTTCTTCCCTCTGATAGTTCTTGCTTCCACTTGGAGATTGATGATCTCTTACTCATCCCTGGTCGAATTCAGAGAGGCAAGTGTCATAGGAGAAGTTTCTGGAAGATTCCATGTTTCTCCACCTCGTAGATTGACACTGCCATTTGTCCCTTCTCGCCCATCACGCCTCATAGAAGGGCTTTTTGAAATGCAATGCACCTACTGTGTGTATTTAGGTGAGATGCAATGCACTTTGCCTATGGAGCAGGTGAAATGGTCCAGTTTTGACTCGTCAACTGATAGAACACCTCTTATTGATCAACTGATTTGTTATTCGGATTTTGTTACAGGGAAAAGTGTCTATGCAGAACTGCTAATCCCACTAACGCTGGTAGCTACGTTAGAAACAAACAAAGTAAAACTACTTTCGTTTTCCTTTATGAAAGATAGATGAGAGAAGAATAAAGGAGACCAACCTCTGTCCTGCGCTTGGTTCCTTGCTCAATTTCTCTCTCTTCTTATAGTCCTTTGCTACTTGCTTTCCTTTATACACAGCTACACAAATTACCTGTAGAATCAAAGCATCATAACACTATACGAGAACATGGATCTATTATGATAAACAATCTAGGATCAGATGTAAATTGACCATACAAATGCATAAAACGTAAATCACACAAGAGTATGGAGGAGAACTTGAATAGCTTTATTGATAATCAAGAAAGAGCCAAGAGAGTTACAACCAATCATTCTGACCCAGCATCATGCTCTCAGCAAGTGAGCCCTTCTTCACCTCATGAAAAGCTTAGATCACCCAACACTATGATGTTGCCTCAAGAAACCAACAACAATTCCTTACAAGATGCAAAATTCCAGCCCCTAACCCCCTGGATCTCTAGGATGAGAGATCTATATATAGATATTTGCAGAGGTGTGAGTCAGCTTTGGGTTTTTGATTATTGTCTTCTCTCTGATAGTTCTTGATTCCATTTGGAGATCTCATTGATCTCTTACTCATCCTTGGGCGATTCTGAGAGGCAAGTGTCACAGGAGAAGTTTCTGGAAGATTCCATGATCATCCACCTCGCAAACTGTCTCCGCCACTTGTCTTTTATCATCCATCCCACCCCATAGAAGGGATTTTTGAAATGAAACACACTTCCCGTGTGTACAAGGTGAGATGCATCGAACCCTGGCCATGGAGCAAGTGAAATGATCCACTTTTGACCAGTTCTGAGCAGTTTTTCATGGAGAACTTCTGGGAGAAGCTGTAATCAGTGGACCTTGTTCTTTTAGGGGTTGGAACAACACTTTTAGGGACTTAGGAGCCCTTAGTTTATGGGCATTTATGCTTGGGGTTGCAGTGCCCAAAAATTTCTATAATAGTTGTCCCCTAAAGCATGAGGTCCTTAATTTTTTTTGATGTCGGGTGAAATGATTTATCATGAGGATCCGAAGTTCTTTCAAGATAGAAGGAGACCTGTAATAAGATAAAATAAAATACATTATCTTCATAATATTTTCATGATCTAGTTGAGGCGGGCGTTCCCATGCTCAGCTTTATAAATTCATTTTCATGTACATAGAACAGACAATTGTCTGAGTGTAGACTGATGATTCTGGTAGAGCCATCATCCCTTAGATTGGATGATTATCTGTGCAGCAATGATGTACATTTGACGTCTTTATTTTCCTGAATATATATCGCAACCCGTATGGATGAAAATAGATCCGATGTCTTCAATCTCATTCGATCTTCACTCAAAGTACAAGTCGATCCATGTGAGAGATGTTCTAGAGTCGAACATGGAAAGACATCGCCTGATTACCAGCCAATGATGTAAGCTGTTAACAGGCGTGAGAGGAATCACCGATAATGATAATGATCCTCAAGGTACTACAGTACAATTCACGTGGTGTGACTAAGGGACTTGGCGTCGAACACCACGCAAAATCTTTCGGTCAAAGGCCATTGATGTAAACCTGTCGTCGGAAATGAGAAACTTGCCATTAAGGCATGCAAGCTTCAAAGTACTGAAATGGGTGTTCCTAGATCGACTTCTTGGATAATGAGCTGATGTTGACAAGAATCGATTCGTCATAGGAGGGCCTTAATGAATCCCACATCAATGACACGAAATGGAGTAAATGATTTTAATGGAGGTGAAAACGATCTGGTGATATAAGGTTCAGGGTGGTGGTCATGAAAGAATGGAGCGTAAATGTATTGCAGCAGGTGAGACACAGGTGAATTCTCTGAATGACTTCTCTTGAACATATCGGCGACACTGACATGATGGATTGGTAGAATTAACCCCAAATGTGGATGGTGTGATGTGACCATGGTGATGTGACCGGTGAATGAAATAACCCAACCCAACTTGGATGCGGAGTGAAAGTGTCATGTTCAAGAGCGACTTGCTACCAACAAAGTTTCTTCAAGTTTTCTTCCCAATTTTTCCCCAGTCATTGCTGACCAGTACCTCTTTATTTTTGTCAAGCTTGAGGAGGATAAAATATGCTTGTTCTATAATTTTCCCTTCAGGCAAACCCATCGCTATGTTTTAACGAGCCTAGCGATAGTGAAACTTGTTCTTGTCTATTATGGACAAGTTTGTCGCTATTAGGTTTTAACGAGTTTAACAACAAAGATAACTCGGTCCTTTTCAATTTTAGAGAGTCTAAAAAGGGACGTAAAGGAAACTCCAAAAATCGTTTTTCGTCATCTAAATCCCTTAGGTCCGAAAAAGTATAAAACAATACAGAAGCGATGAATTTTCGGTACTTTTAATGAGCCGAACAAAACAAGCGCTCGATATTTTTGTGTAATAATCCCTCAGGTCCAAAAAGATTAAAATCTAAAGGAGGGATAGCACTTCCGGTCACTTTAATGAGCTGGAGAGGCCAATGGCTTGGCAATCTTTTCATATTTTATGAGTCAGCTGAAAAGAGCTTAGAGGAGACTCATTTTTTTGAGGAACTATGATTGCAGCTTGTGATTTGATTAGTGTCTTCCCTCTGATAGTTCTTGATTCCACTTGGAGATTGATGATCTCTTACTCATCCCTGGTCAAATTCAGAGAGGCAAGTTTCATAGGAGAATTTTCTGGAAGATTCCATGCTTCTCCACCTCGCGGATTGACACTACCATTTGTCCCTTCTCACCCATCGCACCCCATAGAAGGGCTTTTTGAAATGCAACACACCTACTGTGTGTATTTAGGTGAGATGCAATGCACTTTGCCTATGGAGCAGGTGAAATGGTCCAGTTTTGACCAGTTCTGAGCAGTTTTTCATGGAGAACTTCTGGGAGAAGCTGTAATCAGTTGACCTTGGAGTCACTTACAGGATCATCAGGGACTCCAGGGATAGGATTCCCTTACATTAGACCCATAATCCTAAGGAGCGTCAACTACAAATAGGTTATGCTCATGACTCACACAAGAGTCAGGGAAAAGCTAGAACACCTCTTATGCAGAAAACTATAATAATAATTGCTGTTGGTTTCTTGACGCAACATCATAGTGTTGGGTGATCTAAGCTTTTCATGAGTAGAATTGGGATTAGCAGTTCTGCATAGACACTTTCCCCTTGAAGTTTGCATGCACCTCGATTTGTGTTATTATGCTGGGGGCATGCAAACTTATCACGAGCAGTGTTACTGCAGGGTTCGAGCTCGTTAAAAAATAAATCCGCCTCGAGCAGTTTTAACGTGGACTTCATGCTCATTAAAAAATAAACATAAGCAATGAGCAAATGTTTCCCCCAGCGTTTAAGCTCATTAAAAAATGAACCAATTTCCAGTAAATAACCATCGTGAATGTAATACTTCAACCTTTGAAGCCTTGGTCATGTTCTGATCATCACCTCCACTTTGTATTGGCCGCTCATTCACCTCAACTTGATTGTTTACCCCTTTTGAGGAACAGCTACGAAGAGTGATTCTATTAGCCATCCTTGTAACACTGCGGTGATTAGGAAATTCCAAACCTTACCTGGAATCAGCTGCTACCTGAATTTAGCACTCGTTCCTCAAAAAAACGAGTCTCCTTTAAGCTCTTTTCAGCTAACTCGTAAAATATGAAAAGATTTCCGAGCCATTGGCCTCTCTAGCTCGTTAAAGTGACTGGAAGTGCTATCCCTCCTTTAGATTTTAATCTTTTTGGACCTAAGGGATTATTACAGAAAAAAATCGAGCGCTTGTTTTCTTCGGCTCGTTAAGAGTGCCGAAAAATCATCCCTTCTGTATTGTTTTATACTTTTTCGGACCTAAGGGATTAGATGACAAAAAAAGCTTTTTGGAGTTTCCTTTATGTCCCTTTTCAGACTCTCTAAAATTGAAAAGGACCGAGTTATCTTTGTTGTTAAACTCGTTAAAACCTAATAGCGACAGAATTGTCCATAACAGACAAGAACGCGTTTCACTATCGCTAGGCTCGTTAAAACATAGCGATGGGTTTTCCCGAAGGGAAAATTATAGAACAAGCATATGTTATCCTCCTCAAGCTTGAAGAAAATAAATAGGTACTGGTCAGCAATGACTGGGGAAAAATTGGGAAGAAAACTTGAAGAAACTTTGTTGGTAGCAAGTCACTCTCGAACATGACACTTTCACTCCGCATCCAAGTCGGGTTGGGTTATTTCATTCACTGTTCACATCACCATGGTAACATCACACCATCCACATTTGGGGTTAATGCTACCAATCCATCATGTCAGTGTCGCCGATATGTTCAAGAGAAGTCATTCAGAGATTTCACCTGTGTCTCACCCACTGCAATACATTTACGCTCCATTCTTTCATGACCGCCACCCTGAACCTTGTATCACTAGATCGTTTTCACCTCCATTAAAATCATTTGCTCCGTTCCATGTCATTGATGTGGGATTCATTAAGGCCCTCCTATGACGGATCGCTTCTTGTCGACATCAGCTCATTATCCAAGAAGTCGATCTAGGAACACCCATTTCAGTACTTTGAAGCTTGCATGCCTCAATGGCAAGTTTCTCACTTCCGGCGACAGGTTTACATCAATGGCCTTCGACCGAAAGATTTTGCGTGGTGTTCGACGCCAAGTCCCTTATTCACACCATGTGAATTGTACTACAGTACCTTGAGGATCATTATCATTATCGGTGATTCCTCTCGCGCCTGTTAACAACTTACGTCATTGGCTGGTAATCAGGCGATGTCTTTCCATGTTCGACTCCAGAACATCTCTCACATGGATCGACTTGTACTTTGAGTGAAGATCGAATGAGATTGAAGACCCCAGATCTAGTTTCATCCATCCAGGCTGTGATATATATTTAGGAAAATAAAGACATCAAATGTACATCATTGCTGCACAGATAATCATCCAATCTAAGGGATGATGGCTCTACCAGAATCATCAGTCTACACTCAGACGATTATCTATCCCATGTACATGAAAATGAATTTATAAAGCTGAGCATGGGAATGCCCGCCTCAGCTAGATCATAAAAATATTACAAAGATAATTTATTGTATTGTATCTTATTATAGGTCTCCTTCCAGCTTGAAAGAACTTCGGATCCTCATGATAAAGCATTTCACCCAACATCAAAAAAGATTAACGACCTCATGCTTTAGGGGGAAACTGTTATAGACATTTTTTGGCACTGCAACCCCAAGCATAAATTTCCATAAACTAAGGGCTCCTAAGTCCCTAAAAGTGTTGTTCCAACCCCTAAAAGAACAAGGTCAACTGATTACAGCTTCTCCCAGAAGTTCTCCATGAAAAACTGCTCAGAACTGGTCAAAACTGGATCATTTCACTTGCTCCATGGCCAAGGTGCGATGCATCTCACCTTGTACACACGGGAAGTGCATTGCATTTCAAAAATCCCTTCTATGGGGTGCGATGGATGAGAAAAGACAAGTGGCGGAGACAGTTTGCAAGGTGGATGATCATGGAATCTTCCAGAAACTTCTCGTGTGACACTTGCCTCTCAGAATCGCCCAAGGATGAGTAAGATATCAATGAGATCTCCAAATGGAATCAAGAACTATCAGAGAGAAGACACTAATCAAAAACCCAGAGTTGAATCACACCTCTGCAAATATCTATATATAGATCTCTCATCCTAGAGATCGAGGGGGTTAGGGGTTAGAATTTTGCATCTTGTAAGGAATTGTTGTTGGTTTCTTGAGGAAACATCATAGTGTTGGGTGATCTAAGCTTCAAATGAGGTGAAGAAGGGCTCACTTGCTGAGAGGATGATGTTGGTTCAGAACGATTGGTTGTAACTCTCTTGGCTCTTTCTTGATTATCAAAAAAGCTATTCAAGTTTTCCTCCATACTCTTGTGTGATTTATGTTTTATGCATTTGTATGGTCAATTTACATCTGATCCTAGATTTTTTATGATAATAGATCCATGTTCTCGTGTACTGTTATGCTGCTTTGATTCTATAGGTACTCTGTGAAGCTGGGTATACAAGAAAGCAAGTAGCAAAGGACTATCAGAAGAGAGAGGAATCGAGCAAGGAACCAAGCGTAGGATAGAGGTTGGTCTCCTTTATTCTTCTCTCATCTATCTTTCATAAAGGAAAACGAAAGTAGTTTTACTTTGTTTGTTTCTAAGGTAGCTACCAGCCTTAGTGGGATTAGCAGTTCTGCATAGACACTTTTCCCTGTAACAAAATAAAGAAGCATAAGAGGTGTTCTAGCAGGCCACCATAATAATCAAATCTCAAAAAGAGAAAATCAGAGTCACCTATTTCTAGGGTCTACTTGCTGATCAACTGATCATGAGGTGTTACTGCAGGGTTCAAGCTCGTTAAAAAATAAATCCGCTTCGAGCAGTTTTAATGCGGTCTGCATGCTCGTTAAAAAATAAACATAAGCAATGAGAAAATGTTTCCCCCAGCATTTAAGCTCATTAGAAAATGAAACGATTTCCGGTAAATAACCATCGTGAATGTAGTACTTCAGCCTTTGAAGCCTTGGTCGTGTTCTCATCATCACCTCCACTTTGTATTGGCCGATCATTCACCTCCACTTGATTGTTTACCCCTTTTGAGGAACAGCTGCGAAGAGTGATTCTATTAGCCATCCTTGTAACACTGCCGTGATTGGGAAATTCCAAACCTTACCTGGAATCACCTGCTACCCGAATTTATCACTCGTTCCTCAAAAAACGAGTCTCCTTTAAGCTCTTTTTAGCTGACTCGTAAAATATGAAAAGATTGCAGAGCCATTGGCCTCTCCAGCTCGTTAAAGTGACCGGAAGTGCTATCCCTCCTTTAGATTTTAATCTTTTTGGACCTTAGGGATTATTACACAAAAAGATCGAGCGCTTGTTTTGTTCGGCTCGTTAAAAGTACCGAAAATTCATCCCTTCTATATTGTTTTATACTTTTTTGGACCTAAGGGATTAGATAACGAAAAAGGATTTTTGTAGTTTCCTTTACGTCCATTTTCAGACTCTCTAAAATTGAAAAGGACCGAGTTATCTTTGTCGTTAAACTCATTAAAACCTAATAGCGACAAACTTGTCCATAACAGACAAGAACGAGTTTCACTAGGCTCGTTAATACATAGCGATGGGTTTGCCTGAAGGGAAAATTATAGAAAAAGCATATGTTATCCTCCTCAAGCTTGACAAAAATAAAGAGGTATTGGTCAGCAATGACTGGGGAAAAATTGGGAAGAAAACTGGAAGAAACTTTGTTGGTAGCAAGTCGCTCTTGAACATGACACTTTCACTCTGCATCCAAGTCGAGTTGGGTTGTTTCATTCACTAGTAACATCACCATGGTCACATCACACCATCCACATTTGGGGTTAATGCTACCAATCCATCATGTCAGTGTAACCGATATGTTCAAGAGAAGTCACTCAGAGAATTCACCTGTGTCTCACCCGCTGCAATACATTTACACTCCATTCTATTGAAAATAATACTGAGAGGGGGGGGGGGGGTGAATCAGTATTATCAGAACTATAAAACTTTTTCAATGCTCAGAAACATATACGCTACTTTCGTTAAGTGAACCAGCGTGTACACGCAACTGTGTCTAAAGAAAACAGCGTATAGCCAGAAATATTATAATTCAGTTAGTTTATCTTCAGTTAAGTGCATAAGGACATTATTCACCATATTAAGAGTAAACAGATGCAGTAGAACAGATCACACAAAAACCACACACATGAACACCATGATATAAGGTGGAAACCCAATGTGGGTGAAAACCACCTGCTGCAAGTCGTCTCTATCTTTCTTTAATATGAAACTTCAGTTTACAATCTTTTTGTACTGGTGCAGCCTTATACCAGTACGCAGGCTACAACCTGCTGAAGGCTTCAACCTTCTCTCGTTCTCCAAACTCCCTTGGAAGGGAGCTCCAACCCCCTTTGCTCTTGTACTAGCTAAGATACTAGTACGTAGGTGCTGACCTACAATCTTCTTTCTTTCAGGTACCACCTTTCATACATTTTCAGACTGGATATTCCTGAAGCACAACATTACAATCTGAAGACCACAATTCATTCAACTTTCACAACAGATCATTGAAGCACAAAACAACCAATACTAGCATCATCAATCTTTGAATCACTGAACCACTGAAACCCTGTCAACACCAGTCACAAGAACTCAGAGCAGACTACAGAACTCTGCAATAGCAGTCAGATCCAACTGCAACCCCAAAAATCAAACTTCAAAAGATATACGCTACTTCAATGAGAGAAACCCGCGTATACACGCGCTTTTACCGAAGACAACCAGCGTACAGATCTAAAAATAAATTCTCTTAACTTGCAGCTGTACCAGACATCAGTTAGACCCAGAACATAACATTGCGTCAGTATGCAGATCTAGAAATACGCATAATCAACCATATCATAATAGTGCATTTCAAACCATTAGATCCCGATCTATCCTTAGATCTAGTCTTCCATCAACCGATATGATCTCTCCTTAGCTTAGATCAAGCAACCCAGAACCTGCATATCAGATCTCTTTCTTTTTCAGATATTCAAGCCTTTTCAAAAGATATTTTTCCCTAATGATCTTCTTCTCCTTATATAGCCTTAGGCCTTGCTCAATACCAAGAGCCAAAACCATAGAAATCCAATACCATCAACTTAAAAACTAGGGATCAACACGTCTGTCGAGATACTTTGGTCCAAATTCATAGGCTCAAGTACCGAGGACTAACTACCACGGACCAAAAGGAAGTTTCCCTACATATACGCCCTTTTCTGTTCATGCATCTGCATGTATACGGGCCTTCGTATATAGCTCTCCTGCGTATACGCGACTTAGTATGCAGATCACCAGCGTGTATACGCAACTTGGACTTAATTAACCTGCGTATATGAGATTTTCTCTTCATTCTGTAGTCTGAACGGAGATCTGTCATCAAAGAGAGTTGCCATCAAGGACAACACCTGTATCATAGCACCACCCCTGTGCCAAAATGCCAACAATCTCCCCCTTTGGACTTGATGGCAACCTCAAGCTCCTTAGAATCATTCTCCCCCTTTGTCATCAAGGGCAAAGGGCTGTGCTCCCCCTGAGTACATGCTGATACCTCTGCTGGGCTGTGCTGAATCATGCTCCCCCTGACTGTAGGCAAGATCTGCAAACGATGTTCTTCAAAGAGAACCAAGACTTATACACCATAAGGGACCTTCCTATCACCAAAAGACTCAATACATACATCCATACTCCCTACCAAGAGGGGACACATCAGAAACAATCAATTATAGTACATCATTCATCCCAGGCATAGTGGGGAAACCAACATAGGCCGTTACATGACCTTGACACCATAAAAGAGATATCACACAAGAGATACATGACATAGAGACAACAAATCTAGACCAAGACTTATGAAAGTCACCAGCAGCATCTGATAAACATCTTTTAGATCAGCAACCAAGATTTCTTTCTGAGCTCCTTCTCCTGAAACCAACATCAGTCAAACATCAAAAATGCCAACAATGCTTTATGAGACTTTAAGCTGCTCCCCCTGAACCTGTGCCTGCTGCACCCCCTGAAACTGTGCCTGAAGAATTCTGGCATACCCATCTCAGACCTTTTCCAACCAGAGTCTGACCTTGCTGTTCAGAACTCCATATACGCGATTTCTCCTGCATAAACCTGCGTATGTACGCGGATATACTTACTGCAGCACGCGTACATCATACACGCGACTTTCCCACCATAAATCGGCGTGTATACGCGGATATCCCTTACGTAACTTGCGTATACCAACTTTTCTGTAGAACAGACAAGCTTCAACAGCAGGATGAAGCATCAACTACTCCCAGCTTTTGTCTGAGATATTCAAAAGTTTCCCTGGGCAGTGGTTTTGTGAGAATATCAGCAATTTGTTCCTTAGAGGGAACATACTCCAACTTGACCTTCTGCTCAAGCACTTGTTCCCGAAGAAAATGGTACTTGATTGGTATGTGCTTGGTTTTTGAGTGCATGACTGGATTCTTTGAAATGCTGATTGCACTTGTATTATCACATAAGATAGAGACTGGTGGAGTGCAAGTGATTTGAAAGTCCTGCAAGGTCTGCATCATCCAAAGAATTTGTGTGCAACAAGATGTCGCAGCCACATATTCTGCTTCAGCTGTAGATAAGGCAATCGAACTTTGTTTCTTGCTGAACCAAGATACTAATCTGGAGCCCATAAAGAATGCACCACCACTTGTGCTCTTCCTGTCATCCACGCTTCCGGCCCACAATCTGAGATTCTGGATGATTCTTTTGAACATATCTGGATGGAGTCTTCTCTTCTATTCTTGTCTGCTCCTCTGGTTCTTCTTGAGGTTCTTCTTCTTCTTGAGGTTCTTCTTCTTCATCATTCCGCCTTTGAGGGTAGCCTTCATCTTCTTCAATGTCTTCATGATGAACTTGCCTAGGAATATATCCCTTCTCATCAACCACTACATCAATGCTGTCAACAATTCTGCCAAGTCTTTTATTGTAGCACTTGTATGCTTTGCTATGTGGAGAATAACCAAGAAGAATGCCCTCATTTGCTCTTGGTTCAAGTTTGCCAAGTTGCTCATCAGTATTCTTAATATAACATTTGCTCCCAAAGATTTTGAAGTGCTTCACCGAAGGAGTCTCACCACTCCAGAGCTCATGAGGTGTTTGAGTGTTGTTTACTCGGACATTTGTTTTGTTAAGAATAATAACTGTAGCATGTGCAGCTTCACCCCAGAAGGTTGCGGGAGTACCTGATTCATAAAGCATAGCACGAGCCATTTGTTAGATTGTTCTGTTCATTCTTTCCACAACCCCATTTTGCTGAGGAGTTCTAGTTGTAGAGAATTCTCTTCTTATCCCATGTTCTTCACAGAAATCGAAAAATTCGTTTGATGTAAACTCCCCACCTCTGTCAGATCTGAGGCACTTAATTTTGTGTCCTAATTCATTTTCAACCAAGGCTTTGAAGGATTTGAATTTTTCGAATGCTTCATCTTTGTGCTTCATGAGCCCTAACCAAACAAATATGGAGAAATCATCAATGAATAATATCAGATATTCTTCTCCTCGAGGTGTCCTCTTCCTAAATGGACCACATACATCTGTATGGACTAGCTCGAGAGGCATGCTAGCTGATCCTTCCTTCTCTGGAAAGTTAGTTCTGGTTTGCTTTCCAAACTGACAAGATTTGCATATGGTATTGTCTGGAATTTTGATATCTGGAAGACCACGAACTGCCTCATATTTGCATGCTTTCCTTATTTGTGAAAAGCTTAGATGCCCCAACCTCCGATGCCATAGCCAATGTTCATCATCCTTGCTTAAGTAGCATTGTTGTCTTTCCTCAAAGATATATAGATTATTTGGAGTCCTTCTTCCTTTGATCACTGTTTTACCTGTATCAAGATCGCGAACACAACATCCATTTGATCTAAATATTACCTCGGTTCCTTGATCGCACATCTGACTGACACTCAAAAGATTATGCTTCAATCCATCAACATATAAAACATTTCCTGCTTTGACCTTCTCTTTCAACGGAGCAACACCTTTTCCTTTTATGGCTGCAGAGATATCGTTCCCAAAAGAAACTTTCTTCCCCTTTTCTAATGCGGTATATGACTCAAGCTTATCTTTGTCCCCTGTCATATGCTTCGAACATCCGCTGTCAATGTACCATAGACTTTCTTGACCTTCTGCATAAAAGGCTATCCCACATCTTTCTGGTTGTGAATCTTTTATTCTCCATGTTCTAACATTTGAGGTTTGTTCCTTCTGAGTTGTCTTCCGGAACCTGCTCCTGCATTCAGAGTCTTCATGACCAAAGTTATTACAAATAGAGCATTCAACTTCATTTTCAAGAACCGAAAAATTGTTATAAGTCCTTTTCATGGTTCCAGTCATTCTCCCTTGCTTTTGAGCTTCTCTAGTCATGATTGTCTTGTAGGCAACACATTGAGCTGCTTTGTGACCGAAATTATGGCAAGAAAAGAATTGGCCATTAAAGAAACTTCTGCGATAATCAGATCTATCATCCAACCAATTGTAGCTTCTATTCACATTCATTCTTGGAGCAAATTGGGAAGATCTTACCTGTGGCTGATTGTAGCTTCTGTTTGTCCTTAAGGCAGTTTGTCCCCGAATTTCTTGATGGTCTTTATTTGTTCTTGGGGTAAACTGTCCCTGATTCACCTGATGGCTTTTATTTTGCCTTTGCTCGCTTCTCCTTGCTGCATCAAGATAACTTTTAGAGGTAGAGGCTTGAGATGTTTCTCCATTATATCCAAGACCTGTCTTGATCAGAGGAGAACGCTGCACATTGATAATCTCATCCAAGGTTTCAGATCCTTTAACAAACTTAAGATTAATTGCTTTGGTTTTCTCAATCTCCTTTCTAAGACAAACAATCTCACATTCCAATTTTTCAAGATGTTTTTCCTTTTCAGCTAGTTGACATTTTAGAGAATCAATAATAGCACTCTTCTCTTCTAAACAAACTTTGAGATCTTTCATTTCTTCATAAAAGCCTTCTACATCTATAGCATCCATGTAGTCATCATCTTCAAAAGCCATCAAAAGTTTATATCTATTACCTTGTTCATCTTCATCACTATTTGAAAGTCCATCACTATCTTCATGAGTGTAATAGCTTTTCTTCTTTTCATATTGTTTCTTGTTCCATTTAACAGGTTCCTTTCCCTTGTCATTCTTATCTTTGTGAGGACATTTGGCAGCATAATGACCTACTCTTCCACAAGCAAAGCATTTAAAAGGTAACTTACCTCTGAACCTTCCAGAACCCCTTTGAAGATTTCTGACAAAATTTGATTCCTCTTCTTCATCTTCTGGCAGTTGACTTGCTTCATAATAATCTTCTTTGCCTGAAGCCTTGAAGGCAGCTTCTCTTCTGCCTGATGGACCTCCCTTTCTCATTTCATAAGCGGTTAGAATTCCGTGAAGCTGAGACATAGTAAGAATTTGCAAATTTTCTTTTTCTTCTATGGCAGACACTTTAGATTCAAACTTGGGGGACAAAGATCTTAGAACCTTTTCAACCACAATAGCCTCTTTTATTTCTTCACCCAAGTTTTGCATGCAATTGACAATCTCATCTACCCTAAGGAAGTAGTTAGCCACACTTTCATCATTATACATTCTGAGAGTCTCATACTTAATCCTGAGAGTTTGAAGTTTAGCACGCTTTACCTGATCGTCTCCTTCATAGCTCGTGACCATTTTATCCCATATTTCTTTTGCAGATTTATAGTGCATTACCTTCATGAATTCTGATTGAGAGATGCATCCCAATAGAGTATTGACTGCTTTCGCATTTGTTTCATATTTCTTTTTCTCGGCTGCATCTGTAGGAGTAGCTGAAGGAAAAGTGTAGCCTGTCTCTACTATGTTCCAAACTTCTGTACCAAGAGATTGAAGATAGGCAGTAACTCTTACCTTCCAATAATTGAAGTTTGTCCCATCAAAAACCGGTGGCCTGATTGATGCTTCTTTCTTGTAGTTGCTCATGATGAACGATCTACCTTCAAGCGGTCAAGCTTCTCTGAAGGACCTGCTCTGATACCAATTGTTGAAAATAATACTGAGAGGGGGGGGGGGGGGGGGGTGAATCAGTATTATCAGAACTATAAAACTTTTTCAATGCTCAGAAACATATACACTACTTTCGTTAAGTGAACCAGCGTGTACACGCAACTGTGTCTAAAGAAAACAGCGTATAGCCAGAAATCTTATAATTCAGTTAGTTTATCTTCAGTTAAGTGCATAAGGAAATTATTCACCATATTAAGAGTAAACAGATGCAGTAGAACAGATCACACAAAAGCCACACACATGAACACCATGATATAAGGTGGAAACCCAATGTGGGTGAAAACCACCTGCTGCAAGTCGTCTCTATCTTTCTTTAATATGAAACTTCAGTTTACAATCTTTTTGTACTGGTGTAGCCTTATACCAGTACGCAGGCTACAACCTGCTGAAGGCTTCAACCTTCTCTCGTTCTCCAAACTCCCTTGGAAGGGAGCTCCAACCCCCTTTGCTCTTGTACTAGCTAAGATACTAGTACGTAGGTGCTGACCTACAATCTTCTTTCTTTCAGGTACCACCTTTCATACATTTTCAGACTGGATATTCCTGAAGCACAACATTACAATCTGAAGACCACAATTCATTCAACTTTCACAACAGATCATTGAAGCACAAAACAACCAATACTAGCATCATCAATCTTTGAATCACTGAACCACTGAAACCCTGTCAACACCAGTCACAAGAACTCAGAGCAGACTACAGAACTCTGCAATAGCAGTCAGATCCAACTGCAACCCCAAAAATCAAACTTCAAAAGATATACGCTACTTCAATGAGAGCAACCCGCGTATACACGCGCTTATACCGAAGACAACCAGCGTACAGATCTAAAAATAAATTCTCTTAACTTGCAGCTGTACCAGACATCAGTTAGACCCAGAACATAACATTGCGTCAGTATGCAGATCTAGAAATACGCATAATCAACCATATCATAATAGTGCATTTCAAACCATTAGATCCCGATCTATCCTTAGATCTAGTCTTCCATCAACCGATATGATCTCTCCTTAGCTTAGATCAAACAACCCAAAACCTGCATATGAGATCTCTTTCTTTTTCAGATATTCAAGCCTTTTCAAAAGATATTTTTCCCTAATGATCTTCTTCTCCTTATATAGCCTTAGGCCTTGCTCAATACCAAGAGCCAAAACCATAGAAATCCAATACCATCAACTTAAAAACTAGGGATCAACACGTCTGTCGAGATACTTTGGTCCAAATTCATAGGCTCAAGTACCGAGGACTAACTACCACGGACCAAAAGGAAGTTTCCCGACATATACGCCCTTTTCTGTTCATGCATCTGCGTGTATACGCGCCTTCGTATATAGCTCTCCTGCGTATACGCGACTTAGTATGCAGATCACCAGCGTGTATACGCAACTTGGACTTAATTAACCTGCGTATATGAGATTTTCTCTTCATTCTGTAGTCTGAACGGAGATCTGTCATCAAAGAGAGTTGCCATCAAGGACAACACCTGTATCATAGCGCCACCCCTGTGCCAAAATGCCAACACATTCTTTCATGACCGCCACCCTGAACCTTATATCACCAGATTGTTTTCACCTCCATTAAAATAATTTGCTCCGTTCCATGTCATTGATGTGGGATTCATTAAGGCCCTCCTATGACGGATCACTTCTTGTCAACATCAACTCATTATCCAAGAAGTCGATCTAGGAACACCCATTTCAGTACTTTGAAGCTTGCATGCCTCAATGGCAAGTTTCTCACTTCCGGCGACAGGTTTACATCAATGGCCTTCGACCGAAAGATTTTGCGTGGTGTTCGACGCCAAGTCCCTTATTCACACCATATGAATTGTACTACAGTACCTTGAGGATCATTATCATTATCGGTGATTCCTCTCGCGCCTGTTAACAACTTACGTCATTGGCTGGTAATCAGGCGATGTCTTTCCATGTTCGACTCCAGAACATCTCTCACATGGATCGACTTGTACTTTGAGTGAAGATCGAACGAGATTGAAGACCCCGGATCTAGTTTCATCCATCCAGGCTACAATATATATTCAGGAAAATAAAGACATCAAATGTACATCATTGCTGCACAGATAATCATCCAATCTAAGGGATGATGGCTCTACCAGAATCATCAGTCTACACTGAGACGATTGCCTGTCCTATCTACATGAAAATGAATTTATAAAGTTGAGCATGGGAATGCCCGCCTCAGCTAGATCATGAAAATATTATGAAGATAATGTATTGTATTGTATCTTATTACAGGTCTCCTTCCAGCTTGAAAGAACTTTGGATCCTCATGATAAAGCATTTCACCCGACATAAAAAAAGATTAACGACCTCATGCTTTAGGGGGCAACTGTTATAGACATTTTTGGGCACTACAACCCCAATCATAAATGTCCATAAACTAAGGGCTCCTAAGTCCCTAAAAGTGTTGTTCCAACCCCTAAAAGAACAAGGTCAACTCATTACAGCTTCTCCCAGAAGTTCTCCATGAAAAACTACTCAGAACTGGTCAAAATTGGACCATTTAACCTGCTCCATAAGCAAAGTGCGTTGCATCTCACCTAAATACACATAGTAGGTGCGTTGCATTTCAAAAATCCCTTCTATGGGGTGCGATGGGCGAGAAGGGACAAATGGCAGTGTCAATCCACGAGGTGGAGAAGCATGGAATCTTCCAGAAACTTCTTCTATGAGATCTCCAAGTGGAATCAAAAACTATCAGAGAGAAGACACTAATAAAAAAGCCAGAGCTGACTCACACCTCTGCAAACATCCATATATGGATCCCTCATCCCAGAGGTTAGGGGCTGGAATTTTGCATCTTGTAAGGAATTGCTGTTGGTTTCTTGAGGCAACATCATAGTGTTGGGTGATCTAAGCTTTTCATGAGGTGAAGAAGGGCTCACTTGCTGAGAGGATGATGCTGGGTCAGAACAATTGGTTGTAACTCTCTTGGCTCTTTCTTGATTATCAATAAAGCTATTTAAGTTTTCCTCCATACTCTTGTGTGATTTATGTTTTATGCATTTGTATGGTCAATTTACATCTGATCCTAGATTGTTTATGATAATAGATCCATGTTCTCGTATAGTGTTATGTTGCTTTGATTCTACAGGTACTCTGTGAAGCTGGGTATACAAGAAAGCAAGTAGCAAAGGATTATTAGAAGAGGAATTGAGCAAGGAACCAAGTGCGGGACAGAGGTTGGTCTCCTTTATTCTTCTCTCATCTATCTTTCATAAAGGAAAACGAAAGTAGTTTTACTTTGTTTGTTTCTAAGGTAGCTACCAGCCTTAGTGGTATTAGAATTTCTACATAGACACTTTTCCCTATAACACTTTCATAGATTATTGGCTTGCCCGGGGAGTGGGGAAAATGGTTCAAAAATAAGGCCATGGATGAAAATCATGGATTCCTTTCCTTAATCAATCATTACAATGTCCTATTTGGGGCATAGGGGTACCAAGCATATGGCTTAGAGAACCATGGAAATATTAACTTGTGAAAGTAGATTTAGTCTAATATTTTTCTATAATATTCATCTTTTGCTCCACTTAAAGAATGAAAAGGTAATTAATATGCCCCACTACTTGTTGAAAATTTGAAAGTCCTTACTATTATTTTAAATTATTTATAGATTACATTACTAATTTCCCCTGGGGACTATTGGACTTCTAATGGGAAGTCACAATCTCTTGATATTCTCGTTATTTAAAATGTAATTAATGAAAATAGTTTGTAACTCCTAGATACTAAAAAGGAAACTGCTACAATATGATTGCATCTTCCAGAGGTGAAGGAATAATTCATACTTATGATATGATGAAATTATTAATAATTAAAGTAGACTTATTATAGAAGTCTACATATAATCAAAGATGAGACCATAAAAGAAATTAGGGATGTAGATCACATAAAATCAACTTAGATATCCGTGGATATATTCATGCAGATATTGTGAAAATAGTTGTGGACATGGTTGAACCAATTAGCAATAATGGAAATATTATTATTGGAACCTCAATACTATATTATGAGGCATCGTATATTGTATATATATAATTGAGGGTGTGTGTATTATCACTTTAAATTAACCTAATGTGATATTTTATAGATATTCTTGTCCTTACGTATTAATTTTTATGTGTGAATTTTTGTTATGGCTACCCATATACGAACATTTGATATTAGAGCCCTGGTTGTTTACAATGTCTTTTAGACATGATTGTATCCTCTTAGAAAGTCTTATAGTGGAATTGACAATTACTTACGTTCCTAATCTATTGAAAAACCTAAAACATGTTACATGTTATAGTTATTTTCTTTTGAGAAACAAGTGTGACACTCACCATGTAAAGCTGATTTGAATGAATAAGAATATTGTGCAAGCATGCGGTGACGAGAAGATTCAAAGGAGGATAAATGAAAGCCAATTTTGATGGTATAATACTTATGCGTGTATTAATGCTGAAGAGTTTGCATATGGGTATGGCTTCCTTTATAACGATGACAATAGTATGTCCTTTTTATTGTTTTATCTTTGGACATATAAAAATATTTTCATTTAAACAAAAATGTTATCCACTATAATCTATAAATAATTAGAATCCCAAGTAGTTGTAATGGGAATAATTGAAAGTGCCAAGGGCTATTTTTGAGTTAATAGAAAAAGATGCAATCAAAAGATAATTTTTTTTATGAAATTATCATTAAAATATATTAATAATACTCTAAGTGAAAACAATTTAGAGTCAAATTTTGACATTTATTGATGTAAATATTTCAATCAAAATTGAGTTGAAAGTTTGAGCCAAAGTAAAGCTTAAGTGAATTGCAAGTCATTTTAGGGTCTGTTGGGATAGGGTCCCTAGGTTCAGTTTTGGGGTTAGTTAACCCAAATTTTGTATAAGTTTTGTAAAAGATGTAAAGTCTCCACGAAATCTGGATGCAGATCGCGCAGGTAGATAGGAGTCAAAGGGGTCTTAGCCCTTTGTTTGGGTAAGTAAATAGGTCTATTTTGAGACTCACCCATGGTCCGTGGACCATGGTATTGTATTGAAGAAAGCTATATATATTTAAGTCATAGCGAATCTAAGAGGTAACTAATAGTAGCGAAGGAAAGATAGAGATTTCTTTGGGCAAGTGCCAAGGTAGGAAGGCTCTGCTTCCTTACTTAGGTGAAAGCGGAAGGCTCCTGCAGCTGAGTGCGAAGACCCCTACAACTAAGTGTGCAAGGTGAAAGAGTCTGTAATCCGAATGCTGAAGATGAATAAAGACTGATTTTGAAGAATTAGCTTGCAATCTGAGCATTATCATTGATTTTGTTTATGTTATGATCTATCGCTTTATAGTATTTCTCCATGGAATAATGAATAAAAGTTGTGCGAAACTATTGAATCTTTCTTATTTGTGCATGATTTAAGTAATTATCTATTTTTGCGAAGATAAGGGTTATTTCTGTTATGATTTCTAATGAATTGGATATACCTATGTGAAGGCATATCTAGGGTTATTGATTAATGCACGAAAGTGGATAATTTGCATGTTTACGGTCTGCGATGACTGATTATAGACCTTCATAAAGTTCTAGAAGCCTTTTTACTTGAGCTACTGTATCAGACCATAGAAAAGTATCGATCTGCGTGAAGGCATATCTGAGCTATAAAAGCATAAGGCCACTTATCAACTATCTTTGGATGCAAAAACTTGGTTATAGCATCCCCCAATACTACTTCAGGTGAGACTAAAGCCTGCGTTATGCAAGTTGTTGCCAAAAGGGCCAGCAGTTAGGATTTTTTTAGTTGGCGCGAACAACTATGAACCTGGTTCAGGCCCCCTTAAGCCAACAAATAGTTTTATTGTCGGGATCGGGATCTATTTGAGAGATGTGTGATAAATGGTTCCCTACAAAGAAAGAGCTTGATAAGTGGATTATTCAAAAATCGCGCGAATTCACGGCTTAGGAGAATAGGAGCCCTAAATTATCCAAGGAGCAGTGGTTTTAGATATTTTTGTACATAGACGAAACTGACACATTCTTTTGTTTCTTCCCTGAAGAACCATATGAGTGGTTTTCTAAATTGGTCGATAGTTAAGGGACGTGGAGGCTTGAAGGCCCTATAGTGTGGACTCCTGAACTAGTTGGATGTCTGGAAGCATCAGAAAGAAATATCACGTGGGGTGTGGACCACTAGGTTGATCAAATATTAGGAAGTTTTGTGACTTATTTCATGATCGATAGAAATATCAGCTACAATGAAGTGGAACGAAGGATCTTTAAAGGACTGTGAGTTAAGTATTTGAAATCATTGAAGACTTGGATTAAAATGTTGTTATGTGGAAAAAGGGTTATGCAGTTACCTTGGTGTTTGGGGCTACATGAAGCAGGATATTCTTTGGAAGAAATGGAGGATCCATCCCAGAATATAGTCTGCTCATTGAACCCCCTTCAAGTGATGACGAAGGGGTAGTACTGACTACACTGCGAACTGCAGTTCAGTTAATTACACAGGGTATTCCGAGGATACCTCATCCATCCATTCCACCTCCACCTCCACCTCTGCCTCACACACCTATACCTTCACCCCCTCCACCTCCATTTCCACCATTCAACATGGTGAAACCAATGAAGATGTCGATTTTCAAAGGAACAAGGACTGAAGATCCAGACAATTTTGGCTTGTCGTAGGAGCTGTTTGGAAAACATAGTAGATTAAAGAAGATAATATTAAGAAAGCGCAGTTGGTTACAACCTTATAGAAGAGTGCACTAACATGATATATCAAGTATTGCATTAATAACCCCAACGTGACGTCGAAAGATACCCAGCAATCTCTAAACAAAGGGTTCAATAAGCCTAAGTTAGAGGCACAATCGGTAATTGAATTTAGGGAAATCCAAAATAAGATAGATGAGATGCCTTGGGAATTTGATCAGAGGTTGAAGTGCCTGATCAGGTAGGCTAATATGATAATCTCAGATTCCCAGCATCAGGAATGGTTTATAGCATCTCTCTTGCCACATTTAATAATACTTATGTCACAGCAGAAGATAACAACACAAGCCAAAGCCTTGGAGATCATGATGAGGCTGGATGCCTTAGATATCCAGGATACGAACCCTGGAGTGCAACAGATTCATTCATAGGTCGAAAGCCTTCACTTGGAGTTGCAAAGTCTAAAGAAAGGAAAGAAGCTCAGCTGGAGGTGAGCACTAAGGTTTGGTGTCTAAAGTGTAAGAGCCATGGACATGATAAGGACCATTGCCCGATCTATAAGAACTAAATTATAGGGGGAGGGCTTGTTCCCCTAAAACCTGAGAATACTGATAACCGAAATTTACTACAAAAGTTTGTACGGACCCCTCAGCAGTTGTTTTTCAATTGTAAGTTTGTAGGACATGACAAGTGTCTTTGTAGAAGTTATGAGCTAATGATGGATAGAACCCATACCTACAGAATGTAAGTAGAGAACCAGCCTTAGGATCAAGGCGCAGGAACACCGCACGAAGGATTCCAAGGATGAGGACGAGGAAGGGGTGTTGGACCAGGACGAGGGCGTGGGTAGGTAATCTGCTATAATTTTGGCAAAGCAGGCCACTTCGCTGGAGATTGTACAACTCCCACGCATCCCTCATGTCAGTATTTTCGAAAATCTAACCATGTCATAGTGGAATGTCTGGTTCTTAGGGCAAAGATGAAAGAAAATAAGGTGCAGCCCCAGTAGCCTACGTCGAACATTTAAATGATGAGGGTTGAGTCCTGCAAAGAAGATCAAAGCATAAATATCGTGTTGAGAAGTGGTATGATGATTGGTGCAGATAAAGGTAAGCAGTTAGAGCAAGATAGATGGGTGCGGAAGGCTACTGAGAAGGAAGTAGATATCTTAATCACGCTAAGGAAACCTTCATGGAATCCAAGAAGAACTTCGTTGAGGCCTATACCTGAGGAAGTCATGAGAAAGTGCCAGAGACTAGTGTGACACAAGAAGTATACCCTTCAATACTAGCTACTTTTCTAAAGACTTGTGTGAAGTTATTGCACGATCAGAAAGTAGTAGAGGGATTGCAAGAGCTAAAAGACAAATGTGCTAATAAAGAAAATACTCCTACTGAACAATGCACAGCGAGAAAGATTAGAAAACATAAAACCCGAATAGGGTGCGAGAAGAGGCTAACTATGTAGATAAGAGAATACAAAATGGACTAGGTCATCTTCTATTTGGGGTATAATGAAAATGTCATGCATAAGTATACATGGGAAAGGATGGGGAGACATCTGCTATAATGGTATCCTATTCAGTTTCACATGGAAAATCAGCAAAATATTATTACAATGGGGCGCTTATATGGTGTAATAGTGGATATTGAGGGCGAGAGTGTGCTGGTTGACTTTGAGGTTATTGAAATAGTGGATGATAGTAACCCATACCATGTGTTGCTAGGGATTGACTGGGCTATTGATATGAACAACGTAATAAACTTGAAGAAGTGAAAGATGTCATTTGAGAATAAGTTTCTTAGGGTTGTAATGCCACTAGACCCTGCAAAAGGAGCATGCTACACTAAACTTGTTCGTGACTATGTAAAAAGTGACGATGATCTGGATCATATATACAAGATGTAATCGTGAGATGAATATTAGATCAATCCCATAGCCAATGGGTGAATTTCATGTGACAGGGATAGATCTTGTGCCTCAAATTCGGATGAAGAACTTGAACACTCGCAGAATTATTTGCATGAAGTATCTACGCTCCGCTGTAATATGATGACCAAGTCATTGCGGTGTGTCTCAAGTGAGGTTAGAAATATTCTACATTATGATGGTTTGACTGATGTGGAACTATTTTTATATGAGTTTTAAAAGGAAATAACGAAAGAGCATCGATTCCAGGCATTGGAATTGGCACTGCGTGCTATGCCTGTCCGTTGGTGGGGTATGCACAAGGAGAACTTTGCTAGATCGAAAGAATACCAGAGAATGATGAATTTAAGGTTTTGATATGCTAATACATGGATGACAAAAAAATATAGTGGAAAGGATGATCTACGCAATCATTTGGTTCGATGGAATAAGGCCTGGGAACATAACCACAACCAAAATGGGTGCATATTTTCTGTCATACTTTAGATACCATCCCAATGAACTGGTATCTGGAGAGAGAGCTTCGCCATGGAATGGTTGAATGGGACATTTTAAAGGAGATTTTTCTATTAAATTTCAGCTTTGAGGATGGGTTTGAAAGAATTGATGAGGCACTACAGGAGATAAAAGCTGCTATATTCAAAACGCCAAAGGAACCAGTAGAATGGACTCAGCTAAATTAGAGTACACAACTACCCCATGCACTGGAATGATATAATGTGATTACTAAAGAAGAAGAGGATGATCCGCAAAATATTTTCATCCTTGAAATTGAAGGATAGTGTGAGGTCAAAGGACTGAAGGTGGCAAACCTAGATATCTCAGAGCCTCTGAAAACTCGACAAGTAAACATTAGATCTGAAGAAGAACCTAATTTCGCGAAGATAGGAGACTATTGGGATGAAGATATGGTTGATAAGGTAGTTGAGCTGTTGTGTGAGTACTAGGATCTATTCCCAACGAATTTTTTAGATCTGAAATGGATCATCAGAGATTTAGGTGTTATGAAGATCACATTGAAACTAGATGCGAAGCTTGTGAAGAAAAGGCCTTATCGGCTGAATCCAAAATATAAGGAGAAGGTGCACCTGGAGCTAGATAAGATCCTGGAGGCTAGTAGTATTGAGCCAGTAGAAGAATCAGATTGGGTAAGCCCAATGGTGGTCCAAGAAAAGAAATATAAAGGTGAAAGTTTCATATGCGTAGATCTGCGAAAGCTGAATGATGCATGTGTGCATGATCTGTTTCCAACACCATTTACTGATGAAGTGTTAGAGAATCTTCGAAGATAAGAGGAATATTCATTTACTGATGGCTTTTTGGGATATCATCAAATAAAGATCATGCCAGAAGATTGAAGCAAGACAACCTTGGTGACTGAGTGGGGTTGCTTCCAATATATAGCTATTCCTTTCAGATTGAAGAACGCGCTTGCAATATTTTCTTGGGTAGTGATTGCGGCATTTAAGGAGTTTATTCATAAATTCCTGGAGGTGTATTTTGATGATTGGACTGTGTTTCTCTTGGTGAAGTGCCATGTTGTGATTTTGCACCTCATGCTAGATACATTTTAAAGGTATCAGATTGTGCAGAACTTGAAGAAGTGCATATTCTGCATACCCTTTGGGATTTTTCTTGGCCATGTCATATGTAAGCAGGGATTGATGGTGGACCCTACAGAGATTATTGTAATTGTGCATTTGGAAGCTCCTAGGAATGTGAAACAACTACTCGTGACATTGGGGCACAATGGGTATTACAGAAAATTTATCAAAGCATATGCTCAGATAATCGTACCGATGGAGAAATTGTTGAAGAAAGATGTGATGTTTTGCTGGGATGAAGACTGTCAGAGAAACTTGGATGTCTTGAAGGAAAAGATGGTGACAACATTTATTTTGGTGTTTCCAGACTAGAAGAAGGAGTTCCATGTGCATGTAGATGCATCTTGTATCGCGCTAGGAGCTGTATTAACACATGTAGGTGAAGGAGAGATTGATCATCCGATATATTTCGGAAGCTAGAAGTTATCCAAAGCTGAGAAGAATTACTCCACTACAGAGCGAGAAGGGTTGGTGATGGTGTATGTGCTACAAACGTTTAGGCATTATTTGTTGGGTGGACACTCTAAAATGTATACAGATCATTCTGCGCTGAAATACCTGGTTAATATGCCTGTGTTGGGGGGGAAGAATGTAGGTCTATACCATCTATCAAGGTTTGAGATAGGTGAAGAACCAATTAGTTTGGAGGAAGGATTGCTGAATGCACAACTCTTTGTAGTGCACATCGTGGATAATCATTTTGCTAATATCATTCACTTTTTAACAACGGGAATAGCTCCAAAAGGTTATTCCACTCAACAGAAGAAGGAGTTAGTAGTTCGCACTGTGGATTTTTCAGTAATTGTGGGTCATTTGTATGAGATGGGAATGGATAAGATATTGCGAAGGTATGTTCTAGAGTTTGAATGTGCTAGTATCCTAGTTGAAGCCCATGGAGGAGTGATAGGAGGTCACTAGGCAAGGAAAGCAACCACGCAAAATATTTTGAAGGCTGGGCTATGGTGGTCAACATTACACAAGGATTCTAAGGCATATTGCAATATGTTTGATGCTTGCCAATGGACGAGGAATCCTTCGCGACGTGATGAATTTCCTTTACATCCTCAAGTCTCAATGCAGGTATTTGACAAATAGGCCATTGACTTTATAGGTCCAATACAGCCACCAGGAAAGAAGACGGGCATGTGGTATATCATTATTGCAACTGAGTATTTAACTAGGTGGATGGAAGCACATCCAGTGAAGGATTGTACAGTGGCCACTGCTGCGAAGTTCTTATTTGAGTATGTCTTAACAAGGTTTGGATGCCCTAAGATATTGATGAGTGATAGGTGTACACATTTCTTAAATGAAAAGATCAGTGCAATGCTTGAATAATTCCGGGTGTATCATTAGAAGAGCACACCCTATCACCCATAGGCAAATGGAATGGTGGAAGCTTTTAACAAGATTTCGGAGCATGCATTGACAAAGGTATGCAATGCGTAGAGGAATGACTAGGACATGTGCATACCTGTTGTTTTATGGGATTATAGGATGACCTACAAGAAGTTGACATACCAAACACCGTTTAGACTAGTCTATGGGATTGAAGTCATAATGCGAATGGAATATATTGTGCCAAGCTTACGTATTGCAACACTGACAGAGATGGCGGATCGCGCGACCTTGGAGGAACGACTTGCGTAGATCATGGAGTTAGAAGAAGATCACTTCCTTGTAGGATTTCACCAGCAAGTGCAAAAGGAATGCGAGAATGCAAGGCATGATTGGCATATTAAGTTGCGCACATTCAAGATAGATGATTTAGTGTTGTTATATGATAGTAAGTTCATGAAATTTCCAGGAAAGTTTCAAATGCATTGGTTGGGACCATATGTTATTAAGGAGATCAAGATGGTCGCATAGTTCAACTCGCGAAGCTGAATGGAGAACCATTCCCTAGAAAAGTGAACAAAAGTAGGTTGAAGTTGTACACAGGGCATTTTTCCCCTGCGCAACGACTACATGGAAGCAAGACAGTTTTAGTAATCCAAGAAGCTGCAAGGGATTGTGAGACTATAAACTACGCTACTCGACTAAGTGAAGAACATGGTAGAAGGTCATGTGAGCTCTCGTTGAGTAGAAGAGGAAAGAAGTTGTTGCTAAGGTAGCTGCAAAGTAGGAATGTGCTAAGAAAGAGCATGCTGTAAAAGAACAGGCTGAGAAAGAACGCCCAGACACGGAAGAGGTCGAACAATCGACTTCACAACACAAAAATGAGTAGGAACTTTCTAGAGAGGAAGGAGGCGATGGAGAGGAGAAGAGAAATCCCTTCACCTTGAATAGGCACAAAAAAGCGCAAAATGTTGGGCAACAAAAAAATCATAAGTTTGATAAGCAGACACATATCGACTCGATGGTCCTTACATAAGGGGATCACAATGAGATCGACGATAAGGTCTGTGATACCACAACAGAGTTGTTGCAATAGTTCGAGCAACAGTATATGTAGATGCGAGAGAGCGTCCAAAAGGATTTGTGTGAGCTGCAAATCCATTCTAGCAGGATTCAAGCAAGCATTGGGCAAGCGAGCGAGATGCATGTGAGCCTGGTGCAAGGAAGCAGAGCAGTGGTGGAATTGGAATGGTCCTTGAACCTCAGAGTGATACCTTTACCAGAAGGGTCTGTTTGCGCAAATTCAAAAGAGGACCGCATTATGTTAGGTACAATGAAGGAAATGGGCATCAACTTGGTCACGCTACCACTTCAGACCCTCTATGCATTACATCAGGGGGTTTCATACGAACTACGGATTAGGGATCATTGCACCCTCACAGTCATAAGTAAGTTTAAAGTCAATAATGAGTAGATGTTCGCAGAGAAAACTCAGGCACTCAACGAAAAGGAGGAGCTATATAAACAAAGTCAGAGCCTCGAAACAGTAATACAGAAGGTGTAGGTTTTAACCCTATATAGAAATTACCTGCATACAAATTCTAAAACACAGAAAATAAACAATGTGAGAGTATAACACATAAAACACATATACACAGAGATTTTCCCCTGGATCCCAAAACTGGGACTACTAGCTTGATTTTTCATTATGTTCCTTTCAATGTTACAATACATATTTATACATGCCGAAGCATCCAATACCATGGACCGAAAACCATCGCGTCCATAACCGTGGACCGAAAACCATCGCATCCAAAAACATGTGCGAAAATCATGCACAAAACCATAGGTGGGTCCGCCCAACCTAACATAAGGTCCAAAACCAAATTTTTCTGGGGCGCTGCCTCGAACCCCATCGAGTGGGGTTATGAGTACCACTCAAACCCCTTGTGACCTCCCCCCCTCTAACCCTCGGTTAATTATGTGGGCTATCGTGGAAATAATATAACACAACCCAACATTCTCCCACTTGTTGTTTTCTTTCCACAGGGGGCCACAAGATAGCTTAGTCATTTATCTAGCCCTACAATGCCCATTGTTTCTCTAAACCAGGAGAACTTCTCAGAGCTCACAGATTTTGTCAATGCATCTACAGTATTCTTCAAAGTGTCCACCTTTACCAGCAACACCTTTTTGTCTTCTATCATATCCCTCACAAAGTGATACTGAACATCAATGTGCTTTGTCTTTGAATGATATGCGGGGTTCTTTGCCAAGAAAATTGCACTTTGGCTGTCACAGTCTATCCTTATAGCTTCCTATACTAACCCCATACTTGAACACAATCTCTGCAACCAAACTGCTACCTTGCTTGCATGAGTGGCTGCCATGTATTCTGCCTCTGTAGTTGATAGTGCCACTACAAATTTTTTCTTACTCATCCAACTGACTGCACCTCCAAATAGGTTAAACACATACCCACTTGTAGATCTTCTCTAATCTAGATCACCAACCTAGTCTGCATCAACAAAGCCACGAATATCCAACACTCTGTCCAATCCTGGTCTTCCTTGGTAGCACAAACCATAATCACTAGTGCCACACAAATACCTGAAAACCTGTTTCACTGCTGTCCAATGCTCCTTTCCTGGTTTTGACATAAACCTGCTCAATACTCCCACTGCATGTGCATTGTCTGGTCTAGTACATACCATTGCTTACATCAGGCTACCAACTTCACTTGCATATGGAACACGGGACATGTCCTCTTCCTCTTCTTGTGTCTTGGGACACTGTTCAACAGATAACCTCACACCTACAGGAATAGGAACCTTCACCGGTTTACTTGTAGAAATTTTGAATAATTTAACACATATTCAACAGAGATTATCCTGATCATGTACTATTGGGGAATACATACACAATACATAAGCTCCTCTACGTTGATCATCAATATAGCAGCATCAATAACAATAAAACATCAAGAGCATTCACACATTAACACAGTATGTAACCCGGGGAAAGCATCTCGCTAAAAACCCCACACTATCTGTATATTAATGATTGAGAACATGTAACATTACAAAGTACAATGCTTATCACAAGAAATCCAGTACTAGCTCCACCTGTTACACACAATACAGCTCAGATCTGATCTCCAAATCTATTCCACTACTTGCCTGCCTCTCCAGCTCAATACCTGCTCAAGAACTGATGAGAATGGTTTACCAAACTCATATTTCACCTGCAAAGAATCACTCACACTGTGTTGGACGTGAGCACAGGCTACAATTCTTGATATTGGCCAATTCATTAGCATACTCAATCCCTCTGATTGTGCAAATCATCATGCACAACTATAGTCACAACTGATAGCAATCTGATCCTCTAACACCTGTCCCTACTGAACTGAACATGCACTGACATGCAACTGAGTTAACTGATGTATTCTATAGTTTCAATATGAGTTAATAACTTGTGAATTAATTAATAACTAATTCACCCAACTCATCTCTAGTCTATTTGCCAGTTAGACTAAATACAACCAGTTTAACAAAGCTAAAATGAACACAACTCCATCAACTGCACCTCCAGTCCACTAAACTCAACTCACTTGAGTTCTAACTGAAGTCCTGCATGCAAATATTAGTCATCCCATAGGTAACCACGTATTTCCCTCCAGGATCTGCATGTACCACATCCGTAGCTCATCCTGAAGTGCTCCAAGAGAATAAGATCAAGTTTACAGTCCAAATATTATTGTGAGACAATGATATTTGACTTTTCTATTTTTGACAGCCAGTCTAAAAATAGACTTTGATCACTCATACTGTGATCACTCACACTGTGGTCACCCACACTGTGATCACTCATACTGTGGTCACCCACACTGTGACCATCCCTGATGGGATCAAAAATAGAACTTGCGCCATAATTTTCCTGCGGACCCACTTAGTGAGGGCGACTATTTTCACTAAGCTCCATCATCTTGTTGTAATCTCAACACTCCCTCTCGACAAGATATGGATTATCAGCAACCCCTATCCTACCTCGGTGGTACTCGAATTTGCTCCTGGTGAGAGCCTTCGTCAGAATATCAGCATCCTGATCCTTCGTTGGAATGTATGAAAGCAACATGATCCTCCGCTGCACACAATCTCTGATATGATGGTACCTAATGTCAATATGCTTAGATCTATCATGAAATACAGGATTAGCCGAGAGTTTAATGCAACTGTGGTTATCACAGTAAATCACAGTAGGATCCAAATGAGAACCGAACAAACCAACCAGGATCTTCCTCATCCCTATAGCCTCACATGCAGCCAAACTTGCTGCCATATACTCGGCCTCCGCTGAACTGAGTGCCACGGATCTCTGCTTCTTGCTGTACCAAGAAACTACTGTCGATCCAATACTGAAGACCCCTCCTGATGTGCTCTTTCTGTCCGTTGGGCTCCCTGCCCAATCTGCATCCGTGAAGCCACATAGCTTCACCTCATCCTCCTATCTGTACCATAAACCATATCCCGATGTGCCTCTCAAGTAGTGTAATACATGTTTGCCCACCTTCCGGAAGATCTTGGTAGGCTTAACCATAGCTTGTGAAAGCTGGTTAACTGCATAGCATATATCAGGTTGTGTATTGACCAAATACATCAGCGACCCCACCAACTGTCGATAAACAATGGCATCCACTTCTTCTCCCGAAGTGGCATCCTCCTTCCTCCAACCTCCAGGAAGAGGAGTATCAACAAGCTTGCAGCCATGCATGTTGAACTTCTCCAGTATCTCGCGAGCATACTTGCCCTGAGAAACAAACAGTCCACCACTGCGCTGCCATATTTCCAATCCTAGGAAATCGTGAAGGAGGCCCAAATCCTTCATCTCAAACTCTGTAGCAAGATCCTTCTTGCATGACAGTATCAACAGCTCATCACCCGTTAGAATCAAATCATCAACGTACATTACAATGATAAGCAACTTACCCTCCACCACAATCTGGTATAGGTTAGGATCCACCTCGCTCTTGGAGAATCCAAGTCCTGTGAAATAGCTGTCTATCCGTGTGTACCAAGCACGTGGTGCTTGCTTCAACCCATACAACGCTCTCTTGAGCCTGCACACATGCGACTCGCTGCTGAAGACCTAAAAGCCTTTGGGTTCCTCAATGTACACCTCCTCCTCAATGAATCCATTGAGGAACGCAGTCTTCACATCCATCTAATGAATGTGCCATCCCATCTGCGCTGAGAGATCAAGAATCGTCGGTATGGAAGAATACCTTGCGACAGGTGCAAAGGTCTCCTCATAATCGATCCCCTCTATCTGTGAAAAGCCTTGGGCAACAAATCTTGCCTTGTACTTCTCCACACTCCTGTTAGCTGTCTGCTTAACTTTGTAGATCCATATCGAACCCACCACTGATTTCCCTTCCGGTCTAGGAACAATCTCCCATGCACTGTTTCTGACAATAGAATCATACTCTTCCACCATGGCGTCCACCCATGTGGGATCCTCCACAGCTTCCTCTAAAGAGGATGGCTCAGTCACAACACACTTGCTCATAAGAGCCATGTATCTAGTGTACCGATGAGGTGACTGTCTCTGCTTGCGTTGGGCTGTAGGTGGTCCTACAACTTTCTCTGCATCTTGAGCCAATCGCTCAGCTTCTGTCAAGTGCTTTCGCCCTCTGATGGTTGGCGTTGCATGAGTGGTCTCTTCCACTTCATGAACCTCGTCCTGTGGCTAATCGTCCTGAAGCTCATCCTTAGGAACTAATAGATCCTCATCTACATGCAAGTGTAGCTCCCTCTCAAGCGAACACTTCATGGCTTTCTCCTCCTGAAATTTTATATCCCGTCGCACGACAGTTTTACCACTGTCTGGAAAATACACACGATAGTTGTGGGGCATATCAGTGTACCCCACAAATATCCCAACCTCTGCAGTCGGCTCCAACTTCTTCCTAGCATCCTTCGTCACATGCATGTAAACGTTAGCACCAAAAATCCTCAAATGAGAAAGATCAGGCTTCTTACCAGAATAAGCCTCCTCGGGTGTACTCATGCCAAGTATCCTATGAGGACAATGGTTCTGCACATAAACTGTTGTATTGCATGCTTCCGCCCATAAGTGAAGGGGTAGGCCCTAATCATGCAACATTGCCCATGCAGCACCCACAATCATTCTGTTCTTCCGCTCAGCTACCCCGTTCTGCTATGGGTTATGGGGAGCTATGAGCTCTCTACGAATCCCTTTTGCCTTGCAGAAATCCTTGAACTCATCCGAGATGTATTCACCACCATTATCACTCCTAAGAGCCCTCACCTTCTTCCCCGACTCCTTCTCTACCAGTGCTTTGAATTCACAAAACTTTGAGTATGTCTCGCTCTTCTTCTGCATGAAGAAGGTCCAGCACTTACGAGAGAAATCATCAACAAAAATCACATAATACCTGTGTTTTGCTGTCGAAGCAACTGAGAAAGGTCCACACATGTCTGTGTGAATTCTCTCAAGGATCGTCATGGCGCGACTATCCTTCTCGTGAAAGGTGGCTTTCACAAACTTCCCCAAAGTACACCCCTTGCACTGATCTGACTGCGCAAGTGTGCCTTTAGGAAGCCCTATAGTGATCTGTTGCAGTATCTTCAAGGCTCCATGGTGAAGGTGACCCAATCTCCTGTGCCACAACTCGCCATCATCCCAGCTCACCAATCCTTCTGCCTTTCCCGCCATTACTGCGCATCCATCTACATGCAACTGATAAAGGTTCCTCACTCGAACCCCTATCTTCTGGGTCTCACCAGTTGTCTTGCTGCGCAGGAAAGCCTTTCCCTCGCTGAAAACAACATCATAACCCTTGTCTTCTAACATCGCCACTGAGATAAGATTCTTCTTCAATCCTGGAACATGCATGACTTCTTTCAATACGAAGGGTTTACCAGACTCCCTCTCAAAGGAAATGGTACCGATACCGGTCGTACTGTATCTACCATCATCGCCCATCTCGATGTGCACTCCAAGATCTTTGTCCTCCAGATCAAAGAACAAATCTCTATCTCCTGTCATGTGAAAAGACGCACCACTGTCCAAGAACCACACTGATCCCATCACACTTGAATGTTGGCATTATGATTCAAGTGTTGTCCTTGATGGCAACTCACTCAGAGGATGGTACAAGTGCTCAGAGGTTGGTACAAGTGATGGCATCTTAATCAGAAGACAGATCTCAGTACAGCATGCCAAGGAAGCTCATACACGCCGTTTCGTTAAGCCCAAGTCGCGTGTACACGCTAGTTCGATTCATAAAAAGCGCGTGTATGTGGAAAGGTTCCTTTGGACCATGGTGGTTAGTCCTTGGAAGTTGTGCCTATGATTTCGGACCATTGTGTCTCGACGGGCGTGTCGATCCCTAGTTTTGAAGTTGATGGTATTGTGTTACTATGGTTTTGGCTCTTGGTATTGAGCTAGGCCTAAGACTATATAAGGAGAAGAAGATCATTAGGCAAAATCATCTTTCGACAAGGGCTTGAATATCTAAGAGTGAAAGAGATCTGATTTGCAGGTGCTGGGTTGCTTGATCTAAGCCAAGGAGAGATCACATTGGTTGATGGAAGACTAGATCTAAGGATAGATCGGGATCTAATGGTTTGAAATGCACTATCATGATATGGTTGATTATGCTTATTTCTAGATCTGCATATTGTCGCAATGCTATGTTCTGGGTCTAACTAATGTCTGGTACAGCTGCAAATTGAGAAAGTTTATTTTTAGATCTGTACGCAGGTTGGATTCGGTAAAAGAGCGTGTATACGCGGGTTTGGCTCCTTGAAGTAGCGTATATCTTTTGAAGCTTGTTTTTGGGTTTACAGTGGGGTCTGACAGTTATTGCAGAGTTCTGTAGTCTGCTCTGTGTTCTGATAACTGGTGATTGACAGGGTTCAGTGGTTCAGTGATTCAGAGTTTGGTTGTTTTATGCTTCAATGATCTGTTGTGGAAATTGAATGAATTGTGGTCTTCAGATTGTAATGTTGTGCTTCAGGAATATTCAAGTCTGAAAATGTTTGAAAGGTGATACCTGAAGAAAAGAAGATTGTAGGTCAGCACCTACGTACTAGTATCTTGGCTAGTACAAGAACAAAGGGGGTTGGAGCTCCCTTCCAAGGAAGTTTGGAGAACGAGAGAAGGTTGTAGCCTTCTGCAGGTTGTAGCCTGCGTACTGGTATAAGGCTGCACCAGTACAAAAGATTGTAAACTGAAGTTTCTTAAAGAAAGATAGAGATAACTTGCAGCAGGTGGTTTTCACCCACATTGGGTTTCCACCTTATATCTTGGTGTTCATGTGTGTGACTTTTGATCCGTTCTGTTATACTGCATCTGCTTACTGTTAATGTGCTGAATAATGTCCTGATGAACTTAACTGAAGAATAAGCTAACTAAGTTATGAGTTTTCTGCTTATACGCTGTTTTATTTAGTCACAGTAGCGTGTACACGCTGTTTTACTTAACTGAAGTAGCGTATATGTTTCTGAGCATTGAAAAGGTTTGATTGATCTGATAATACTGATTCACCCCCCCTCTCAGTATTATTTCCAACAATTGGTATCAGAGCAGGTCCTTCAGGGAAGCTTGATCGCTTGAAGGTAGATCATTCATCATGAGCAACTACGAGAAAGAAGCATCAATCAGGCCACCGGTTTTTGATGGAACAAATTTCAATTATTGGAAGGTAAGAGTTACTGCATATCTTCAATCTCTTGGTACAGAAGTTTGGAACATTGTAGAAACAGGCTATGCTTTTCCTTCAGTTACTCCTACAGATCCAGCTGAGAAAAAGACATATGAAACAAATGCAAAAGCAGTCAGTACTCTATTAGGAAGTATATCCCAAACAGAATTCATGAAGGTCATGCACTTCAAATCAGCAAAAGAGATATGGGACAAAATGATCACTAGCTATGAAGGAGATGAACAGGTAAAGGAAGCTAAACTTCAAACTCTCAGGATTCAATATGAGACTCTCAAGATGTATAATGATGAAAGTGTGGCAAATTATTTTCTTCGGGTAGACGAGATTGTTAATTGTATGAAAAATTTGGGTGAAGAAATAAAAGAGACTATAGTAGTTTCAAAGATTCTAAGATCATTATCCCCCAAGTTTGAATCTAAAGTATCTGCAATAGAAGAAAAGGAAAATCTCAAAGTTCTCACTATGTCTCAGTTACATGGAATTCTAACTGCTTATGAAATGAGAAAGGGAGGTCCATCAGACAGAAGGGAAGCTGCTTTTAAGGCATCAGGAAAAGAAGATTACTATGAGGCAAGCCATGTTCCAGAAGAAGAGGAAGAAGAATCAAATTTTGTTAGAAATCTTCAAAGGGGTGCTGGAAGGTTCAGAGGTAAGCTACCTTTCAAATGCTTTGCTTGTGGAAGAGTAGGTCATTATGCTGCAAAATGTCCTAATAAAGATAAAGGAAAAGAACCTGCTAGATGGAATAAGAAACAAAGTGCAAATAAGAAAAGCTACTACACCCATGAAGATAGTGATGGCTTATCAAACAGTGATGAAGATGAACAAGGTAATAAATATAAGCTATTAATGGCATTTGAAGATGATGATTATGAGGATGCTGTAGATGTGGATAATCTCTATAATGAAATTACTAGACTCAAGAGATGCATAGAAGAAAAGAGTGTGATCATTGATACTTTGCAATTTCAAATTGATGAAAAGGAAAAACATCTTGAAAAACTAGAAGGTGAAATTGTTGGTCTCAGAAAAGAAATTGAGAAAACAAAAGCTATTAATCTTAAGTTTGTCAAAGGATCTGAAACTTTGGATGAGATTATCAATGTGCAGCGGTCTCCTCTAAACAAGACAGGTTTGGGCTATAATGGAGAAACCTCTAAAGCATCCACCTCAAAGAATTATCTTGATGCAGCAAGAAGAAATGAGCAGAAGAACAATGAAGATAATCAGGTAAAGCAGGGACGAATTACAAACAGAAACTATCAGGGACAATCCTTCTTAAGGGTGAACAAAAGCTACAACCAACCACAGGTAAAATCTTCTCAGTTTGGCACAAGAATAGATGAAAATAGAAATTACAATCAGTTGGCTGGTAGATTCAATAACCGCAGAAGCTTCTTCAATGGACAATGCTTTTCTTGCCATAACTTTGGTCACAAAGCAGCTCAATGTGTTGCATATAAAACAATCATGACTAGGGAAGCTCAAAAACAAAGAAGTATGACAGGGATTACAAAGAGGACCTATAACAACTTTTCGGTTCTTGAAAATGAAGTTGAATGTTCTATTTGCAATAATTTTGGTCATAAAGAATCTGAATGCAGGAGCAGGTTTCAGGAGAAAAAGGAACAAGCCACGAGCACCAAAAAATGGAGAATAAAAGAACCTCAGACAGAAAGATGTGGGATAGCGTTTTATGCAGAAGGACAGGAAAATCTATGGTACATTGACAGTGGATGTTCGAAACATATGACAGGTGATAAAGAAAAACTTGAATCTTATTCTACTTTAGAAAAGGGAAAGAAAGTTTCTTTTGGAAATGATACTCCTGCAACTATAAAAGGAAAAGGTATTGCTCCTTTGAAAGAAAAGGTCAAGGCTGGAAATGTTTTGTATGTTGATGGATTGAAGCATAATCTTCTAAGTGTCAGTCAGATGTGTGATCAAAAAACCGAGGTTATTTTCAGATCGAATGGATGTCTTGTTCGTGATCTTGATACAGGTAAAACAGTTCTCAAAGGCAAAAGAACTCCAAATAATCTGTACATATTTGAAGAAGGACAACAACAATGCTATCTTAGCAAGGATGAAGAGCACTGGCTATGGCATCGAAGGTTGGGACATCTAAGCTTCTCACAAATAAGAAAAGCATGCAAATATCAGGCAGTTCGCGATCTTCCAGATATCAAAATTCCAGACAACACTATATGCAAATCTTGTCAGTTTGGAAAGCAAACCAGAACTAACTTTCCAGAAAAGGAAGGATCAGCTAGCTTGCCTCTTGAGCTAGTCCATACAGATGTATGTGGTCCATTTAGGAAAAGGACACCTCGAGGAGAAGAATATCTGATATTATTCATTGATGATTTCTCAAGGTTTGTTTGGTTAGGGCTTATGAAGCACAAAGATGAAGCATTCGAAAAATTCAAATCCTTCAAAGCATTGGCTGAAAATGAATCAGGACACAAAATTAAGTGCCTCAGATCTGACAGAGGTGGGGAGTTCACATCAAATGAATTTTTCGATTTCTGCGATGAACATGGGATAAGAAGAGAATTCTCTACAGCTAGAACTCCTCAGCAAAATGGGGTTGTGGAAAGAATGAACAGAACTATCCAACAAATGGCTCGTGCTATGCTCGATGAATCAGGTACTCCTGCAACCTTCTGGGGTGAAGCTGCACATGCTGCTGTTATCATTCTTAACAAAACAAATGTCCGAGTAAACAGCACTCAAACACCTCATGAGCTTTGGAGTGGTAAAACTCCTTCCGTGAAGCATTTCAAAATCTTTGGGAGCAAATGTTATATTAAGAATACTGATGAGCAACTTGGCAAACTTGAACCTAGAGCAGATGAGGGCATTCTTCTTGGTTATTCTCCACATAGCAAAGCATACAAGTGCTACAATAAAAGACTTGGCAGAATTGTTGACAGTATTGATATAGTGGTTGATGAGAAGGGATATATTCCTAGGCAAGTTCATCATGAAGACATTGAAGAAGATGAAGGTTACTCTCAAAGGCGAAATGATGAAGAAGAAGAATCTCAAGAAGAACCAGAGGAGCAGACAAGAATAGAAGAGAAGACTCCATCCAGATATGTCCAAAAGAATCATCCAGAAACTCAGATTGTGGGGCAGAAAGAAGCAGGAGTACAAACAAGAAGGACACTTGCAGAAGCTTCAAGCTACTTGGCTCTACTCTCCTCCATTGAACCACAAAATGTGAAAGAAGCATGCAAAGATGAATGTTGGGTCAAAGCAATGGATGAAGAACTTGAGCAAATCGAAAGGAACAACACTTGGGAATTAGTTCCTAGACCAAAAGATAAGAATGTAATAGGAACAAAATGGGTCTTCAAGAATAAGTTAAATGAAAATGGAGAAGTAATTAGAAACAAGGCCAGACTTGTTTGTAAAGGGTATGCACAGCAAGAAGGAATAGATTTTGAAGAGACCTTTGCTCCTGTGGCAAGACTAGAGGCCATCCGAATGTTCCTTGCTCTCTCAAGCTTTCAAAACTTCAAGGTATTTCAAATGGACGTGAAATCAGCCTTCCTAAATGGAGACTTAGAAGAAGAAGTATATATTGAGCAGCCAGATGGGTTCATTCTTGGAAATGATCCAAACCTTGTATGCAGATTGAAAAAGGCACTCTATGGGCTCAAACAAGCTCCAAGGGCTTGGTACTATCGGTTGGACAAATATCTTCACCAACAAGGCTTTTCAAAAGGATCAGCAGATAGCAATCTCTATATAAAAGTTGAAAATAACAAATTGCTAATCCTTGTTGTTTATGTAGATGATATTATTTTTGGCAGCAATGAAGAGACCATGAGTCAAAACTTTGCCTTGGTTATGCAGAAAGAATTCGAAATGTCACTTCTTGGAGAATTGACATATTTTCTTGGATTGCAAATCCAACAAAATGAAGGAGGTATCTTCTTGTCTCAAACCAAATACCTCAAGCAGATCTTGAAGAAGTATGGCATGGAAGAGTCAAAACCAGTATGTACACCCATGGTTACAGGATGCAGCCTCAGTGCAAATGATGAATCAGCAGCAGTTCACCAACCCACTTATAGATCCATGATTGGGAGTTTGCTTTATTTGACAGGTACTCGACCAGATATTACACATGCAGTAGGAATGGTTGGAAGATTTCAAGCCAACCCAAAGGAAACTCATCTTCAGGCAGTCAAAAGAATCTTCAAATATCTTCAAGGGACCCAAAACTATGGCTTATGGTATCCTAGAAATACTGATCTCACTCTTCATGCTTACACAGATGCAGATTGGGCTGGAAGTGTGGATGATAGGAAAAGCACAAGTGGAGGTGCTTTCTTCATGGGTTCTAGATTAGTATCTTGGTTCAGCAAGAAACAAAGTTCGATTGCCTTATCTACAGCTGAAGCAGAATATGTGGCTGCAGCATCTTGTTGCACACAACTTCTTTGGATGATGCAGACCTTGCAGGACTTTCAAATCACTTGCACTCCACCTGTCTCTATCTTATGTGATAATACAAGTGCAATCAGCATTTCAAAGAATCCTGTCATGCACTCAAAGACCAAGCACATACCAATCAAGTACCATTTTCTTCGGGAACAAGTGCTTGAGCAGAAGGTCAAGTTGGAGTATGTTCCTTCTAAGGAGCAAGTTGCTGATATTCTCACAAAACCACTGCCCAGGGAAACTTTTGAATATCTCAGACAAAAGCTGGGAGTAGTTGATGCTTCATCCTGTTGTTGAAGATTGTTTGTTCTACAGAAAAGTTGGTATACGCAGGTTACGGAAGGGATATGAGCGTATACACGCGGATTTATGGTGGGTAAGTCGCGTGTATGCTGGACGCTTGTTGCAGAAAGAATATCCGCGTACATACGCTGTTTTATATAGGATAAAACGCGTATATGAAGTTCTGAACAGCAAGGGAAAACTCTGAAGTTCTGAAAAGCAATAGGAATGTCAGAATTCTTCAGGCACAGTTTCAGGGAGTGCAACAGGCACAGGTTCAGGGGGAGCAGCTCAAAAGTCTCATAAAGCATTGTTGGCATTCAGATGTTTTGGTTGTTGGTTTCAGGAGAAGGAGCTCAGAAAGAAATTCTGGTTGCTGATCTAACAAGATGTTTATCAGATGTTGCTGGTGTCTTTCCTAAGTCTTGGTCTAGATCTGTTGTCTCTATGTCATGTATCTCTCTTGTCATATCTCTTTTATGGTGTCAAGGTCATGTAACGGCCTATGTTGGTTTCCCCACTATGCCTGGGATGAATGCTGTAATATAATTGGTTGTTTCTGATATGTCCCCTCTTGGTAGGGAGTATGGATGTATGTATTGAGTCTTTTGGTGATAGGAAGGTCCCTTATAGTGTATAAATCTTGGCTCTTGTTGAAGAACATCTTTTTCAGATCTGGCCTACTGTCAGGGGGAGCACGAGTCAGCACAGCCAAGCAGAGGTATCAGCATGTCCTCAGGGGGAGCACAGCCCTTTGCTCTTGATGTCAAAGGGGGAGAGTGACTTGGTGTGGTGGTTGCCATCAAGTCCAAAGGGGGAGATTGTTGGCATTATGATTCAAGTGTTGTCCTTGATGGCAACTCACTCAGAGGATGGTACAAGTGCTCAGAGGTTGGTACAAGTGATGGCATCTTAATCAGAAGACAGATCTCAGTACAGCATGCCAAGGAAGCTCATACACGCCGTTTCGTTAAGCCCAAGTCGCGTGTACACGCTAGTTCGATTCATAAAAAGCGCGTGTATGTGGAAAGGTTCCTTTGGTCCATGGTGGTTAGTCCTTGGAAGTTGTGCCTATGATTTCGGACCATTGTGTCTCGACGGGCGTGTCGATCCCTAGTTTTGAAGTTGATGGTATTGTGTTACTATGGTTTTGGCTCTTGGTATTGAGCTAGGCCTAAGACTATATAAGGAGAAGAAGATCATTAGGCAAAATCATCTTTCGACAAGGGCTTGAATATCTAAGAGTGAAAGAGATCTGATTTGCAGGTGATGGGTTGCTTGATCTAAGCCAAGGAGAGATCACATTGGTTGATGGAAGACTAGATCTAAGGATAGATCGGGATCTAATGGTTTGAAATGCACTATCATGATATGGTTGATTATGCTTATTTCTAGATCTGCATATTGTCGCAATGCTATGTTCTGGGTCTAACTAATGTCTGGTACAGCTGCAAATTGAGAAAGTTTATTTTTAGATCTGTACGCAGGTTGGATTCGGTAAAAGAGCGTGTATACGCGGGTTTGGCTCCTTGAAGTAGCGTATATCTTTTGAAGCTTGTTTTTGGGTTTACAGTGGGGTCTGACAGTTATTGCAGAGTTCTGTAGTCTGCTCTGTGTTCTGATAACTGGTGATTGACAGGGTTCAGTGGTTCAGTGATTCAGAGTTTGGTTGTTTTATGCTTCAATGATCTGTTGTGGAAATTGAATGAATTGTGGTCTTCAGATTGTAATGTTGTGCTTCAGGAATATTCAAGTCTGAAAATGTTTGAAAGGTGATACCTGAAGAAAAGAAGATTGTAGGTCAGCACCTACGTACTAGTATCTTGGCTAGTACAAGAACAAAGGGGGTTGGAGCTCCCTTCCAAGGAAGTTTGGAGAACGAGAGAAGGTTGTAGCCTTCTGCAGGTTGTAGCCTGCGTACTGGTATAAGGCTGCACCAGTACAAAAGATTGTAAACTGAAGTTTCTTAAAGAAAGATAGAGATAACTTGCAGCAGGTGGTTTTCACCCACATTGGGTTTCCACCTTATATCTTGGTGTTCATGTGTGTGACTTTTGATCCGTTCTGTTATACTGCATCTGCTTACTGTTAATGTGCTGAATAATGTCCTGATGAACTTAACTGAAGAATAAGCTAACTAAGTTATGAGTTTTCTGCTTATACGCTGTTTTATTTAGTCACAGTAGCGTGTACACGCTGTTTTACTTAACTGAAGTAGCGTATATGTTTCTGAGCATTGAAAAGGTTTGATTGATCTGATAATACTGATTCACCCCCCCTCTCAGTATTATTTCCAACATTGAAACCAAGCATGCGATCAATGAAAAATCAAGCTCAAACTATGAGGCTAGAGCCTCCCCTGCTGAAGATCCAGCAGCGTGCTTGTTCTTCTTCTTCTGTGGACAATTAGTGGCATAGTGTCTGTGCTGGTGATAGTGAAAACACTTCACCTTGGACATATCCTGCTTCTTGCCTTTCGCACCTGACTGAGAAGATTTCTTTCTCTTCCCTTTCTTTTCTTTGGTAGCCAAAGCACAATTCTCTTCATCAACTCCCTTTGACGAAGATCCGTCCCTGGTACTCCGCTTGATCTCCTCCTACACAAGATCTGACCATAGTCTTTCCCATCCTGGCAATTTCTCCCGACCATTGACAGAGTCCTGATAGAAATGCCAACTCTTCGGAAGACCAAGGAGAGCCAAGCTCACCAAGTCCTCATCATCGACAGTAATCCCCACACTTCCCAGCTCATCTCGACACTGAGTGAACTTCGTGAGATACTTGGGAATACTGTCACCCTTCTTGCATTTGATGTTTCTGAGTTTATCTTTGAGTGCCAGCTTCCTCTGATCGCTCTTGCTTTGGAATAATTCTATTAATGATTTCCACATCAAATATGGAGTAGCCTTTCCATGGAGGTTGGACACAATGTGATCCTTCACGCCCTCCAACAGAATCCTTCGACATTTTGCGGTCTTCTTTTGCCAAACTTCTGCCTCAGCAGCATCAGTAGGCTTTGGGATATCTGTATCTATGAACTCCTTCAGCCCGTTATCATCCAATACTGCCTCCATCCTGTCCTTCCATGCAATATAGTTTGAGCTTCCCTCAAGAGCATACTCAAATCGCAATCCATTGAAAGACATTGCTGCGTTGTCACCAAGAAAACACTGCTGCAAATTCGAATTCCACCAACAACCAACTCAACTGCCTCGGATCTAAGATTCGTGAGAACACAATATTCCTCCTACAGAGGTTGACTATATGGGCATTCACTGGATATCTCACCTTCCAAAGGAATCATGAATCTATAGGCTACCTGGCCCGATTACAGACTCTACCTGAAGAAATAGAATGTAAACACTTCCTGAATAGTAGATTTGATGATCAACAGCTCTGATACCATGTAGAAATATTGAATAATTTAACACATATTCAACAGAGATTATCTTGATCACATACTATTGTGGAATACATACACAATACATAAGCTCCTCTACGTTGATCATCAATATAGCAGCATCAATAACAATAAAACATCAAGAGCATTAACACATTAACACAGTATGTAACCCGGGGAAAGCATCTCGCTAAAAACCCCACACTATCTGTATATTAATGATTGAGAACATGTAACATTACAAAGTACAATGCTTATCACAAGAAATCCAGTACCAGCTCCACCTGTTACACACAATACAGCTCAGATCTGATCTCCAAATCTATTCCACTGCTTGCCTGCCTCTCCAGCTCAATACCTGCTCAAGAACTGATGAGAATGGTTTACCAAACTCGTATTTCACTTGCAAAGAATCACTCACACTGTGTTGGACGTGAGCATAGGCTACAATTCTTGATATTGGCCAATTCATTGGCATACTCAATCCCTCTGATTGTGCAAATCATCATGCACAGCTATAGTCACAACTGATAGCAATCTGATCCTCTAACACCTGTCCCTGTTGAACTGAACATGCACTGACATGCAACTAAGTTAACTGATGTATTCTATAGTTGCATTATGAGTTAATAACTTGTGAATTAATTAATAACTAATTCACCTAACTCATCTCTAGTCTATTTTCCAGTTAGACTAAATACAACCAGTTTAACAAAGCTAAACTGAAAAAAACTCCATCAACTGCACCTCCAGTCCACTAAAATCAACTCACTTGAGTTCTAACTGAAGTCCTGCATGCAAATATTAGTCATCCCATAGGTAACCACGTATTTCCCTCTGGGATCTGCATGTACCACATCCGTAGCTCATCCTGAAGTGCTCCAAGAGAATAAGATCAAGTTTACAGTCCAAATATTATTATGAGACAATAATATTTGACTTTTCTATTTTTGACAGCCAGTCTAAAAATAGACTTTGATCACTCATACTGTGATCACTCACACTGTGGTCACCCACACTGTGATCACTCATACTGTGGTCACCCACACTATGATCATCCCTGCTGGGATCAAAAATAGAACTTGCGCCATAATTTTCCTGCGGGCCCACTTAGTGAAGGCGACTCTTTTCACTAAGCTCCATCATCTTGTTGCAATCTCAACATTACTATCCTGCATATTAAACCTCTGCAGTATACTTCCTCTGGTTTAACCAGAGCTTCCTCTTTCCTCGATCTCTTGACATACTTCCTTTGGTTTAACCAGAGCTTCCTCTTTCCTTGATCTCTTTTAATTTCCATGCCCAAAATATAGTTTGCAGCACCAAGATCTTCCATGTTGAATTTAGAGGACAATTGGTTCTTCAAATTCTGGATAATTTCTTTGTCATTTCTAACTAGCAACATATCATCCACATACAAGACGAGATAAATAACACGGTCACCAATTAATTTAAAATACACATAGTGATCTGCCTTACTTTTGGTGAAGCCAAGTCCCTGTATAAATGTATCAAATTTCTGATACCACATCCTTGGTGACTGTTTTAACCCATATAGAGACTTCTTTAACTTTCATACCAGTTCTTTCTTACTCTTCACCACAAATTATTTAGGTTCCTTCATGTAGATTTCCTCTTCCAGATCCCTGTGAAGAAATGTTGTCTTCACATCCATCTGTTCTACCTCAAAATCAAAAGCAGCAGCAACAGATAAAAGTAATCTAATAGAAGTTACCTTGGCAACAGGAGAAAAAATATCACCAAAATCAATTCCCGACACCTAGGAATAACCTTTTTCTACAAACCGAGCTTTGTATTTCTCCACTTTTCCTTTTGCATTTGTCTTCTTTTTGAACACCCATTTGCTGCCAATGGGTTTCCTTCTAGCTGGCAACTCCACCAGATCCCAAGCCTCATTTTTGTGCAAAGATGCCATTTCATCAACCATGGCCTCTTTCTAGAGTTTTCCATCCTCTAAATCTACTGCTTCCTTCATAGTTTTGGGATCATCGTTAGTAATAGATAAAGCAAAATTTGAATAGAAAGCAGATGGACTATACCTTTCTAGCTGCCTTCTTTCTTGAACTGATCTTCTCACACCTGAAGTTTGTGGCTCTTCATCTTCTGATTCCTCCTCTGTTGTAGAGTCTGATTCTTCCTCATTAAGCTCAAACTCTATCTTCTCAGGTTCCTTTGGTTGGACTTCATGTTTAATAACATATTTTACCTCTCTGAACACCACGTCTCGGTTGTACACAACCTTCCAGGTGATTGGATTCCAAAGCTTATACCCCTTTAAACCACCCTTATACCCAATAAAGATGCACTTTTCAGATTTACTATCCAACTTGGTTTGTTTCCCCTTTGGAACATGTATATATGCATCACATCCAAATACCCTTATATGTGAAAGAGAGGGTTTCTTACCATTCCATACCTCTTATGGAGTATTATCCTCCAACACTGATGAAGGTGACCTATTGACCAGGTAACATGCAGTATCGACCGCCTCTGCCTAGAATTCCTGTCCTAACCTGACACCACTAAACATGCTTCTTGCCCTTTCCATCAACATCTTGTTCATTCTTTCTGCAACTCCATTTTTCTGAAGTGTATATGGAGTAGTCTTATACCATGATATACCACACTTCTTACAAAATTCTTCAAATTCCTTACTGCAAAACTCTCCACCATTATCTTTCCTCAACACCTTTATCCTCTTCTATGTCTGATTTTCCACGAGAGCCTTAAATTATTTAAACCTGTCAAAGACTTCAGATTTCTTCTTAAGGAAATATATCCATGTATTCCTTGAGAAGTCATCTATAAATGATACATAGTACATAGACATACCCAGTGATGGAACCTTCACAGGTCCAAACACATCACTGTGCATAAGCTCTAATATCTGTTTCGCCCTCTTACTACCAAAGGGGAAACTCAACCGATTCTGCTTCCCATATACACAATTTTCACAGAAATCAAAATCCAAAGAGCTATTACTCATACCTTCTACCATACCTTTATCACTAAGTATTCGAAGGCCTTTCTCTCCAATATGTCCAAGCCTTTGATGCCACAACATGGTCTTCTCTCCAGAGACCACTAGATTTTCTACTCCACTCTCAGGAACCACAGAACTGTTGCACCCATCAATAACAGTGCTACTGTGTAGCTTGTACAGAGTTCCAATCCAAACTCCTGGCATCAATACCAGTGCTTCCCAAACCATTTTGTAGGTATCCTTCTCAAACATTGTTTTTACACCTGCATCGTCCAGCTTTCTTACAGAAATTAGATTTCTAGCCAATGTAGGAATATGTAGAACACCCGAAATTGTTCTAACCCTTCCACCTTGCAACATCAACTTTACCTTTCCATGACCAATGATTATAGCCTTCCTATCATCCCCCAAGAAGACATTACCACCATCATATTTCTCATACTTGCAGAACCACTCTCTATGGGGAGTGAAGTGAAAGGATGCACCTGAGTCAATCAACCATGCCTCATGATCTACATGTGTACTTGAAGAAGCCAAGTACACATCCCCACCTTCATCTAAGGTGGTTTTTGCCTCGACAGAAGGAGCATCATCAGATCCCTTCCCTTTATCACGAGCTTTAGATTTATAGTCCCTTTTTAAGTGCCCTTCCTTTCTGCATTTCTAGCACACCACCTTTACAGGTTTTCCTGGAGATTTAGATCTCCCTCTAGATTTAGATCTTGCACTCGATGACTTAATTTTGTTTCTATTCTGGGACCATCCTTGTACAGACAAGGCATCACCATTCTATCTCTCCATATTTTTTCATCTCATCTCCTCCGTCAGCAAGGATGAGACTATTTCATCAAAATGCAAGGCAGTTGCATTGCTACCTATTGCAATAACCAGACTATCCCACGAATCTGGTAGAGAACACAACAAACTGATGCACTTATCTTCATCTGAAATTTTAATATCAACAGATGCTAATTAACTTACCACAGTATTAAATGCATCCAGATGCTCTGTCACCGAGTCTCCATGTTTCATCTTTAGCTTATACAACCTTTTCCACAGGAACAATTTATTCACCAAAGACTTAGATTTGTACAAAGTACCTAACTTGTCCCACAAAGCCTTCGTCGTAGCTTCCCCTGATACCTTCAGCAATACTGAATCTGAGACACACAATCGTATTGTGCTCTTTGCCTTCCGATCCAACATCTTCCATTCTTCATCGGACACTCCCGTTGGTTTAATATCCAGATCTATCGTGATCCACTGATCTTTATCCACCAACAGATCCTCCATATTGAGTTTCCACAACTCAAAACTCTAACCATTAAATTTCTCGATCTCTATCTTTCCACTACTCGCCATCTTCTTTCACAACCAGAATCGATCTCGTATATCTCCCACTTAATAGGGTCTACCACAGGCCCGAGCAAAACCCCTCAACAACAAAGGCGTCCCCTTGAATCTAAAACTGCTCTAATACCAAATGTAGGTTTTAACTTTGTACAGAAATTACCTGCATACGAATTCTAAAACACAGAAAAAAACAATGCAAGAGTATAACACATAAAACACATATACACAAAGATTTTCCCTTGGATCCCAAAACTGGGACTACCAGCTTGATTTTTCATTAGGTTCATTTCAATGTTACAATACATATTTATACATGCCGAAGCATCCATTACCATGGACTGAAAACCATCGCATCCAAAACCATGGACCAAAAACCATCGCATCCAAAAACATGTGCAAAAATCATGCACAAAACCATAGGTGGGTCCGCCCAACCTAACATAGGGTCCAAAACAAAAAAATTCCAAGGTGCTACCCCGAAAGCCATAAAGTGGGGTTACGGGTACCACTCAAACCCCCTATGACCTCCCGCCCTCTAACCCCCATTTGACTACATGGTCTAGTCATGGAAAGAATATAACACAACCCAATAGAAGGCCTATAAATCAGTTCTGGAATTGAACATCCTAAAGGATGCTGCAGCGCCAACAAAAGTGAGAAAATCGGGTCTTGTGGTTCACGCATCAAAGGATGAGATTGGCAGGGTTCCTTTTGACTTTCGAATGAATATATCTGAACTGCAACTAAAGTTGTATCCCACTACTTTGCATAGGTTCAAGAGCAACGCGAAGCAGTGATCAAAGTGAATATGAACACATTGGATAGCACAGTCAAAGACTGTGCAGGGATGTTTGACTAAGCATTGGAGTTGTGGAAAAACTTGTAGGAAGGAAATTACAGGAAGGAAATCAACTACAAGCACAGATGGAAGAATTGTAGAGGAAAGAGGCCCTTCTAAAGGCAAGATTACAGTCATGGCTAGAGGAAGCCTGTCAGCTTACTCTGTCACTCTAGGAAAACCTAAAGGTGCTACAACAGACACAGAGGACAATGGGCCTAGCAATGGAAGGCCCGATAATGGAGAAGCTAGTAGAATCATTGCAGCAGGCCGTGACACAGAGTGCTACTGAAGTTGCAATATTAGAGGTTGAGCTAGGTGGTCTCTACAACAATATTGAGGCACTAGCTAAGTGACTCGAGGGTGAGTCACCATATTTCTGTTGGGGGCCTATTGGGTTAGGGTCCCTAGTGTCAGTTTTAGGGTTATTTAATCCAAATTTTGTCTAAGTTTCGTAAAATATGTAAAGTCTCCTGAAAATGTGGATGCGAAGCAAGCAGGTGGATAGGAATAAAAGAGGTCTTAGCCCCTTCTTTGGGTAAGTAAATAGGTCAGTTTCGAGACTCACCCATGGTCTGTGGACCATGGTATTTTATTGAAGAAAACTATATATAGTTGAGTCATAGCGAGTCTAAGAGGTAACTAATAGTAGTGAAGGGAAGATAGAGATTTTTTTTGGGCAAGTTCTATGGCAGGAAGGCTCTACTTCCTGTACTTAGGCGAATGGGTAAGGCTCCTGTAGCTGAGTGCATAGGAGGCCTTGGTAAGTCCGCAACTGAGTGCGTGGGCCCCTACAGCTGAGTGCATAGGGTGAAAGAGTCTGGAATATAAACGTTGAAGATGAATAAAGCTTGATTTTGAAGAATTATCTTGTAATTTGAGCATTATCATTGATTCTGTATATGTTATTATCTATTGCTTTATAATATTATTTCCATGGAATAATGAATAAAAGTTATGTAAAACTAATGAATATATCTTATTTGTGCATGATTTAAGTAAATATATATTTTCACGAAGATAAGGGTTATTTTTGTTATGATTTCAGATGAATTGGATAGACCTATGTGAAGGTAGATCTAGGGTTATTGATTAATGCGTGAAAGTGGATAATTTTCCTGTTTAGGGTCCACAAAGACTGATTGTAGACCTTCTCGAAGGTCTAGAAGCCTTTTTACTCGAGCTACTGTATCAGACCATAGAATACTACTAATCTGTGCAAAGGCATATCTGATCTATAAAAGCTTAAGACCACTTATCGCACTATCTCTAGATTCCGAAACCTGGTTCTAGCATACCTCAATACTACTTTGGGTGAGACTGCAGCCTGCGTGCTGCAGGTTGTTGTTGAAAGGGCCAAAAATTAGTGTTTCGTTGGTTAGTGTGAACAACTCTAAACCTAGGTCAGGCCCCCTCAAGCCAACATGGTCACTAATGCCAGGATTCAAAGTTGAGAACATTTTTATACATTGAATAAGTCAAAAGTATAATTTGAAGAAATTTAAGAGTCTAGTAAAAGTTTAAGTCAAGAAAAATGTTGAGAATTTTTTTAGAGTCAAAGGTGAAAATTGAAAGTTTGACAAGTTGAGTACAAGCCAAAGTCAAATACAGAGTTGGAGTTGAAGTGCTCAACTTAATTTAAAGGTGCATGATCGATATTACCTAACACCATTATCATTATTGTATTTGAAATATGGGTGCATCACTGGTTGTATCCAACACCCTGCTTCTATTGTGATCATTATCCAGCAAGTAAGTGCGAATCATTAGCAATTTTAAAGATGGGAATATGAGGAAAAATGATACAAACTACTAATCATGAAATTGAAATACTACAAACGATATATTGATGATGCTTTGCAAGAAATAGATATATTACAAAAAAAAAAAAAAAAATCCATGTTAGGAAGTTGTAGAACCAACATAAAGAGATAATGAACTTTATCATGAATATTTTAGTTTTGCTAACACAACATATCAACAAATTAGAAGAAGAGTTGAAATCATTACATCAATTTGTAGATGATCCCCTCAAAATTTAAGACCAAGAGGAAAAGTTGATAGAATCATTGCAACAAGAATTAGTGGCCACAAAACTGTGTTCTTAGCACTCAAAATGAAGTAAAATAGTTAAATCAAGAGAACATCTAGTGTGGTACAGTTTGTATTAGTGACCTCATTCAGAGGACTATCAATTCTACTGATAATTTCCCTTTTAATCATGATAAAAATGTTTATCTACATATGCCTCTCTTGTTTTGAAGATCTCAATGATGACCGTAATAATATTTCTAAAGAAGAAGATGAAAAACTAGGCGATTTTGGGAAGCGAAGAAAAGGAATTAGTGCCCAACATTTGAATAAAATGGGTTATGATGGAAACGGTTTAGCTAATAAGGGTCAAGGTATTCAAAATCCCCTACAATACTTGTACGAAAAAAATGAAGGCCTAGGTTATGAAGGTCAAATAAGAAATGAGGCCAACAAATTTGTGAAAGTGGAAACATTGACAACATGAGACCCATATATAAATAGTAGTAAAACAAATAAAGTACATAAGTAAGAACAAATTTGTAGTCATTGTGGAAAAAATGACATGAACAAGTTAAATGTTGGAACCTACTTCCACGCAATGTTTGTGGTCATATAATTCATGATAATCACAAGTGTTGGAATAGAAATATCAAATCTTGATATACAAGTACATTGTGGTTGGCTAGATGTGAATGGATGGAATAAAGTTAGTTTTAGGCTGAAAACATTTTCTAGGGTCAAGTTTTCAAATGTTTTACAATATCTCATGTATAAATGCCATGAGTTGGTCCTCCAAAGGTTAGTTGTCATTATAGAAAGGGTTGTTAGTTTGTTGAGCCATATCTTGAGTCAAATGAAGCATGAGTATATTGCATTGGTTCATGGTAAACCAAAAACCACTTTTTAATAATAGATAAAGGTTTGTGGTAAATGAAAACCACACAATGTAAAGATTGGTTCATGGTAAGTTGAACCATTTTGAGGTTAAGGGTGGGCCAACAAAACCCTATGTATGATGTAATGGTTGTAGGGTACTCCATAGAAAACCCATGGGAAGTTACTCTAAAGAAATCCTTGATATGAAAATCCTAGTCTAGATGAATGGCTCAAGGTCTAGAATTATCAAAGAAAAATTCAACACATATTAATATATAAAGATAATGATGGCTAAAGATACATATGAAGATAAAGAAGAATGAAGATGATGCAGAGTGTCGAAGACGAAAGATGAAGACAAATAAATACATTCAGGTTGAATCATATGTATTCATTAAATGAAAGTATGAAGGAATAATTCATACTTCTGATACCATGAAATTATTAATAACAAAAGTAGACTTATTCTAGGAGTTTATGTATGGCCAAATATGATGATAACAAGAGAATTTAGGGATGGAGATCATATAAAATGAACTGAGAGATTTGTGGAGATAGTTATGGAGATTATTGAATCAATTAACCATATTGGAAATATTGTTATGGGGACCTTAATATTATATTATGAAGCCTTATGCATTGTATTGATGTAATTGAGGGTGTGTGTACTTTCATTGTAAATTAATATAATATAATATTTTATGGATATTTATTTCCTTATGTATTAATTTATATGTGTGAATGTTTCTTAATGGCTACCCATATAACAACAAAATAACCCTCCGGACCTCATGAAGATAGGCTATTAAGATCTTGTAATAGGAGTACATAATATTAATCTTGTTGGGCAAAAACCCTTCCATATGACATGGTATTTTGATGTGTTTTGTGATAAGGCTTGCACATATTTCTTCAATGAGATCATGAAGGAGTTCAACACTATTTGTTGTTTTGAAGGTTCCACAATGTGTTGTTTAAGGTTTTATTTTATAAGTTTTATTTTGAAGACACTAAAAGACAAATCTTTGGTAGTTAACATCTCTTCCAACTCCCTATCTACTTCTTCATCCAACCTAGTTTCTCCTAGGGATCTAATGACTAGAAACTTATTCATTTTGTTTAATCTCTTAAATAATGAATAATGTTCCTACTATTGAGCTACATATATGGAAATTTCTTTCTTCATACTTTACTAAATCTTCAAGGCCCTGTTGATGTTATGGACTCATGTTTTAGATTTTCTTCTCTAATCTCGACGACCTCTCGTGGAGCTTGTGGATATTCATTGGGCCTTTTCTCTAGCTTTTCACAAAATTTCAAACTCCATGTAGCTAATTTCCTCTTTCATTAGTTAAATCACAATGTGGAAACAACTTGGTGGATACATTTTTGAGCTATTGGAGGTCTGGATAGAGTTGTTCTGCCATCGCTTTGTAAGTTTCATGCACTTTCATGACACAAGACCTGTAATATTCCATGTTAGTTCCCTCCTACTTTAGGTTTCTATTGTTAGCCTTTAATAGCATTACCTAGTAGCCCAAATTTTCTATGTGGTCATCCTTCTACTTTAGTTATTTAAGGATATATTTTCACATTTCTCCCAGTGGTTTGATGGGATGTTTTGCCTGTTAAGGCCGTGGAAAGTGGATGGCTTTCAATGTTTGGTACAAAAAACCTTTTAGTAGTGAATAATATTGGAGGAAAATAAAAAGTGGAAAAGGTATTTTAGTTGTTCTCCATTATCATGTTCAAGGTGTGATCAGATTTGAATTTTCCTAGGTTAACCACTTTCTTCTACCTTATTGGTGTAATTCCCATTTATGTAATAGGAAAGTGACCATCTATGATTTTAGGAGTTTCTTTTTCAATTGAGTCAATGTGCATGGAAGATATTATCTATTTTACATTCTATTCTTGTGTTTCTTGTTGTCCCATTAGAGCTTCTTACTATGCTATGGCCTCATATTATTTTTGTTGTCTCTTCTATTATTCTTCCTATGTTTTTTTCATCTCTTGTTTTTATTTTTTCTTCCTTTATTTATCTGTCCTAATTTATTCATATCTCTTATTCTTAAGCTGAAGCTCTTGGGATATTCATGTTGTTTCTTCCTCCTATTTCAACATTTTCTCCCATACAGCTCTAGCTCCTTCTTATTAGGAAACATGTTTCTTGGGAAGGGATTCTCCTTTAGATTGGGCTTTCTCATTTTTCACTTGATAAAATTATAGCCTCTCCTAAAAATAAATTCTAACAAGTTGAAGACATTTTCTATTTATCTGAATCCTTAGCCCATGTAATTGATTGGTAATACCACCTATATTTTCATTCCTAACAATGATTTTTTACCAAAGAGTTGGGATCATATTTGTGGAATGTTAGATCCCCAAAATGAAATAGTGTAAGAGTACCATATTATGGTTTGGATTCTTTCATGTATTTTAATTGATATGAGCGCAAGTGTAGTCGCATGTTTGGATAGGGATCCTTATTGTCCCATGAAAGTGCTCCACCTACTCCTATGAAAACATGATATTTTATTTCCGATAATATCATTTAAAGTCAGTTACAAACTTTTTTAGTAGAGGAGAAGGTTTGGTTGCTCCAAACATTATCATGTATGTGATATCACAATCCACAAATGAATCACAAACGTGACAATCAAGAGCTCGACCTTTTCAAGCATGCATGGAGCAAACACATTAAATAGAAGTTCATAAAAAGTGATCAATAATTGATGTAGATCATGGTGTAATATTGGATGTAACGAGACTCCCAAAGGACTTTGCAATAAACATGTACTCCTCTTGCATTTTCACCTTTAGCCGATTGTTGGGAATATATGCTTAACATAGATGATGTACACTAGGTAAGAGGCCATGCAAAACTGACACTAATGTTCTTCCTTTGGATTATGTGTTTGTTTGGTATTATCCTTTAGAGAGACATAAAGATAAGATAACATCCTAGTTAAGATACTTCCTTTAAATGTTCAATGAATACATCAATAAGACCCATCCTCCATTAAAGGTTTATGCATTAGACTAACTATAAAACATGCATAATAGGGAAACTACTAGTTGAAAGGGAGTCTTCAGTAGATTAGTATGGTATTATTTCTTTGGCCTAGACCCAAAGATTCCTTTTCTAGTCCACTTCAAAGGATCTCTAGGAAATATATTGAAATTTGACAGTCAGTCCTCAGGGAAGGCCATCTCTTCTTTGGGGATATTGTAATACATCTTAAAGTCAAAGGCATTGAATGAAGTAATAAGCTTCCCGTGCATATCCCTAATCATGGCTTACTCAAAATTAGCATGCTTTACTAGCCACTCAACTACCTCTACACATGGAAAGATAGACGATGAGCAACCAACTTTTGAAACCAAGAACTTCTAAAAATCCTATAATTTTTTGAGTTTTGATTATCTAGAGGCCTTTTATTTCTCTAAAAAATATGGTACACCTCTAGCGATGCGTAAGTTGTATATCCATTGATGAAACATGGAGTATCTTTGAACTCGAAACTTAGTGGAATGATAGGTACCTCTTCTTATGATTTTAACCACTGGAGATTTGCAAGTCCTTCTCTTTGATACATACATATTTTACCTACACCAATCCATATTGGCAATAGTATGCATTATGTATAATAGCTTAAAATATTAATTCCATGGAACTATGAGGTTTGGGCTCAAGGCTAGTGCCTATATACAAGCTTTTTTTTTTGTTATCTATACTCAACCAAGTAACAGGTTTTTGAGTCTTAGCGGTGAAACAAGAAGCATGGATAGTAAAGAGTGGCTAGGACCTTGTAATATATGAGATAACAATCTTGACCATGTTGGCTCCACAATTATGCTTCTTCATGTTATAAAGGCTAAGGATATGGTTTATGGGAGACAAAAACATGAATTATTGCTCTAAAGGGGAGAGGCTAGTGATTTGTATTCGATCATTATATTCTTTTTCATCCATTGTGATACTTTTAGAGTGGAAAAGTAGGTGGAATGAACTCACATGATCATTTTTATTAGTTGGACCATGTTTGGAAAAATGTGGTTTGAAACCTTTCGTGAGCATTTTGAGGCATCAAACAATGTTTTATGGGGGGGGGGGGGGGGGGGAGGATTTTCCACTTTAGCACCACCCCTTTTATTCCTATTCTACACAAAAATACCTTTCCAATGGTGTAACAATTGTTTCAATCAGAGTTTTTATGTGAAAATTATGCCACTCATAATTTGACCTTCATGTTTTCACCACTTGTTGTTGTTGCTACAACACCCTCCAAAATTTTGCTATATTTCAATTTTGAAGGCTATCTTCTGTCTTTTGGAGTGTTTTGTTTGGTTTTCAAGTGTTATTTCATGTTCTTACACATGTTTCAAGTGTTTATGTTCCTTCCTAAGTGTTGTTGGGTCATCAACAGTAGAAATTGTACATTTTATAGTTATAGTACACTTCTTAGTGACATAATGGCACTTTTTTGGTCGCAACTGCACATAATTTATTTGTTGCACTTGGAGATTATTTGTGAACTAGAGTTTAGATGTATATTTTATAGCCTTGTGTCCTTTATAATTTTTAATAATGAGTTGATATGTGTCGCTCATGATTATACCTCTAAGTCATTGTGTTTTTCCATGTTTCACCCTTCTAGACTTAGACAATTCTATGACTTTAAAAGCCTTCCCTCTAGGCTAGGAAAGCACATTGTACACTTATAAGGCCTCATGGAGACCCTCCTTCTCGTCTACAACTACACTGTGCACTAGCCTAGCTAGTTCCTCTCCCTCCAGTGCACAATACATTTCTAGTCAACAAACTCTCCTTGCCTCTCCATCCTGCACTAGTCAAGCCTCTATCTCCCAGTTGAGCACACTATGCACTTCTAGTGGGTAGTGATGCCTTCGTTTATGCCTTGCAAGTGCACCCTACAACCTCCTTGTAGCCTTGTCCTTCCTCCCTACCACATGGCACAATTTCAATGGATATTCTAGCTCCCTTGCCTCTTGCAATTGCAACCTGTGCCCACCTTTCCTCCTCCTCCTCTACAGTTGCACATGGTGTAGTATTAGTGAGTAGTGAAGCGCTTCCATTTCTCTTACAAGTATAATATACCCCCAGAGGGCCTCTCTCTATCTCCTTTTCACATTGTTGAGCAACAACCAAAAAATTTGCATGGATCATAATAGAGTAGGATATTTTAAAGCTAATGTTTGCTTCCCATTAGTGATCTATACTTGTAGATGTTCAATAAAGCATGGAAAATATATGTCAGGATATTTGTCAAGAATGGTGGCCCAAGGAAGCATCATGAAGATAAAATGCACATAGTAAACGTGTTGTGATAGTTGAAGGAATGATGGATCTGAATGATCAAAGTGACTCATGAAGACTCCATGATTTCTCAAGACCCCTAGGAGGGTAAAAGGAAACAACAATGCAAGATTTGTTATAAGTATTCAGTACATGGAATCCATGTCATCACTCCTAGAAGAAATTCATGTTACAAGTCACTATGAGTCCAAGTAATCAATGTCAATGACTTGTCATGTTGTCATCACAAGATGATGTAATTTTCGAAAATATTGTGAATGTAAATATGTGGAATTCCAAGAGTCAAAAGGTCTTATTAGAAGTTCAAAAGGGATGGGGGCAGTCCAAGAGTCATGAGTAATATGAAAGATCATTCCTCGTATTATAAAAGAAGCCTAATTAATCAAAGAAAGGAGTTTTCACCTTGGCTTCTCCACCTAGGAATTTAGGAGAAAGATTGTTATTTTGGAGAGAAAGTAGTGGCTTAATGCTCCACTATTGGAGCTAGTGGTGTCTCATTGCGTTACTGTACCCTGGAATGTTCACTTAATATTTCAAACTCATTGATCGAACATATTTTCATGCATATATCATGAATGTACTAATATGATTCTTTATATTTTTCCGGTATATGTTTTGTGTTTCCATGTACTAGAGAAATTGAATTATTTCATTGGCTTTGGAGCTCATCTTGTTCAATGTGTATTGTAATTGTTTTATTGTTCTTTATGACCATGTGAACTCTTTCACCAGATAATTAATTATTCTTTCATATATATCTATGTGTCTTTATTATAATAGTACTAATAAGTTTCTTCTAAAGACTCATTCTTTTTCCTTCCAGTGAAGGAAACTTGATACATATTGCAATTGAAAAATTTCACAAGGAATACTCACTTTCTCATTCAAAAGTACATGTGAACTACTCTCTTCCACTTACTATGGTAGCCAAGTGAAATCATTAAGTATATGGTATCCCAACCTGTTGAGGGCCCTGAAATTGGGTCAAAAACAAGGGGGATACCCACCCGGTCGGGAACCTGGTTGGCGGTTCCGTGCCCGTTTGGTGTAGCGTGTCCGACTGGGGATAACGGGACCAGCTTCCCGTTCTAAGGGGGTGTGTGTGTGTAGAGTTTAGTGATGTGTGTGTGTGTAGAATATGATAATGAAAATATAGAATTATTTCTAAGCTAATCTAGTTCTGAACTCTGGGAGTGAATTTTATACTACTTTAATCTATAAAGAATAACACATCTATTCTACGCTAACCCGGGATAGAACTTTTTCCATTATGCGATCTAGAAAGGTTTCACACAATAACTGGTAATGAAGATTATTCATCTATTATGAGAATATAAATCAATTAAGATGAACCATCCTGCATAAAAAGTTAAGCAGAATGATTGTGAACAGCATATCGCATAATCAGTGATTCATGTATTAAGCACAAATCAATGACTCCACCGTACAAAAGTGCCAAATGGTAGTCCACTCATTCATACGTTAACATATAAACAACATCAGCTGTATATTACTCTAAGAATGCAAGCAGAAACTCGTCAAGAGATAAAAGTACCATTTATGACTGACTTTATACTCACAGACCTGAAGCAATAATGATCTATTTCTACTTACTTCTAATGCCTACTAAGAGTACAGAAGTGCAACATCAGTAGCAGGTATTAAAATGCAAACATAAATAAATCTTGATCCGTCCATTCATCAAAAACCCCCTCCGAGGGTGCAAAAGTGCATGTTCTGAGGACAAGTTTTTTGACAAATTTCCGGACCCTTCTCCAATGCAACGAGAAGGTTTAAATACTACTAACCGGCTAATTTTAATTACACAAATTGAGGGAACGGCTTCAAATGACTGCCCTTTTACTAAAAGCAAATTTATTTCTAAAAATCAAATCTAATTTCTAACCGTTTCTGTATCTGTTCTTTAGTGCTGTAAGCAATGCGCTGTTCGCCTTGAAAGAGTCGGCTGGTTGTCCTTTCCTTTTGTTCGAGCTTGATAATTAGAAATAACAAGAGCTGGCACCTCTTTCTGACAGGCTAGAAGATATTTTCGAAAGTGTTCTTCTGGAGGAGTGTCTTCACGGCGTGTATACTTAGCACAACTCAGATTTCTTTCAAACTGATTGTGCTGTTGCTATTTCGATTTCTGGTCGTGCGAATGACTCAATGAGCTGGGGATTTTGTTGCCTGAATGATTTTCTCAATTGAAACTTGTTTCCATTCTTTGTTCCAGGCTTTTCTGAGACGTCTTTCCCCTTAAGCGTTTTTCTTTTTTCTTTACCCAATTTGGGACTCAGGATTTTTCAAAAACGCTGCTTTTGTGCGCCTTTGACTCTGAGTCTTTGGACAGTCTATTTTCATCAGTGCCTGTTGAGCGATATTCTGGAATCCGCGGTTCTGCTGCATGCGGCATCCAATTGCGGAGGCATCTTCTCTCTGTTGTCTTATTGGCGCTCTTCCCTTAGATGTTTCCTGCATATAGACTTATATCAGTAGCATGTCTTGCAGTTTACGCAAAGAAGAAGGGAAATGACGAAAAGATTGACATGAAAGCATTAAATTCAAATGAATGCGTAATTCTGACATTCATCATGACTTGACTCTTCGATAAATGCGATGCAATCGTTTCTGGATACTCAAGCATGCGGTCATTAATTTCCCGTAAGGTGCACGCCTAATTTTGGGCTCACAGATCATGCTGAGGAATGCCTGTGATGAATGACTTCTGTGATTTGCATCGCAGTCTTGAAAATTGCGATGTAAATAGGTGGCGTCGCAGCAATTGACAGTCTCATTCGTCGCAAACCATAGGTCGCAGATCGCAGCTTTGCATGGTCGCAGATCGCATATCGCAATATCGCAAGATCGCAAGGTTTTCGCTTTGTCACTTCGTGCTGCTCATGCGACATTGCGACGTGCGACGTCGCATATCGGCCGTCGGCGTTTCTTCAGGTTTTCCCTTTTCAAGCGCTTTTAATGCTCGCGATGCGATGGGTTCTCGCGTCGCTCGTTTTCAGTGCGTTTATGCGCTTTGGGCAAGCGCTCTTTTTTCCATTGCGATGCGATATAGCTCTTAGGGAGTTGATACAAAAGATTTTTCAAACGAAAATATTTTTTTGGATTTTTGGCTAAGGGTCCCCCTTTGCTTGATGTTATTACTAATATCAAACGAAGAGGGGGGTTGTTGATGACCACAACAATGGCAATTCACTATGAAGAACCAGTTATCTCTGCATTTCTATTGACCGTTCACTTCCGAAATAGCAAAAATTTTTATATGTCTAAATTTTGTTATGGACAGATAGAGCAGATTGCCCCTCACCTTGTCGACGATATTTTGTTTCAACCTGTTTTATATCTCAATTTCTTGCTTCCTCAGGTTTCTTCTTGCACTTGCATCAGACATTACTTGGTCTTGATAAAAGATAAAATAAGGTCTTCTCTGCGTACTGGCTTAAAAGTATGCTCATTTGTCGTAGGTAGAGCCTCTGCTGCCCGCAAGCATCCATAGCCTCGACGGGGTTACCATATTATCCAGCAATGATCCTTTTTCCTGCTTGAGGTTACTCGCAACATTCCAGAGAAAAATCCTTTTTGACACACTTTTCCTTTTTTAATTCTCTAAAGAACAATGTCTTGGTTTGGTGGCCAAATTATGACACAGTCATTCACTCGATTTACACTTTTGCTGAACAAGCCAGCTCGTGATGAGACCTCTTGTCTTTGGATTGCAACAATCTTAAGTCGTTGCCCTGTTTTGATAGACAGTATTGGAAAAGTCAGCAAGTTATAATATCTGTGATCATGATAAGCCGGCTCGTGATGAGACCTCTTATTCTTTGAGATATAGTGTTTTGCTTGGATTGTTTCTCTGGATGCTGTAGTTTCCTTTTTGCAGGGAGGAAGTCATTGTTTTTCCTTAAGAAAGCTCTGGACGACAATAATAGAGTTTTTGAAAACAACAGCTTTGCAGAGAATGCTTATTTTATTATTGATGATACCCTTCATGGTGCTGATACAAAACAATTATTTTACCAGAGGTTGCTTTTGTCAAAGTTTTTTAGAGGTTGAAACGAGTATCGTAATCAAAGTGAAGTTAACTCTATTTGTCAATAATAAAATTCAGATTTTTCAAAAATTTTGCTATTTGTACAAGCGAAATCAAAATCTGATAGAGAATTGGCGTGCTCTTTCATGAATCCTTTTTAAATGATCATCTACAACGGGTTTTATTCAAAAGAGAAAAGCAAAACAAAAATAAAAACTAAAAACTAAATCTATCCTACAAAAATTAGAAGATTTCTCTTCTATGGAAAATATAATTTAAGAATCAGTCCATTGACAGGTAAAGAATCTCTCCTTCCTGCCAGATCCTGCAATACGAATGTAGATGGGCCTACGACTTCCACAATCTGAAAAGGGCCAAGCCACAGCTTTTGAAATTTTGTATGTTTGCCCTTTTCTTCATGAGCCTTATCCCATTTCAAAACTAAATCACCCATCTGAAAGTTTTTTCTGGTTATGATGCTTGAGTCAAAAGAAGATTTTATTAGCGCTTGGTGATGTGCATGGGTTTTCCTAGCTTGTTCTCGTTGTTCTTCTAGTTTGATTATTTCCATTTGTCTTAATTGTAATGAGGAAGTAGGTACTTCATCGATGTATTGCACTAAAGACAAAGAGGGAATGACTAAGTGAGTCGGAAGAACCACTTCCCTCCCATAAACTAAATTAAAGGGAGAAGTGCCGATTGAAGCTTTCTTTGTGATTCTATCAGCCCATAAAGCATTTACCAGCGCTTTGTGCCAATTCCTTTGGTTTTGGTCAACTGTTCTTTTGATAATTCTGATTAGGTTCTTGTTTGTTGATTCAGCCAATCCATTACCCTGCGGATAGTAGTTGGCAGAATATTTCAGTTTGAACCCTCTTTTAAGCGCAAACTCAGTCATAGCATTTCCAGAAAAATATGAAGCGTTATCAAACATTAAGGCCGTTGGCAATCCAAACCTGGTTATGATAAATATGTCTATGAACTCAATAATGTTTTCAGAATGAACTGTTTTGAGAGGAACTGCTTCTACCCATTTGGTAACATAATCAGTTGCCGTAAGGATATACTTATGCTACTTAGAAGAGTGAGGAACGATCTCACCTATTATGTCCAAGCCCCATTGACTGAATGGTTGGTCAATGTTGACCGGTTGTAGCGGCATGGATGGTTTCCTTTGTTTTCCTGCAGCAGTCTGGCAGACTTGGCATTTCCTTACGTGATTGTATGAGTCTTTGAACAGCGTGGGCCAATAATATCCTGCACGCAAGATTTTGTGTGCAGTCGCATCTCCGGCATAGTGTCCACCTGCTGGTCCATCATGAAGTTCCTGCAAAACCTTTTCGGCTTCAGTTTTCTCAAGACACCTAAGGAGTACAGAATCGTAATTCTTTTTAAACAGGACATCATTTATGAGCTGGTATTGTTTAGCTTTTAATCTCAGAGCTCTTTTCTTGGTATGATCCAGATGTGATGGAGCATACCCGTTCTTAAGAAAATAAATCATGTCAGCATATAATGATTCTGCATCGTTTAGGCTTACCTCATATGCTTGTACCTCTTCAGATGAGTTCTCTGGGATTTGCGATGCTCCGGCTAACATCTTACAGAAGCCTTGACCTCTTACGATGTTTGCTGGTTTGATCTCAAGATCATATTCTTGTAAAGCGGTAATCCAATTAGCTCTCTTCTCGCCCACGTCTTTCTGCACCAAAAGGTTTCTTACCGCTGGAAACAGCACTACGACTTTGGTGTGGGCTTTAAGCAAGAAAGGTCTGAAATATTTGATTGCTTTGAAAACAGCATATGCTTGTTTCTCTACGTCTGAGTAATTAATTTCAGCACCTTGTAAGTTCGAGCTAAAGAATGCAATTGGAGCTTCCACTTTCTCTTGATTTGCTTGGGTCAAAATCGCGGCATGGGATTTCTCTGAGGCAAAAGTGTATAAGATGAAAGATTCTGAAAAATTTGGGGTGGCCAAAGATGGAGCATTGATGATAGCTTGTTTGATTAAGTTAAATGCTTCGTGCTCATCTAGACCCCATTTGAAAGTTGAATTCTTTTTTATCATATTTTGTAAGGGAGAAATAATACGTGAAAAATCCGAGACAAATCTTTTGACAAAATTGATCTGTCCAAGGAAGGATTGCATGGCTTTCTTGTTATGAGGTATGGATATTTCGGAAATTTCCTTGATTCTGTCGGGTTCTATGTGAATACCAGATTTCGACACTATGAATCCGAGCAATTTCCCTTCGCTTAACGCAAAGAAAGATTTCTTTGGGTTGAGCGAAATCCCATACCTCAAGCATCTTTGAAAGATTTGCTTCAAATCTTTGAGGTGGTTGTTTCGTTTTTTGGAGTACACTGTTATATCATCCAGGTAAATCACTACTGATTTATTGACTAACCCTTTAAACGCGATGTCCATGGCTCTCTGAAAGGTAGCTCCGGCATTGATCAGACCAAATGGCATCTTCCGATATGGATAAGTGCCCCATTTGGTTCGGAACGTAGTCTTTAACTGATCATCGGGATGCACTAGTACTTGATTGTATCCTGAGAATCCATCTAGGAATGACATTAATTCTGAGCCTGCTACTGCCTGTAGAATTTGCTCCATAGGTGGGAGGGGAAAGTTATCTTTCTGACAGGCTTTGTTGAGATTTCGGAAATCAATACAGATTCTAATGTCTCCGTTTTTCTTCCTAATGGGCACCATATTGGATACCCATTTAGAATGCCTGACGGGGAAGATTATTCTGGCTCTCAACAACTTATTAAGCTCAGTTTTTATTTGATTTTCTAGGTTAGGGTGTATTTTTCTGAGCTTCTGCTGGACAGGTTTTTCATTGTCAATCATAGGGATAACATGTTGAATGATAGAAGTGTTGTAAGTCTTCAGCTCATCGTAATTCCAGGCAAAAACGTTTTTGTATTGTCTCAGAAGACGGATATATGCTGATTTTTCTTCAGGGGCTAGGCCCTGGCCTAGGTTAACGTTCTGTGGCTTCTGATCAGTCCCTAGGTTTACTAATTCATAGTTCAGGGTAGAACTGCAAAGTTTAGCATTGGCGGACCTTTTAAACCGACTTTTCAAATCATATAGATCTTCTAGCTTGACCACCGATTTCGGTATAGCATTGTCAGAGCTATTTTGTTGTATTTGATGATCATGATGGTCTTCGTCGATTATCTGATTTGAGTAGGATCCTTCAGAAGTAAGGAAATTTACAATGTCAGGATCGTCGTTGAACACTCTCCAATTGGTGATATTGTCAGGGATGGATGGTTTAAAGATTAATTCTATTGAAAACCTATCAGGACTAAAATCTTCAGAAGGGATAAGTCTAGAGGCTACGTTAGCTAACAGGTCTGCGCTCGCGTTTTGAATTCTTGGAATTGACGAGATGTTGAATGCTACGAAATGTGCAGTGAGATCTTGAACTAATGATTGATAATGCTTTAAATGACTTGACAGGCAATGTATGGTGTTATGTACCTGTTTTACAACGATCTCCGAATCTCCAAAGACTTGAAGATACTTAACGTTCAATCTAATTGCTTTGTATAGGCCTTGAACTAAGGCTTCGTACTCCGCTGTGTTGTTCGTGCAATCAAACTCAAGTCTGCATGTGAGCATAATCTTGTTCCCATCTGGGTTAATCAGAACGCATCCTGCTCCTGCTCCCTCATTGGATTTAGATCCGTCAAAATATAATTTCCAAAATAAAGATGTATTTACAGAATTATCTAAAAAACTAAAACATTTTGAGTCATCAGTTTGTGAGAAATTTTCAACTTGGGATAAAACTGAATTCTCTAAGTATGGTGAAATATGAGCATTGAAATTACCTAGGAAAGAATCTATTGCGTAATTGCCTACAATGTTGCTATTGTACGTTATGGCCTCATTTTCTCCTTCCAGTTCTGTCACTATGTATTTTTGGTGCAACTATCGTTCAACCTTTATCTGATTTGGTTTACCATTGTATGGTAACCACATGTGCGACCAATCGGTTGAAAAATATCCGTGGAGTTTTTCCGACCAATCCCTGCTAAGAATCAAACCATAGAACTCAGGGATATCAGCTACTAGAATGTCGATAACTTGACACACTTTCGGGTTAGACGACAATCTTATGGTCACCTGATTGAGTTCACCAATCACTTCGACTTGGGATCGATCAAGTTGAACTATGCGTACTGCGGATCTTTGAGGTTGCACATTCAATTTAGCACATATTGACCTGGGTAAAATATTCGTTGAAGCACCAGAATCGACCAAGCAATTGTGCACATTTTTGTTGAAGATTTCATATGTGAGAAGAAAAGGACGAGTATGAGATCTTGATCTTCCTCCAATCAAGGCAATGTCATTTGGATAAATTTTATTGATCGTGTTGGTTGGAGGCCTTCCTAGATTGTGGGAAGCTACCGCTGTAGGTAAAGATGTAGTAGGCACAGCATGTAATTCTTTCATCATTATTTTATGCTGGTGTTTCAATTTACTCAATTCATACAGAGTGATATTAGCCCTAGTCTTCTTCATGTCATCAATGATGTTATACTACATTTCATCCGACACTATTAGTGTTCTTGATGGAGGCGTTTGATCAGATTGGACTGGGCTAATCTGGGTCGCTTTAGCAGTTGTCTTTTTTGTTGCGACCTTTTCTTTTGTTGCAGGGCTTGCGCCCTTTTGTTTTGGGGTAGTTATGGGAGGATCAAGTTGATTTTTGCTTCTCGTGCTAACAGGAAATGCTTCTTGATCCTCTTCTTGTGGGAGGATGAAGTCCCACATTCCTTGTAGTTCTACGACCTCTTCCTCGTCGGTCTGCCCTTCAGTGGTATTCTCTTCTTCTTCGTCTTCTTCAGATTCAACATTTGAGACAACACTAGGTGGTCTTACCTCCATGGGAGGATTTCTTTTAAAAGTCCTAAAGGGCTTTTTCGAAGAATTCTCTGCTACTTGTTTCTTAATATCAATCATCTCATTTGACATGGTTTTCAACACTTTTTGTAATCCTTCCAAATCGAAAGGATCTTTCGTTTGCTTCTTCTTGGTGTCTTCTTTGAAAGAGATCTTCTTAGATTTGCGTTCTTCTATAGCAGATCTCTTTTCTAGGGCTACCACGCGTTTTTCCACTGCTAACACTTCTGTCAAGTTGTCGACTAAGGTGGTCTTGTTTGCCCTATCTACGAAGATAGCCAAGTTTGGAGGTAAAGCCGTGATGTACCATTCACATCTTACTTCCTCGCTGGGTTGTGAGGTCGCGGGGATTTTGTTGAGGATCTTATTGAACCGTAAGTTAAAATCTTTAATGGGTTCTCTAGCCTCAGCCTTAAGATTAGATAGGTCATTGATCAATGTCGCCGTGGATCTGTCATCACCAAACTTGGTGAGGAACTGACTTTGAAAAATGTCCTAGCTAGTGATGGATCCGGAAGGTAACGAAAAGTACCATGACCCGGCTATTCCTTGCATTTTATAAGGGAACAGCCGGACAACAGCGTCTTCGTTAGTGACTCCGTTGGGATTAACAGAAAGCATGAAATTATTGATATGTTCCTTGGCTAGCATGCCTGCTTCCGGATTGAATTTAGGCAGCCATTTCTCAGGATGGGCTGGTATAGGGCTTAGGGGTGGAGGCATTAAAACCGTCCCAGGATTGTTCCATGGAGACTGGGCCATCGTTGAGCTGCTAGTTAATGGAAGTGTAGAAGATGAATTCTGATGCTGAGAAGATGAAGATATTAAGATCTTTGATGTTTGAAGAGGAAGGTTTGTAGAAGATGGGTGAGTGAGTTGGAATGAAAGAGTGGGTGGTTGACTTCGTGGTGAGGGAGTTGATATGGACGAAGTGGATGAAGGAGTCCGACTGTCAGACTCTGGTGGTGTTTTCCTTGCTCTTTTCCTGGTAGGGAGAGGGAGTTCACTTGGTTGTATGCCAAATTTTTCACTCTTTGATCTAGTAAGGGGATGAGCAGGGTTATACTGTGAAGTCACGCTGCTTTTAGATTTATCAGACTTCTGGTTAAAAATAGAAAATCCCTGGAGTTTACGAATCAAAGTCCGAATTTCAGGGGGTTCAATGATAGATTGGTCTGATATATTTGAATATGTAGCAGTGGTAGATACTCGAGCGACTTCAAATTTCGGGTTTAACCGTGTTGGAGAAGTCGAGGGAGTTGATGAGGGTGTATTACTCTCAGAATGGTATTTAGATATTTCTTTAGGTGCCATTCATAGTTCGTGCCCTCCTTCTAGCACCAAATATGTTGAGGGCCCTGAAATCGAGTCAACAACAAGGGGGATACCCACCCGGTCGGGAACCTGGTTGGTGGCTCCGTGCCCGTTTGGTGTAGCGGGTCCGACTGGGGATAACGGGACCATCTTCCCGTTCTAAGGGGGTGTGTGTGTGTAGAGTTTAGTGATGTGTGTGTGTGTAGAATATGATAATGAAAATATAGAATTATTTCTAAGCTAATCTAGTTCTGAACTCTGGGAGTGAATTTTATACTACTTTAATCTATAAAGAATAACACATCTAATCTACGCTAACCCGGGATAGAACTTTTTCCATTATGCGATCTAGAAAGGTTTCACACAATAACTGGTAATGAAGATTATTCAGCTATTATGAGAATATAAATCAATTAAGATGAACCATCCTGCATAAAAAGTTAAGCAGAACGATTGTGAACAGCGTATCGCATAATCAGTTATTCATGTATTAAGCACAAATCAATGACTCCACCGTACAAAAGTGCCAAATGGTAGTCCACTCATTCATACGTTAACATATAAACAACATCAGGTGTATATTACTCTAAGAATGCAAGCAGAAACTCGTCAAGAGATAAAAGTACCATTTATGACTGACTTTATACTCACAGACCTGAAGCAATAATGATCTATTTCTACTTACTTCTAATGCCTACTAAGAGTACAGAAGTGCAACATCAGTAGAAGGTATTAAAATGCAAACATAAATAAATCTTGATCCGTCCATTCATCAAAAACCCCCTCCGAGGGTGCAAAAGTGCATGTTCTGAGGACAAGTTTTTTGACAAATTTCCGGACCCTTCTCCAATGCAACGAGAAGGGTTAAATACTACTAACCGGCTAATTTTAATTACACAAATTGAGGGAACGGCTTCAAATGACCGCCCTTTTACTAAAAGCAAATTTATTTCTAAAAATCAAATCTAATTTCTAACCGTTTCTGTATCTGTTCTTTAGTGCTGTAAGCAATGCATTGTTCGCCCTGAAAGAGTCGGCTGGTTGTCCTTTCCTTTTGTTCGAGCTTGATAATTAGAAATAACAAGAGCTGGCACCTCTTTCTGACAGGCTAGAAGATATTTTCGAAAGTGTTCTTATGGAGGAGTGTCTTCATGGCGTGTATACTTAGCACAACTCAGATTTCTTTCAAACTGATTGTGCTGTTGCTATTTCGGTTTCCGGCCGTGCGAATGACTCAATGAGCTGGGGATTTTGTTGCCTGAATGATTTTCTCAATTGAAACTTGTTTCCATTCTTTGTTCCAGGCTTTTCTGAGACGTCTTTCCCCTTAAGCGTTTTTCTTTTTGCTTTACCCAATTTGGGACTCAGGATTTTTCAAAAACGCTGCTTTTGTGCGCCTTTGACTCTGAGTCTTTGGACAGTCTATTTTCATCAATGCCTGTTGGGCGATATTCTGGAATCCGCGGTTCTACTGCATGCGGCATCCAATTGTGGAGGCATCTTCTCTCTGTTGTCTTATTGGCGCTCTTCCCTTAGATGTTTCCTGCATATAGATTTATATCAGTAGCATGTCTTGCAGTTTACGCAAAGAAGAAGGGAAATGACGAAAAGATTGACATGAAAGCATTAAATTCTAATGAATGCGTAATTCTGACATTCATCATGACTTGACTCTTCGATAAATGTGATGCAATCGTTTCTGGATACTCAAGCATGCGGTCATTAATTTCCCATAAGGTGCGTGCCTAATTTTGGGCTCACAGATCATGCTGAGGAATGCCTGCGATGAATGATTTCTGTGATTTGCATCGCAGTCTTGAAAATTGCGATGTAAATAGGTGGCGTCGCAGCAATTGACAGTCTCATTCGTCGCAAACCATAGGTCGCAGATCGCATATCGCAAGATCCCAAGGTTTTCGCTTTGTCACTTCGTGTTGCTCATGCGACATTGCGACGTGCGACGTCGCATATCGGCCATCGGCGTTTCTTCAAGTTTTCCCTTTTCAAGCGCTTTTAATGCTCGCGATGCGATGGGTTCTCGCATCGCTCGTTTTCAGTGCGTTTATGCGCTTTGGGCAAGCGCTCTTTTTCCCATTGCGATGCAATATAGCTCTTAGGGAGTTGATACAAAAGATTTTTCAAACGAAAATATTTTTTTGAATTTTTGGCTAAGGGTCCCCCTTTGCTTGATGTTATTACTAATATCAAACGAAGAGGGGGGTTGTTGATGACCACAACAAAACCACATTTCTGGATGTGACTCCTATACCAAACAGTGTGAGGTATAATTGGGACTTCATATCAAGGAGACCCCCTAAATATTGGTGGGATCCAACACCATCAACATTTTGGCACTAGAAGGAGGGAAACCTTTTTATGGCTGACATTTCATGGCATACTAACAACAAACCATTCGTGCAAGGTAGTAATGGTCTGAGTTTAACTCTCACTCATGTTTCTAAGATAGGAGAGTCCTCTCATCAAAGCTTGGAATAGGATTTTGAAATCACTTATGACCAACTCTGAACAATTTGGCCTATTATTCGTCAATTTGCAAATGTTATTAGTTTACTTCCTAACATTGTTATTCTTCCTCATAAGTCAATAAAGAAAGAGACAACTCATCATGGCGTATTGGTTTCTTCGGTGAAATATTTGGTTATTGCAACCCTTGAATAATTAGTTGATTCTACTGAAAGAACACATCATTAAGGGGACCTTCCACCTAGTAAGGAGGATTTGGAAGGATACAGGGAGGATTTTCCTTTTCCTGACTAAGAACATCCAAGAGAAGAACATTCTTATTACAATGAAGATTTGAACGGTGAACTGGGGGACTCTTCAGCATTAGAAGGTGAAGAAGGAGAAGAAGAGGAGGTGGCTAATGAACAATTGGATTGGATGGCCTAAGGGCCTCTCTCTCTTCTGGGTAATCTTCATCGCATGCCTATACATCCAAAAAATCTACTTTCAAAGTTGGATCTTGATAAGAATATGAAATTTGAGGACCATATTGATGACTTCTACGTGCATTTGTGAATGCATGAGTTACATTTTGACGATGTTTATTGTAGAATTTTTTTGTACAGTCTAGAGGGTGGAGAATCAATTTGGTATCATAGTCTTCCATCTAATTCGATCCATAGTTGGAGGGAGTTAAATAATTTTTTATTAGATAAATTTATCGATGATAAAAATCTCGCCATGTTTCTCAAGGAATGTAGGGATCTTAAGATGGGGGAAAGGAAAAATTTAAGGATTTTAATCAATGGTTCACATGCTTATTGAATAAATTCACTGTAGATGGTCAAACACATGATACTATCACTAAATATTATTACACAAATTCCTTGCTTACTAATATTTCCATGTTTGTTAAAAGAGCTACAGAGGATACATTGTCTTTCAACATTGCAGAAGCAATTGTTGTTGAAAAGGAATTGCAATATCTTGAAGACATTGAGGAAAGTTTGGCTAAATATTTAAATATGATCAATAAGGAAGTATATATACCAAAGAGGAAGTCAAGTGAGGCAACTACTAGCAGAAAGTATTTCAAGCTACCTTTGTTTAAGAAGAATAATAATAGTCAACTAGCAAAATTTTCTTAGAGTTCTAATGTTGCATTTAATGTTGAAAGTTTGGGCATCGACAACTTTTGTACTTTCTATAAGGAGAGAAAGTCTGATAAAACATGTCCCCAATGGAACCACAACATGACTACTATGATGACCAACTTTGTAGAAACTTTAGTAGCAGAAGAGCAGTCTAAGAAAACTGAAGAAGAAAATTAACCTACCATGACTAAGGAAAGTCTAGGTGCCGGAAATTCAGTTGATATGTGTGGTATCGCATTTAGTGCTAATAAAAAAAGTGTTGAAGAACCACCAATGAGTGAAGCTCCTCCTCAACAAACAAATAAGTGATATAATTTAAGGAGAAAAGGATTGATTTCTGAGCAAGAGCTTAAAAACCAATTGCTGAGAAGGATTCTAACAAATACTAACTATTCTCAAAGTTTGCAGAATAAGATTGGAAGTGCTCCTCCTCCTAAGAACACTTTTAAAAACAATAAGAATAAGTCCACAACTCCTAAAGTTTCAAGAAAAGCTACACCACTAGATGCATCAGTGCAACCTGTTAGAAATTAAAGTATTGATTATAATATTATTGTGGATATGAAAATATTTCTTGCCAACATTTCAATATTTAAGCTCGCAAAGATAATAGGGGTAGCATGAACTGATCATCCAAGCACGTGCATTACATCCTTTGATAGGTAATGAAGTTTTTGCTTCTCAGGTTATGTCTGATAAGTCTCGTGGAATTCTCGAGTTTGTAGTTAATGTTGTTAATTTGAATATTAATACTCTCTACCCCTTTTTCTTGACGTTTGAAATATTTAATTATAATTTCCATAATTGTCTCGTTGATTCTAGTGCATCTGAAAATGTCATGCCATCATCTATTACTAAGAAAATTATTTCTAAATGGAGAAAGATGAATGCACGAATCATACAATTGGACAAATCATTAGTCTAGGTTGTTGGTGAACTTCATAATGTCATCATCCATTTTTCACCCGACCATAGAGTTCACTAATGCATTTATATATTTATTCTAGACATTCCTGAAGTATATGGTTTTCTTTTGCATATAGATTGGTCCAACAAGATACAAGGGTATTTCCCAACAAAATAGACACATTTATGGTTCCCTATAATGGCACAAAAAATCATATTTGAGTACAAAGAAAGTATTACATGAAATTCACCATGAAAACAATTGAGGGACATAATGAGCCAATCGACTTTGCAGGTATCATCTTTGGAAATTGTTTTCTGGAATTTGATCATGGGTTTTATCAAGTGTATACTTCACCTATACCATCTAGTACATAGTTGGAGCTCCTTCCTTGTAGTCAAATTGGTGAAAATGAAACTTTTATTAATATAGATGTACAGAGTACTAGTATAGGATGTAGCTTAACATGTGCTAATATTTTGACCTTATATTTTGATGGTTCTAAGACTCAGACAACTTTGGAGTTGGTTGTATTCTTATTGACCCTCAGAGTCAAAGGCATATTATCATTTTTCCTGGAGTTTGAGTGCACAAATAAAACTATTGATTATGAAGCACTAATTTTGATCTTAAAGAAGGCCATAGACCTCAAGGGGCGAGGTACTTTAGGTAATTGGTGATTCAGAGATTGTTACCCATTAGGTATAGAATACCATTCATTGTGTTTCACCTAATTTGAAAAACTACCAACAAGAGTTATGGTGACTTATTTCATTCTTTAAAAAATTTAACATTAGTTATGTTCCTAGATTTCGTAATGCCACCGTAAATACATTAGCCAATGCGGCTGCTAGGATGTCAACATCAAAAGATGTTTTATCTATTGAAATTAGTTATAAGCCATTTGTGCCCGACAATGGAACTAAATTTTGTGTATTGAATGATGACCCGAAGATATTGCACTTCATGTCCAATGCAAATGTGTTAAAAGATGCAGTTATTGAAGAAGATAAGCATGACAAGGCTTTACAGGAATTAATCCAAGCATTCAAAGGGAATACTATCCCAAAATAGTGGTATCTCTTAAGAAATTATATGACCTACGAAACCATTTTAGAGGGCTAGTGAACAAAAAGACTCAGAGCTCAAAGTTATTACATGAATAAGTCGATTTTTGAACCAAATAAGATCTGAAGTATGTGAACCATGGTACATGTTGTTCAGCTAAAAAATGACAAGATTTTATCCATCTCTTCAAACAATATCTAGATATATTTGCATGGAAGTATGATGATTTAAAGACATATGATACCCATATCATCCACAATGTCATTAATATTAAAGAGGGGGTGAATCCATTTCAGCAGAAGTTAAGGAAAGTTCATCTGATTCTTGAACCCTTCATTTAGAAGGAATTGAGGAAGTTATTGGATGCTTGGATCATCTTCAAAGTTCAACATTCTACATGGGTTTCTAATATAGTTCCTGTTAGAAAAAAGTCACGTGAGATACGCCTATGTGATGAATTTTTCAACCTCAACCAAGCTTCAGACAAAGACAATTACCCCATGCCATCAATCCAGTGGAGATACTCTAAACAATATCTAGGCCATAAATTTTCTTGCTACTAAATGGGTTTTCCAGATATAATCAGGTGCTAGCAGTTAAATCAGACAGATTAAAGACCACTTTCATGATGAAGTGAGGATATTTTTCTTTCAATTGCATGCCATTTGGGATTATAAATGTTGGCTCTACATTTCAACATGCCATGGACATCACATTCCATGCATTGATTGGACATTGTATAGTTTTCTACTTAAATGAAATTACAATGTTTTCTAAGAAGAGATCTAATCATATTCCTCATCTAAAGTAGATTTTCGAGTGATGTCGAAAGTATGAAATTTAATTGGATCCAAAAAATAGAATCTTTGGTGTGTCTAAAGGTAATATCTTAGGACATATCATTGCTAAGATCAAAATTAATGTTAACTCAGAAAGTTTCAAAGCTATTTCAATAATCCCTTTTCCCATGAACATGAAAGCAATGCAATATTTCTTAGGAAATGTCAATTTCCTACGCAAGTTCATCTTTGACTACACATATATTGTCAAACCATTACAAGAGATGATAAAGAAATATGATACATAAAAATGGGATAATATGGAGAAACATGCATTTTCCTAGATCAAGAAAGCCATAGATGATGCTCTAGCCTTAAATAGTCCAAATTTTGGCAAGGATTTCCTGATGTATACTTTTGCTTTTGAATTATATGTTGAAATTGTTTTAACACATAAATACAATCAAGGAAATGAGTGGACTATATATTTCATGAGTGTTGGCTTATAGGGGTCATAATTCAATTACCCTGCCATTGATGAGAAAGCATACGTAGTGTGTGAGGTAGTTAAACACTTTTGGCCTTACCTTCTAAAAGCTCAAATCATTATCTATGTGCCTCATCTAGGTTTTAGAACACTTTTTGTATAGAAAGAGTTGGGTGAAAGGAGAGTGAACTGAATGGCATGCTTATAGGAATATGATCTTGAATTCAAGCCTATTCATAATGTTAAAGGTTATGGTGTTTTTCAACTCATAGTCGAAGCGATGGATTTGCTAGAAGAATATCCTTATGGGTTGGAATAGGAAATTGATATGTACAATATTGTGGAAATTACTCCTACAAGTACAACCACATCGTGGTATTTAGATATATGAAAATACCTGTAGCATGACACCTTGCCTTCACACCTATTAGCTAAATAAAATAGGTAGGTATGTATTAAAGTGTTATCTTACCATCTTGTGCATGGTATTATTTTCTGAAAGCACCACAATGGTGTCCTTCTTATATGCTTAGAGCCTAAAGAATCAGAAAGGGTGTTAAGAGATATTCACGATTGAGCAATAGGTGGACACTTCGTGAGCAACACTACTACTCACAAAATGATGAGGGTCATTTATTATTGACCTACATTGTTTAAACATTCTCATGTCTATGCTTGAAAGTGTCCATTGTGTTAAAGATATGTTGGTCATGATCAGAAGTCAGTTGTACCATTGCTACCTATAGTAGTTGAGGAACCTTTCCAAAAGTGGGGATTGGACATTATCAGTGAAATATTTCCTCATTCGTCAATGAAACACTAATACATTCTAACTGAAAATAGTTATTTCACTCAGTGGACTGAAGCAGTTCCATTAAGACAAGTTAATGACCAGGAAGTTGTCAAATTTCTCAAATAGAACATCATAACCAAGTTCGACATTCCTACATCACTTGTCTTTGAAAATGCAACTTATTTTTCGTCGCTAAAGCTTTATGAGTTTGAATTAGAGAATGGTATTGTTTTAAAGCATGCATCAAATTACTATCCACAGGGAAATTATTTTCCTGAGTCAACCAATAAGTACTTAATATGTATTATCAAGAAATCCATCTTCTCTGAACAAAAGAATTGGGATAAAGCTTTGGTGAATGCATTATGGGTTGATTGTGCCACTCCCAAACCCTCTTTGAATACATCTCCCTATTTCCTTCTTCCATCAAACATATACCTTCTAGCCTTGTAGATTTCTCAGGAATCTCAAGGAAAAACATGCCTCCTTGTTGAAAGTCATATATACACAGTTCTTAATATTGAGGAAGAAAGGCTCAAAGAAAAAAAGAAATTTATCATACACTAGAAGCAAATCAAGTGTTGGTTTGATAAGAAGTCCACAGGGAACAAATATTTCAGTGTGGGTGAACTAGTATTGAAGTGGGACAAATCCTATGAAGAGAAAGGAAAGAACACCAAATTTCAAGCTCAAGTTGAAATCCTTAGATGGGAGTACTGGTCCTCCTCCTTTCAATGGATGAGATCTTAAAAATTACTTCAAGTAGGAGCCCTAGGCTCCATTAATTCCTATATATAGTTTTCTTTCCTAATTTTATGTTGCTTGTTCTTATTAAGTCTTGTTTCCTGAACCTTTGTCTTGGTCATTGTACATAAATAACACCTTATGTGAGAGTGTATGTGTGGCCTGAAATAATTATGTGGTGAAATGAATAGTGATTGTGACTACAACAACACTTGGCTATCTATTAGTTCTCCTTCCTTGTTTGGGAACATTCCAATAGTCAAATAATGTCTAAATGGAAAATACAATACATTTAAGAGGAAACATTTGAGTGGCACCATGATACTCATATCTATTCTAACATCCTAATTCCTTAACTTGGTATTGAATTTACTGGGTTTTCTACATGCTAATCCAATTGAGTAAAGAAGGGAAAGGGGAAAATCTATAGCAAGCAAACAAATATCTGAGGTATATCTAACCTTCTCCAAGTAACAATCTCTAATGCTCTCAATAAGTCAGGATACCTCGTCTGTCCCTGTGAAAAATAAGTTCCTAAGCACGGTTCTATAAATAAAATAAATAAAGGGTGAAAGAAGAGAAAGGCTTCTTGAATAGGGAGGTGAAGCAAGTAACTTCATCGGGGTGCTGATCAAGCTCGTTGGCAGCACAACAATGTTTGTGTTCCTATAGTCACACTTTTAGGGTAATGAATAGGCTCGTTGGAAGCGAAGCAACACCAGAGATGAAAACTAAGACTTTGATTATCTTTAACTCGCGATTACATACTACCCTTTCTCCTAAATTGAAATAATTGTGAGAAGGAAGGATTTTTTGGTGTTAAACCAAGGAAGGAAATGTGGTACTACATCTATAATTGGGTTTAGTGGGAAATCCAAATTAATCCCCTTGATGACTCAGTACTTCTTGAAGGGCTAACTATTTACTGAAATCTACCCCCCAAATAGAGAGGCTGAAGTTCACCTAGTGTGTAGCCATGTGTTTTCATTGCTATAACACCCTACAAAATTTTGCAATATTTGAATTTTGGAGCCTACCTTCTATCTTGTGAAGTGTTTCTTTTGGTCTTGAAGTGTTGTTTAATATTCTTACACATTTTTCAAGTGTCTACGTTCATTCCTAAATTTCATTAGCTCATCAAGAGTAGCAATTTTACGCTTAAGAGTCATAGTACACTTCCTAGTCACAAAACAACACTTTTTTATTGCAACTTGCTGTGACCATCAACAAGCCCCCTTTTTATTAGTGTTAGGAATAACATTAATAAATGGGGACCCTTCCAAAAAATCAAAACTTAGCACTTAAGATTGACTTTTTGTTTTCAATAAAACATGATATCAAAGCAAAACTCCCAACAATATGAATTCCTACCTTTTCATGCTTCATGCACATAACAAAAATTACAAGTGTTGAGCCTCCTTATGAAAAACGCCATATAACCACAAAAGCTAGGAAAATCCTTGTAAGTAGAAAGTTGAGTTCTAAGAAAAACTTTAATAAACCTGCTTTTTAAGGATAGCATCGCATCACAAAAAAGGTCATGGCGGGCATCCCTTACACAAGTAACTATGTGAAAATGTGAAAATGTGAAAATGTGAGAAAGCGAGAATGCGAGATTATAAGCCTTACAAACTCATTGCATATCGCAGATTTCAAATACCGCAGCACCACTTAATGTCAAAACGCCCAAATATTGCAAAATGTGATAAAGCTTCTTGCAAATCACATCTCACAGCCACATGATGAAACAAATGGTTGTTAAAGATAATAGGTTTTGCGATATCGCGATCTGCGATGTTGCGAAGCAAATCACAAAATTGATTTATCACAAATCTAAGGGCTCAGAGTTCAATGACAGTACTTTTCACCGTTCGATGTAGAGTTATGAGCATTAAATTTTAGCTTAATGGTCCATTGATGGTTATTTATTAAAAATGATTTGGATCTGGTTTAAAGGACCGTCTCATGTAAGGTGATATCTTTGATATGATTTTAAAAAATTAAATGCTTTCCCGTCACCTTATTGTTTTTCATTACTCACCATCATCCTTATCGTCTCTTTGTTCTCTGCTTACAATTTTTAGGAGCAGTACGCAGAACAGTATGCAGAGCGTAATGGGAAAGAAATGCAAAGCTCCCACATCTAAAAAATCAAATATGACTCCATTATTTATAGACACCACTTGTACCAAGGAAGTAGGGATATCTACTTGGGAAGGCATGTATCGACTGTTAGAAGAAGAAAACCCGAGAGTTATGAAGGTTACAATTACGGCAGATGGACATGGGTCATCTGAAGCATCACTAACAGAGCTTGCATGCTCATTTCTACACCGTATTGTAGCGAAGCCAAAGATACTCCCTTACACGGATATGGTAAAATGGATTATAGACCACGCTGATATATCCAACAAGCAATTCAAGACAGGGAACCAGGAGGTCATGGGGTCATTTACTCGAAGTAATTTAAGGTGTATGTATCACCTGCCAGAACCCCAAGCCAGTTATAACAAACAGTTTGTGGAAAAAATTTCCAAAGAAAATGAGGATTTAGCAGACTGTACAAAAAGCTGGTCTACGAAGGAGGAACCATTAAAGAAGGATAAAAATGGTATGTATGCCACTGGCTCCCTCTCTTCTCCCTATTGTTTTGTCGCTGCAATGTTGTGTAGACTATTTGGGAAGCTAGATATCAATAAGTTTTTATCAGAATGGTTGCCTTTATTGGATGCGGCCACCAATGCCACCATAATGGATTGGGCCCAAATTTTATCAGATAATTTAGCTTCTGCTATTTTAAGTTATCAAACTAAAAGAATTTTTGCTCAGAGGTTTTACCCTCCATTCTTTTAAGACACCTACATCATGGATGCCATTTGTTTCGTCTCTGATTTCCCTATCATGGGGGTGGAAATGGACAGTACAGAACCCTCTACCTATTCAGGTTTATCACAAAGAACTATGGGAATCCAATTTCATCCCACATTTCTACAACATTTGTCATGGAGTGATGCTTCCTATTCATAAAATGCTATGTAACAAAGACGCTCCAAGATTCTCCCCAAAAGCTGAAATTGACATTCTCCCTGTGGGAAGGTGGTTTGGGGAGGAGTTATTCACATACATTAGGGTATTTGGGAACATTTCTTAACCTCACATACTTACTCTGTATGTCCCTGACAAACTAATGGCCTGAGAAATAGCTTACCAAACCTGTGGTATTGGGGGGATGAGCAGAGAACTCAAGAATTCTAAGAAGGCCATTTGGCCTCAATTCGCTGTAGTCTATAGGGATTTTGCATTATTTGATTTAGGGCATGCTTTTAAAGAGGTTGATAATATGCTATTTTTATAGCTACCCAAGTTCCCAGGGAAGCAGTATGATCCCTTTGATTTTATAAAGAATTTTACAATGATGGTCAAAATAAAAGTGTTTACTAAAGAAGATGATCTCTTCGACAATGTCTTTCAGCAGAAGAGCACTCTCATAGAGATTCTACATATGGCACAACTTTAGTTTTACCAAGGAAAACTTCAAGAGTTTAACCATTACAGAGAACAGAGGTTGGCAAATGTCCCATTAGACAAATTGTGCATTGAACCAATAAGGGAGCCCACTCCCAGTATTAGCATAAGTGGAAGTTCAGGAGAAGAGAAGTCTAAATCAAAGTCCGAAAGGGAATCAGCTAAAAAATCCGATAAGCAGTCAAAGAGTGAACACAACAAAAGTGAAGGGTCAATCAAAGATACAACTCAGTCTACAGAGAAGCCTGATTAGTAGGTTTTGTCCCCGAAATAGGCCGAGACTCCTGCTCCCCTCCCAAAGCCAACAAATCCAATTGTAGTAGATCTAGAAAGGGAGTGAGAGAATTTCAATGAGCTAATCAACACTGAGGAATAGAGTGCAGAGCCACAGATTAACCTAGTGGAGATGACCAAAGATATGATAATAGAAGAGGTTATTAATATTCAAGAAACAAAGCATAGTCATGTTGCTCCGTCGTCCGAAATTATACTGAAAATAGAGGATATTTCTACTCTAGATGTATTTTATAGCCCGCAACATAAGGCTATTGTCAAGAGACAAAGGAAGAAACAAAAAATAGATAATGTACTCTCCCAAAGGCTGAACCTTTAAATGTCCTTTGGCAAGACCCAACTACTGATCCATTGGAAAACCTAACTAGGCTCTCTTAGATCGCAGGGGAATATGCTTCTCCAACAACTGATAAAGCTACTAAACTTCAAATGTTATTAAAAGAAAAGGAGGATAAGATCCTATTTTTGGAACAACAACTACTACAGGCCAGTGTTAGCCAAGAATCAGCCAAGAATCAGAGATACAATTGGCAAAGCTCCAGTAGGACTTCCAACAAATGCAATTGAACTATCAAAGTAGTTTGTCCAATAAAAAAGAACAATTACAAACCATGATAGGATTGCATAAGGATGATCCTAAAATTCAAGAATTCATCACAAAAGCCCTTGCCCTCAATGACCAACTCTTGCAACTGGAAGAAACACTCTGCCAAAGGATCTCGCAATGGAATTCCCATTGCGAAAAAAGAGATAACATTACAAATCATAGATTTACGACTTGATTATGATTCATTTTTTAAGAAAGTTTCTGACTTTTTGAATTGGCATAAATCAGAGGAAGGACAAAGAGTAGAATTTCCCAGGATCAATAAATCTCATAAAGAAATATTATTTGCGAAATGGGATGCATAGCTCAAGGAAGTGGAGTAGGCGATGGAGGAAGCAACAGAAGCAGCAAACAATGTCATCGACTGCATCAATGAAAATTTGCACACAGCAAATTTGATATTAGAGACCACTCCAGGATTCCTCCGAAAGGCACAGTAGATTCAAACTAGGTGGAAGCAAACGGCAGAGGAAAGGGCAGAGTCAATTAAACAGATAAGCAAGTTAAACTGGGATACTTACTGGCAGTTCCTGGTAAAACCACATAGCTAGTGGATGACTTTGAAATGCCTCATAACGTCCGCCAAGAAGATAGCACCAGCACTTGCCAATTCCATATTCACAAGACAATTAAAATCTAAGGTCGGCCAACCAATGCTCTTGAATCCCATGTTGGATATTTGCATCTTAAAATAGCAGATGCATGATTTAGCATAGATACAATTTTAGTTTGATTTTAGTTCATTTTTGCTTAAAATAAGGAAGGTGGTTTAAACCTCCTCATCTATTTTTGTAATATTTATTTTTAGTTTTCATTAGAATAGTATATAAACCCCTCTCATGCATTTAGAGAGGGGTCTCGAATTTTATCAAAAACAATTCTTCAGAACGTGTAGTTTTCCCCCCACTGAGGAGGTTTTGATAAATGAAACGAATGAGATTTATCTATATCTGAGTTTGATATCTACTATTCAAATGCACTTTTATACTCTTAGTGGATATTGAGTTATTTGAAGATAAATCTATATTGTTGAAGCTCATGAGTAGAACCTATTAGCAATGGTACTTTTATCTCCTAATACTTTTTGCTTATGTGCCAAGTGATAAATTATTTTCAGTTATTGATATATGAAAGCCTGAATGTTTAGTTGTCATTCTTGCACCTTTGTACGGTGATAACTATTCTTTTATGCTGAGTGTATGAATAACTCATTATGCGATGTGTTTATCATAATTGTTTTGGCTAATTTCTTATACGAAACAATCATTTTTAATGGATTCCTTTCTCATAGTGATTGAATGATTTTTATTACCAATTGTTGTTGGAAATTACTTTAGATCGCATAAACAAAGTGTTACTCCTGGGATAGTTTAGAGTTAGATGTTTATTAGAATAAAATTGCATATGTTAGTTAATAGATAGATTAGATTTAGAATAAAGCATTCTCCCCATAAACTTTAAAGAAGAAAAACATCATCCCATTAGCATATCATCATAAACAAATTGGGAAATTGGTCCCATCACCCCCAGTCGGAGCCACTATTCCAAACGGAAAAGGAGCTACTTTCAAGGTCCGGAGCGGGTGGTTATCCCCCTTGTTGTAGACCCAATTTTCGAGCCTTCAACATATTTGGCGTTAGAAGGAGGGCCTGAACTATGAATGGCAAGCGAATTCAAATCCATAACCAGTTCTGAGAGTAAATCTCCATCAACATCTCCCTTGACTTCTTCCTCACATTCTGAATCTCCAATTTCTAAGGGAGAAGTTGAGAAAACAACAACCACTGATGAAAACCTAAAAATTTCAGACAAATCCACTCTTGAAGCTCCTAAAGTTCAGTCTTTGATTCATAAACTTCAATGATTTTCAATATCACCACAGAAATCTGAGTTATCTCAAGGTAGTGTGACTTCGCAATATATTCTTTCCCATCCTCTTACCAGATTACAGAGTGAAGAGCTTGGTATTGAACCAATAGAATTTCCTCTGCCTAAAAGAAAAAGAGCAAGGAAGACACCAGAAGGATCTAATAGTGAGACTCATTCATCATTGTCATCCATTTCATCTAATCCATTGCAAAGTCAACCATCCACTCCCCAACTCCATATTGTTGTTCAACAGAGCACTGGAACTTCAACATCGTCTTCCCAACCACTTGTAACTTCATCTGCGCTTTCCTCTGTTAGTATCTCAACAATGGCACAGAGACCATGGAACAATCCAGGGGAAGTCACAATGCCTACACCCTTGAGTCAGTTGTCGGCTCATCCCGAAAAATGGCTGCCAAATTTTAACCCAGATACAGGCGTACTAGTAGAAGAACACATAAACAACTTTATGTTGTCAATAAACTTAAATGGAGTTATGGAAGAAGATGTTGTTGTCAAGCTTTTCCCGTATACCTTACAAGGAGCAGCTGGGTCATGTTATTTTTCATTACCATCAGGATCCATTACTAGTTGGAAGATTTTCCAATAGCAGTTCTTGACAAAATTCAATGATGATAGGTCTACAGCGACATTAATCAATGATATCTCAAATATTAAAACCGAATCAAGAGAACCTATCAAATATTTCAACTCGTGATTCAATAAACTCTTAAATAAGATTCCTACTGCATCTAAACTTAGTGAAGAGGCTCGAAGTGAATGGTATATATCTGCCTTACCTTTGAATATAACAATCTTTGTAGATAGGGCTGCTAAGCCAACATTGGCTGAAAACATGAAAGAAGTGATAGTGGTGGAAAAACATATCTTAGCTTTAGAAAAGAAAAATGTTGTATATGAAAGAAAATCTAAAAAGGTTTCTTTTATAGATGACCCTAAGAAAAACAATCAAAGGACCCATTCAACTTGGAAGGGTTACAAAAAGTTTTAAAAACTATGTCCAACGAAATGGTTGATGTTAAGAAACAAGTGGCAAAAACTCTTCCAATAAACCTTTCAAACCTTTTAGGAAGAATCCTTCAAACGATCCGAAGCCCCCCAATGCTATAACAAATGCAGAATCAGAAGGGGAGGACGAGGAAGTTTCGAATGAGGAACATACTAATGATGATGAGGTCATAGAACAACAAGGAATGTGGGACTTCATTCTTCCGGATGAAGAAGATCAAGACACATTACCAGTGACTACCAGAAGTAGAAATCAACTTGATCCTCCATAATCTAGTCTAAACAAAAAAACCCAAGCCTAGCTTCTAAAGATAAAATTGCAGGAAAGAAATACTCACCAAAGGCTACTCAGACAAACCTAGTCCATTCTAATTCAACAACTCCACTAGGGCCAACATCAATTTTCATGAGTTGAGTAAATTAAACCATCAACAGAAACTACTTTTGAAAGAGCTGCATGCAATACCAATTGCGCCTCTACCTACCACTGTAATCTCACAAGCTACTAATGAAATGGGAAGACCTCCGACTGGTATGTCAAATAAAGTAAATCCAAATGACATCGCTTTAATTGGAGGAAGGTCAAAGTACCATACTCCTCCATTCCTCCTTATCTTTGAAGTTTTCAATAAAAATTTGCATAAATGTTTAGTAGACTCTAGTGCTTCATCTAATATTTTGCCTAAGACAGTTTGTGCAAAGTTAAATGTCCAACCTAAAAAGTCTACAGTACGCATAGGGCAGCTAGATCGGTCTCAAGTCGAAGTTATTAGTGAACTCAATCAAGTGACCATAAGCCTTTCATCGAATCCAAAGGTATGTCAAGTCATTGATATACTTGTTGCAGATATCCCTGAGTTTTATGGATTAATTCTTAGTAGGGATTGGTCAGAAAAGCTTCACGGTTACTTTGCAACCGACTGGTCACACATGTGGCTCCCTTACAATGGTAAACCAAATTAGATAAAGGTTGAGCGAGAAAGACACCAAAAGTACATAGTGACAGATTTAGAAGGAGAAAATGAACCTATAGCGTACAACAATAATATAATTGGAAACTATTATGTTGATTCGTTCTTAGGGAATTTCAATGCTCATACTTCACCTTTTTTAGAAAATTCAGTTTTATCTCAGATAGAAAATTTCTCTCAAACAGATACTTCTAAATGCATTAATTTTGTAGATAGGCCTGTAAATAAATCTTTGTTTTGGAAATTATTTTTCGATGGTTCTAAGTCTAATGATGGAGCAGGAGCAGGTTGTATATTAATTAGTCCAGAAGGAGAGAAAACCATGCTAACCTGTAGACTCGAGTTCGATTGCACAAATAATATTGCGGAATATGAAGCTCTAGTTCAAGGGTTATACAAGGAAATCAGACTTGACATGAAATATCTACAAGTCTTTGGGGATTCTAAGATTTTTATTAAGTAGGTACGAAATACTATACATTGTCTATCAGGTCACCTAAAGCATTATCAATCATTAGTACAAGACTTGACTTCACACTTTATAGAATTCAATATTTCATCTATTCCCAGACTCCAAAATGCTAGTGCTGACCTCCTGGCTAATGTAGCTTCCAAGCTCATTCCCTCAGAAGACTATAGTCAAGACAGATTCTCAATTGAATTAACCTTTAGACCCTCCATCCTAGATAATGTTACCAACTAGATAGTTTTTAATGATAACCCTGATATTGTAAGTTTTTTGACATCAGAAGGCTCTTACAATAATCAGATAATTGATGAAGACCAACATGACAAGAAATTATAAGAAGGAAGCACCAATAATGCTATACCCAAATCTGTAGTCAAATTGGAAGACCTATATGATTTAAAGGATAGATTCAAAAGGTCCACCAATTCAAAACTTCAGAGTTCAACTCTGAGATATGAATTAGTGAATCTAGGAACTGACATAAAGCCACAGAATATCAACTTAGGTCTTGGTCTAACTCCCGAGGAAAAATTAGCCTTCATTCGACTCTTGAAACAGTATAAAAATGTCTTTGCCTGGAATTACGATGACCTAAAAACCTACGACACTTCAATCATACAGCATACAATTCTGATGATTGCTGATGAAAAACCAGTCCAGCAAAAGCTGAGGAAAATCCATCCTAATTTAGAAAACCAGATTAAGTTTGAACTAAAGAAATTACTAAAAGCTAAAATTGTTTTTCTCGTTCAACATTCTAGATGGGTTTCCAACCTGGTACCAGTCAGAAAGAAAAACAAAGACATCCGAATTTGTATTGGCTTTCGAAATCTCAATAAAGCCTACCAAAAGGACAATTTTCCACTACCCCCTATGGAACAGATATTATAGTCAGTTACATGGTCTGAATTGATGTCATTTTTAGATGGTTTCTCTGGATATAACCAAATTTTAGTCCATCCAGATGATCAATTGAAGATGACATTCAAAATGAAATGGGGCACATATGCATATCAAGAGATGCCATTTGGACTGATTAACGCTGGTGCCACATTTCAAAGGGCCATTGATATTGAATTTAAAGGATTAGTGAATAAGTTAGTGGTGATTTACTTAGATGACATAATAGTGTATTCTAAAAAATGTAGTAGTCACCTCATAGATTTAAAGCAGATCTTTCAACAATGTCAAAAGTATGGGATCTCACTTAATCCAAAAAAGTCCTTTTTTGCATTAAGAAAAGGAAAGCTTCTCGGATTCATGGTGTCTAAACCTAGGATCCATATTGATCCAGATAGAATCAAGGAGATTTCTGAGATACCCTTACCCCATAACAAAAAAGAAATGAAATCCTTTCTTGGTCAGATTAATTTCGTTAAAATATTTGTTCCCGATTTCTCAATAATTGTGTCACCTCTCCAAGCAATGATTAAGAAAAACTCTCTCTTCAAATGGGTCAGGCAAAACATGAATCGTTCATCCTGATAAAACAAGCAATTATAAATGCCACATCTCTGGTGACTCCAAACTTTTATGATCCTTTCATTTTGTATAAATTTGCCTCTGAGAAATCATATGCTGCAATACTCACACAAGCCAATCAAGATAAAGCAGAAGCCCCAATTGCCTTTTTCAGTTCAAACTTGCAAGGAGCCGAATTAAATTACTCCGATGTTGAGAAATAGGCTTATGTTGTATTCAAATCAATCAAACACTTTAGACCTTTTCTTCTCAAGACTCATACAAAAAATAATAGTACCATTTCCAACAGTGAGAAATATTATGATACAGAAAGACGTGGGTGAAAATAGAGTGGATTGGGCCACAGCCCTACAAGAATATGATTCTGAAATCAAGCCAGCAAATATTGTAAAAGGTCAAGGTTTTTGCAGGAGGTTGGCTGGAGCATCGCACATATCAGAAATACAGTCCCTGACAGTGAGGTACAAATGTATGAGGTAAGCCTAAACGATAATGAGTCAAGATATGTTGATATCATGTTTTACTTAAAGAATGGATATGCTCCTTCAGATTTGAATCATACAAAGAAAAGAGCCCTGATATTAAAAGCCAAGCAATATCAAACTATAAATGATGTATTCTTTAAGATGAATTATGATTATGTTCTTCTTGGATGTCTTGATAAATCTGAAGTTGAAAAAGTATTGTAGGAACTTCATGATGGACCAGCAGGTGGACATTACGTAGGAGATGCGATAGCACACAAAATCTTGTGCGCAGGCTACTACTGGTCAAAATTATTTAAGGACGCACATAGCTATGTAAGAAGATGTCAAATTTGTCAAACTGCTACTGGAAGACAGAAGAAACCATCATTGCCATTACAGCCGGTCAACATCGATCAACCATTTGAACAATGGGGATTAGATATAATAGGTGAGATCGTTCCTCACTCTTCTAAGCAGCATAAGTACATCCTTACAGCTACTGATTACTTTACCAAATGGGTAGAAGAAATTCCACTCAAGTCAACAAACTCTAAGAGCATCATTGATTTTATAGATCAATTCATAATTACCAGGTTTGGCTTACCTTCGGCTTTAATGTTTGATAATGCATCATATTTTTCTAGTAATGCTATGACTGAATTTGCACTCAAAAGAGGCTTTACACTTAAGTATTCTGCCAATTATTACCCGCAAGGGAATGGGTTGGCCGAACCAACAAACAAAAACTTGATCAAAATCGTTAAATGAACTATTGATCAAAATCATAGAAATTGGCATAAGTCTTTGATGTACGATCTTTGGGCAGATCGAATAACTCAGAAAACTTCCATTGGCACTTCTCCTTTTAATTTAGTTTATGGGAAATAAGTGGTTCTCCCAACACATCTAGCTATTCCTTCTTTAGCCTTAGTTCATTTCATCGAAGAAACTCCTTCCTCATCCTTGCAACTAAGACAATTACATATTCTTAAGCTAGAAGAGGAATGAGAACATGCTAGAATTACCCACGCACATCATCAACAATTAGTAAAGGCTTATTTTGATTCAAACTTGGTATCTAGAAAAGATTTTCAGCTTGGAGATTTAGTATTGAAATGGGATAAATCCCATGAAGAGAAAGGAAAGCATACTAAATTCCAATGAATGTGGCTTGGACCATTCCAAATTGTTGAAATCATAGGTCCATCAACTTTCATGTTACAAGACTTAGCAGGGAAAAGAGAGTCTTTACCTGTTAATGGGAAAATCCTTAAAAAATACTTTCCATAGAAGATAACCTCTTCTATTTTTGTAAATTATTATTTTTAGCTTATTTTTCTTTTTGATAATAAAACAGGTTGAAAATGTTTACCTTTGGTTTCCACGAAAAAGAGTAGTGTCTCTTGTCAATTTTGTTTTTCAATTGTATATATGGAAGTGGTCAGAAAAATTAATCTTTATTTTTTAAAAATACAGTCAAGTGCTATAATTCTGAAGGTTTTACCTGTTCTTTTGTTTCAAATTTACAGGTTTTGATTAAAAAAACCTTTAGTAGGAATTTGCTTCATATCAGTCATGAGAAGTATCAATAACAAGACAAAGATTCTCTACAGAAAAGCTACTTTTAAAACTCTACAATTGTCGTCCAGAAGAACTCTTAAGGAGCCAATGAATTCCTCCCCACTTTAGGAAATTGCAAGTTTCAAAGAATAATCTAGTTATGCACTATAAACTTAAAGAATAAGAGTTCTCATCAAGAGCCGGCTTATCATGATCATAAAGATTATAACTAGCTGACATTGCCAAACTGCATACCAAAATAAGGTAATGACTTGAGATTTTTTCAATCAAAAGACAAGGGGTCTCATCATGAGCCAGCTTGTTTAGTTAAGTTATAAATCAATTGAATGGCACTATAAAATTTGGCCACCAAACCAAGTCATTGTTCTTTAAGAATTAAAAGAAAAGAAAAAGTAACAAGTGTAGATAAGGATTTATCTTTGAAAATTTCATATTTCTTAAGTAGGATACTGGATCATTGCTGGGTAATACGTAACCCTGTCGAGGCTATGGACGCCTGCTAGTAGCAAAGGCTATACCTACGACAAATGAGTACACCTAAAACTGATCTACAGAGATGTCATTGTTCTTATCTTTATAAACCAAGTAATGACTAATGTAAGTACAATGACCGACTTTGCGAAGAAGATAATCAGAATTAAGATAGATGGAACAAGATGTTGTTGTTAGCAAATAGCACTATTTACATTATATTTCTACAATAAAGTTTGATTTTCCAAAACCATTTCTATTTTAGAAGTTTATAAAATTCAAAAAACTATCATAGATAACTGGTTCTTTCAAGTGAATCACCAATTTTTGTGACCATCAACAACCCCCCTTTTTATTAGTGTTAGCAATAACATTAATAAATTGGGACCCTTCCAAAAAATCAAAACTTAGCACTTAAGATTGCCTTTTTGTTTTCAATAAAACATGATATCAAAGAAAAACTCCCAACAATATGAATTCCTAACTTTTCATGCTTCATGTGCATAAAAAACATTACAAGTGTTGAGCCTCCTTATGAAAAGCGCCATATAACCACAAAAGATAGGAAAATCCTTGTAAGAGGAAAGTTGAGTTCTAAGAAAAACTTTAATAAACCCGCTTTTTAAGGATAGCATCACATCATAAAAAAGTCATGGCGGGCATCCCTTACACAAGCAACTATGCGAAAATCTGAAAATGTGAGAATGCGAGAAAGCGAGATTATAAGCCTTACAAACTCATCACATATCGCAGATTTCAAATGCCGCAATGCTACTTAATGTAAAAACACCCAAATATTGCGAAATGCGATAAAGCTTCTTGCAAATCGCATCTCGCAGCTGCACGATGAAACAAATGGTTGTTAAAGATAATAGGTTTTTCGATATCGCGATCTGCGATATTGTGAAGAAAATTGCAAAATCGCTTTATCGCAAATATAAGGGCTCGGAATTAAATGACAGTACTTTTCGTTGTTCGATGGAGAGTTATGAGCATTAAATTTTAGCTTAATGGTTCATTGATGGTTATTTATTAAAAATGATTCAGATTTGGTTCAAAGGACTGTCTCACGTAAGGTAATATCTTTGATATGATTTTAAAAAATTAAAAGCTTTCCTGTCACCTTATTGTTGTTCATTATTCACCATCATCCTTATCGTCTCTTTGTTCTCTACTTACAATTTTCAAGAGTAGTATGTAGAATAGCACGCGGAGCATAATGGGAAAGAAAGGCAAAGCTCCCACATCTGAAAAATCAGAGATGACTCCGTTATTTGTAGACATCACTTGTACCAAGGAAGCAGGGATATCTACTTGGAAGGCATGTACTGACTATTAGAAGAAGAAACCCCGAGAGTTATGAAGGTTATAGTTACGGCAGATGGACGTGGGTCATCTGAAGAATCATTAACAGAGCTTGCATGCTCATTTCTGCACCGTATTTCAGCGAGGCCGAAGATACTCCCTTAAACGGATATGGTAAAATGGATTATAGACCACGCTGATATATCCAATATGCAATTCAAGACAGGGAACTAGGAGGTCATGGGGTCATTTACCCCAAGTAATTTAAGGCGTATGTATCACCTGCCAGAACCCCAGGCTAGTTATAGCAAACAGTGTGTGGAAAAATTCACCAAATAAAATGAGGATTTAGCTGACTACACAAAAAGTTGGTTTGCGAAGGAGGAACCATTAAAGAAGGATAAAAATGGTATGTACGCCACTGGCTCCCACTCTTCTCCCTTTTGTTTTTCCGCTGCAATGTTGTGTAGACCATTTGGGAAGCCGGATATCAATAATTTTTCATCAGAATGGTTGCCTTTATTGGATGCGGCCACCAATGCCACCATAATGGATTGGGCCCAAATTTTATCAGATAATTTGGCTTCTACTATTTTAATTTATTGAACTAAAAGAAGTTTTGCTTAGACGTTTTTCCCTCGATTCTTTTTAGTTGCCTATGTCATGGATGCCATTTGTTTCGTCTCTGATTTCCCTATCATGAGGTGGAAATAGATAGTACAAAACCCTCTACCTATTCAGGTTTATCACAAAGAACTATGGGAATCCAATTTCATACCACATTTATACAAGATTTTTCATGGAGTGATGCTTCCTATTCATAAAATGCTATATAACAAAGACGCCACAAGATTCTCACCAGAAGCTGAAATTGACATTCTCCCTGTGGGAAGGTGGTTCAGGGAGGAGTTATTAACATACATTAGGGTATTTGGGAGCATTTCTTCACCTCACGTACTTCCTTTGTATGTCCCCGACAAACTAATGGCCAGAGAAATAGCTTACCAAACCTGTGGTATTGGGGAAATGAGCAGAGAACTCAAGAATTCTAAGAAGGCCATTTGGCCTCAATTCCCTGTAGTCTACGAGGCTTTTTCATTATTTGATTTATGGCATGCTTTTAAAGAGGTTGATAATATGCTATGTTTATAGCTACCTGTTGAGGGCCCTGAAATCGGGTCAACAACAAGGGGGATACCCACCCGGTCAGGAACCTGGTTGGCGGCTCCGTGCCCATTTGGTGTAGCGGGTCCGACTGGGGATAACGGGACCAGCTTCCCGTTCTAAGGGGGTGTGTGTGTGTAGAGTTTGGTGATGTGTGTGTGTGTAGAATATGATAATGAAAATCTGGAATTATTTCTAAGCTAATTTAATTCTAAACTCTGAGACTGAATTTTATACTACTTTAATCTATCAAGAACAACACATCTAATCTATGCTAACCCGGGATAGAACTTTTTCCATTATGCGATCTAGAAAGATTTCACACAATAACTGGTAATGAAGATTATTCAGCCATTATGAGAATATAAATCAATTAAGATGAACCATCCTACATAAAAAGTTAAGCAAAACGGTTGTGAACAGCATATCGCATAATCAGTTATTCATGTATTAAGCACAAATCAATGACTCCACCGTATAAAAGTGCCAAATGGTAGTCCACTCATTCATACATTAACATATAAACAACATCAGCTGTATATTACTCTAAGAATGCAAGCAGAAACTCGTCAAGAGATAAAAGTACCATTTATGACTGATTTTATACTCACAGACCTTAAGCAATAACGATCTATTTCTACTTACTTCTAACGCCTACTAAGAGTACAGAAGTGCAACATCAGTAGCAGGTATTAAAATTCAAACATAAATAAATCTTGATCCGTCCATTCATCAAAAACCCCCTCCGAGGGTGCAAAAGTGCATGTTCTGAGGACAAGTTTTTTGACAAATTTCCGGACCATTCTCCAATGCAACGAGAAGGGTTAAATACTACTAACCAACTAATTTTAATTACACAAATTTAGGGAACGGCTTCAAATGACCGCCCTTTTACTAAAACAAATTTATTTCTAAAAACTGAATCTAATTTCTAACCATTTCTGTATCTGCTCCTTAGTGCTGTAAGCGATGCGTTGTTTGCCGTGAAAGAGTCGGCTGCTTGTCCTTTCCTTTTGTTCAAGCTTGAAAATTAGAAATAACAAGAGCTGGCACCTCTTTTTGACAAACTAGAAGATATTTTTGAAAGTGTTCTTCTGGAGGAGTGTCTTCACGGCGTGTATACTTAGTACAACTCAGATTTCTTTCAAACTGATTGTGCTGTTGCTATTTCGGTTTTCGGCCGTGCGAATGACTCAATGAGCTGGGGATTTTGTTGCCTGAACGATTTTCTCAATTGAAACTTGTTTCCATTCTTTGTTCCAGGCTTTTCTGAGACGTCTTTCCCCTTAAGCGTTTTTCTTTTTGCTTTACCCAATTTGGGACTCAGGATCTTTCATAAACGCTTTGCTTTTGTGCTCCTTCGACTCTGAGTCCTAGATAGCCTATTTCCATCAGCATTTGTTGAGTGATACTCTGGGATCCGCGGTCCTGCTGTATGCAGTATCCATCTGCGAAGTCATCTCCTCTCTGTTCTTCTAGCTCTGGCGCTTTTCCTTAGATGTTTCCTGCATATAGATTTATATCAGTTGCTGACTTATAGTTCACGTAAATGAAAAGAGACAGAAGAAAAGATTGACATGAAAGCAATTAAGTTATAATGAATGCATAATCATGTCACTCATTATGACTTGACTCTTCGAAAAACGCAACATAATCATCTTTGGATACACAGGCGTACAATCATTAATTTCCCGTAAGGTGCGCGCCTAATTTTGTGCTCACAGATCATGCCGAAGAATGCCTGCGACGAATGGCTTCTGCGATTTGCATCGCAACATCAAAGATTGCGATGTAAATAGGTGGCATCGTAGTAATTGATAGTCTCATTTGTCGCACACCATAGATCGCAGGTTGCAGCTTTGCATGGTCGCAGATCGCATATCGCAATATCGCAAGGTCACAAGTTTTTCGCTTTGTCACTTTGTGCTGCTTATGCGACATTGCGACGTGCGACGTCGCATATCGGCCATCGGCGATTCTTTAGGTTTTCCCTTTTTGAGCGTTTTTAATGCACACGATGCGATGAGTTCTCGCGTCGCTCCTCCTCAGTGTATTTATGCGCTTTGGGAAAGCGCTCCTTTTTTCCTTTGCGACGCGATATAGCTTCTTAGGGAGTTAATACAAAAGATTTTTCAAACAAAAATATTTTTTGGATTTTTTGGTTAAGGGTCCCCCTTTGCTTGATGTTATTACTAATATCAAACAAAGAGGGGGGTTGTTGGTGACCACAACAATGGCGATTCACTGTGAAGAACCAGTTATCTCTGCATTTCTATTGACCGTTCACTTCCGAAACAACAAAATTTTTATATGTCTAAATTTTGTTATGGACAGATAGAGTAGATTACCCCTCACCTTGTCGACGATATTTTGTCTCAACCCTTTTTATATCCCAATTTCTTGCTTCCTCAGGTTTTTTCTTGCATTCACATAAGACATTACTTGGTCTTGATAAAAGATAAAATCAGGTCTTCTCTGCGTACTGGCTTAAAAGTATGCTCATTTGTCGTAGGTAGAGCCTCTGCTGCCCGCAAGCGTCCATAGCCTCGATAGGGTTACCATGTTATCCAGCAATGATCCTTTTTCCTGTTTGAGGTTACTCGCAACATTCCAGAGAAAAATCCTTTTTGACACACTTTTCCTTTTTTAATTCTCTAAAGAACAATGTCTTGGTTTGGTGGCCAAATTATGACACAGTCATTCACTTGATTAACACTTTTGCTAAACAAGCCGGCTCGTGATGAGACCTCTTGTCTTTTGATTGCAACAATCTTAAGTCGTTGCCCTGTTTTGATAGACAGTATTGGCAAAGTCAGCAAGTTATAATATCTGTGATCATGATAAGCCGGCTCGTGATGAGACCTCTTATTCTTTGAGATATAGTGTTTTTCTTGGATTGTTTCTCTGAACACTGTAGTTTCCTTTTAGCAGGGAGGAAGTCATTGTTTTTCCTTAAGAAAGCTCTGGGCGACAATAATAGAGTTTTTGAAAACAACAGTTTTACAGAGAATGCTTATTTTATTATTGATGATACCTTTCATGGTGCTGATACAAAATAATTCTTTTACCTGAGGTTGCTTTTGTCAAAGTTTTTTTTAGAGGTCGAAACAAGTATCGTAATCAAAGTGAAGTTAACTATATTTGTCAAAAATAAAATTCAGATTTTCAAAAATTTTGCTATTTGTACAAGCGAAATCAAAATCTGATAGAGAATTGGCGTGCTCTTTCATGAATCCTTTTTAAATGATCATTTACAACGGGTTTTATTCATAAAAAGAGAAAAACAAAACAAAATAAAAACTAAAAACTAAATCTATCCTGCAAGAATTAGAAGATTTCTCTTCTATGGAAAGTATAATTTAAGAATCAATCCGTTGACAGGTAAAGAATCTCTCCTTCCTGCCAGATCCTACAACACGAATGTAGACGGGCCTACGACTTCTACAATCTGAAAAGGGCCAAGCCACAGCTTTTGAAATTTCATATGTTTGCCCTTTTCTTCATGAGCCTTATCCCATTTCAAAACTAAATCACCCATCTGAAAGTTTTTTCTGGTTATGATGCTTGAGTCAAAAGAAGATTTTATTAGCGCTTGGTGATGAGCATGGGTTTTCCTAGCTTGTTCTCTTTGTTCTTCTAGTTTGATTATTTCCATTTCTCTTAATTGTAAAGAGGAAGTAGATACTTCATCGATATATTGCACTAAAGACAAAGAGGGAATAACTAGGTGAGTCGGCAAAACCACTTCTCTCCCATAAACTAAATTAAAGGGAGAAGTGCCGATTGAAGCTTTCTTTGTGATTCTATCAACCCATAAAGCATTTACCAGCGCTTTGTGCAAATTATTTTGGTTTTGGTCGACTGTTCTTTTGATAATTCTGATTAGGTTCTTGTTTGTTGATTTGGCCAATCCATTACCTTGCGGATAGTAGTTGGCAGGATATTTCAGTTTGAAACCTCTTTTAAGCACAAACTCAGTCATAGTATTTCCAGAAAAATATGAAGCGTTATAAAACATTAATGCTGTTGGCAATCCAAACCTAGTGATGATAAATTGATCTATGAATTCAATAATATTTTCAGAATGAACTGTCTTGAGAGGAACTGCTTCTACCCATTTGGTAAAATAATCAGTTGCCGTAAGGATATACTTATGCTTCTTAGAAGAGTGAGGAACGATCTCACCTATTATGTCCAAGCCCCATTGACTGAATGGTTGGTCGATGATGACTGGTTGTAGCGGCATGGACAGTTTCCTTTGTTTTCCTGCAGCAGTCTGGCAGACTTGGCATTTCCTTACGTGATTGTATGAGTCTTTGAACAGCATGGCCCAATAATATCCTGCACGCAAGATTTTATGTGCAGTCGCATCTCCGGCATAGTGTCCGCCCGCTGGTCCATCGTGGAGTTCCTGCAAAACCTTTTCGGCTTCAGTTTTCTCAAGACACCTAAGAAGCACAGAATCGTAATTCCTTTTAAACAAGACATCATTTATGAGCTGGTATTGTTTAGCTTTTAATCTCAGAGCTCTTTTCTTGGTATGATCCAGACGTGATGGAGCATACCCGTTCTTAAGAAAATAAATGGTGTCAGCATATGGTGATTCTGCATCGTTTAGGCTTACCTCATACGCTTGTACCTCTTCAGATGAGTTCTCTGGGATTTGCGATGCTCTGGCTAACATCTTGCAGAAGCCTTGACCTCTTACGATGTTTGCTGGTTTGATCTCAAGATCATATTCTTGTAAAGCAGTAATCCAATTAGCTCTCTTTTCGCCCACGTCTTTCTGCATCAAAAGGTTTCTTACCGCCGGAAACGGTACTACGACTTTAGTGTGGGCTTTAAGCAAGAAAGGTCTGAAATATTTGATCGCTTTGAAAACAGCATATGCTTGTTTCTCTACGTCTGAGTAATTAATTTCAACACCTTGTATGTTCGAGCTAAAGAATGCGATTGGAGCTTCCGCTTTCTCTTGATTTGCTTGGGTCAAAATTGCGGCATAGGATTTCTCTGAGGCAAAAGTGTACAAGATAAAAGATTCCGAAAAATCTGGGGTGGCCAAAGATGGAGCATCGATTATAGCTTGTTTGATTAAGTTGAACGCTTCGTGCTCGTCTAGACCCCATTTGAAATTTGAATTCTTTTTTATCATATTTTGTAAGGGAGAAATAATACGTGAAAAATCCGGGACAAATCTTTTGACAAAATTGATCTGTCCAAGGAAGGATTGCATGGCTTTCTTGTTATGGGGTATGGATATTTCGGAAATTTCCTTGATTCTGTCGGGTTCTATATGTATACCAGATTTCGACACTATGAATCCGAGCAATTTCCCTTCGCTTAACGCAAAGAAAGATTTCTTTGGGTTGAGCGAAATCCCATACCTCAAGCATCTTTGAAAGATTTGCTTCAAATCTTTGAGGTGGTTGTTTCGTTTTTTGGAGTACACTGTTATATCATCCAGGTAAATCACTACTGATTTATTGACTAACCCTTTAAATGCGATGTCCATGGCTCTCTGAAAAGTAGCTCCGGCATTGATCAGACCAAATGGCATCTTCCGATATGCATAAGTGCCCCATTTGGTTCAGAACGTAGTCTTTAACTGATCATCGGGATGCACCAGTACTTGATTGTATCCTGAAAATCCATCCAGGAATGACATTAATTCTGAGCCTGCTACTGCCTGTAATATTTGCTCCATAGGTGGGAGGGGAAAGTTATCTTTCTGACAGGCTTTGTTGAGATTTCGGAAATCGATACAGATTCTAATGTCTCCGTTTTTCTTCCTAATGGGCACCATATTGGATACCCATTTAGAATGCCTTACGGGGAAGATTATTCTGGCTCTCAACAACTTATTAAGCTCAGTTTTTATCTGATTTTCTAGGTTAGGGTGTATTTTTCTGAGCTTCTGCTGGACAGGTTTTTCATTGTCAATCATAGGGATAACATGTTGAATGATAGAAGTGTTGTATGTTTTTAGCTCATCGTAATTCCAGGCAAAAACGTTTTTGTATTGTCTCAGAAGACGGATATATGCTGATTTTTCTTCAGGGGCTAGGCCGTGACCTAGGTTAACGTTTTGTGGCTTCTGATCGGTCCCTAGGTTTACTAATTCATAGTTCAGGGTAGAACTGAAAAGTTTAGCATTGGCAGACCTTTTAAACCGACTTTTCAAATCATATAAATCTTCTAACTTGACCACCGATTTCGATATAGCATTGTCATAGCCATTTTGTTGTATTTGGTGATCATGATGGTCTTCGTCGATTATCTGATTTGAGTAGGATCCTTCAGAAGTAAGGAAATTTACGTTGTCAGGATCGTCGTTGAACACTCTCCAATTGGTGATATTGTCAGGGATGGATGGTCTAAAGATTAATTCTATTGAAAACCTATCAGGACTAAAATCTTCAGAAGGGATAAGTCTAGAGGCTACGTTAGCTAATAGGTCTGCGCTCGCATTTTGAATTCTTGGAATTGACGAGATGTTGAATGCTACGAAATGTGCAGTGAGATCTTGAACTAATGATTGATAATGATTTAAATGACTTGACAGGCAATGTATGGTGTTACGTACCTGTTTTACGACGATCTCCAAATCTCTAAAGACTTGAAGATACTTAATGTTCAATCCGATTGCTTTGTATAGGCCTTGAACCAAGGCTTCGTACTCCGCTGTGTTGTTCGTGCAATCGAACTCAAGTCTGCATGTGAGCATAATCTTGTTCCCGTCTGGGTTAATCAAAACGCATCCTGCTCCTGCTCCCTCATTGGATTTAGATCCGTCAAAATATAATTTCCAAAATAAAGAAGTATTTACAGAACTATCTAAAAAACTAAAACATTTTGAGTCATCAGTTTGGGAGAAATTTTCAACTTGGGATAAAACTGAATTCTCTAAGTATGGTGAAATATGAGCATTGAAATTACCTAGGAAAGAATCTATTGCGTAATTGCCTACAATGCTGCTATTGTATGTTATGGCTTCATTTTCTCCTTCCAATTCTGTCACTATGTATTTTTGGTGCAATTCTCGTTCAACCTTTATCTGATTTGGTTTACCATTGTATGGTAATCACATGTGCGACCAATCGGTTGAAAAATATCCGTGGAGTTTTTCCGACCAATCCCTGCTAAGAATCAGACCATAGAACTCAGGGATATCAGCTACTAGAATGTCGATAACCTGACACACTTTTGGGTTAGACGACAATATTATGGTCACCTGATTAAGTTCACCAATCACTTCGACTTGGGATCGATCAAGTTGAACTATACGTACCGCGGATTTTTGAGGTTGCACATTCAATTTGGCACATATTGACCTGGGTAAAATATTCGTTGAAGCACCAGAATCGACCAAGAAATTGTGCACGTTTTTGTTGAAGATTTCATATGTGAGAAGAAAAGGAGGAGTATGAGATCTTGATCTTCCTCCAATCAAGGCGATGTCATTTGGATCAATTTTATTGATCTTGTTGGTTGGAGGCCTTCCCAGATTGTGGGAAGCTATAGCTGTAGGTAAAGATGTAGTAGGCACAGCATGTAATTCTTTCATCATTATTTTCTGCTGGTGTTTCAATTTACTCAATTCATACAGAGTGATATTAGCCCTTGTCTTCTTCATGTCATCAATGATGTTATACTCCATTTCATCCGACACTATTAGTGTTCTTGATGGAGGCGTTTGATCAGATTGGACTGGGCTAAGCTGGGTCGCTTTAGCAGTTGTCTTTTTTGTTGCGACCTTTTCTTTTGTTGCAGGGCTTGAGCCCTTTTGTTTTGGGGTAGTTTGGGGAGAATCCAGTTGATTTTTGCTTCTCGTGCTAATAGGAAATGCTTCTTGATCCTCTTCTTGTGGGAGGATGAAGTCCCACATTCCTTGTAGTTCTACGACCTCTTCCTCGTCGGTCTACCCTTTAGTGGTATTCTCTTCTTCTTCGTCTTCTTCAGATTCAACGTTTGAGACAACACTAGGTGGTCTTTCCTCCATGGGAGGATTTCTTTTAAAAGTCCTAAAGGGCTTTTTCGAAGAAGTCTCTGCTACTTGTTTCTTAATATCAATCATCTCATTGGACATGGCTTTCAACACTTTTTGTAATCCTTCCAAATCGAAAGGGTCTTTCGTTTGCTTCTTCTTAGTGTCTTCTTTGAAAGAGATCTTCTTAGATTTGCGTTCTTCTATAGCAGATCTCTTTTCTAGGGCTACCACGCGTTTTTCCATTGCTAATGCTTCTGTCAAGTTGTCAACTAAGGTGGTCTTGTTTGCCCTATCTATGAAGATAGCCAAGTTTGGAGGTAAAGCCGTGATGTACCATTCACATCTTACTTCCTCGCTGGGTTGTGAGGCAGCGGGGGTTTTGTTGAGGATCTTATTGAACCGTAAGTTAAAATCTTTAATGGGTTCTCTAGCCTCAGCCTTAAGATTAGATAGGTCATTGATCAATGTCGCCGTGGATATGTCATCACCAAACTTGGTGAGGAACTGACTTTGAAAAATGTCCCAGCTTGTGATGGATCAGGAAGGTAACGAAAAGTACCACGACCCGGCTGTTCCTTGCATTGTATAAGGGAAAAGCCGGACAACAGCGTCTTCGTTAGTGACTCTGTTGAGATTAACAGAAAGCATGAAATTATTGATATGTTCCTCGGCTAGCATTCCTGCTTCCTGATTGAATTTAGGCAGCCATTTCTCAAGATGGGCCGGTATAGGGCTTAGGGGTGGAGGCATTAAAACCGCCCCAGGATTGTTCCATGGAGACTATGCCATCGCTGAGCTGCTAGTTAATGGAAGTGCAAAAGATGATCCCTAATGCTGAGAAGATGAAGATATTAAGATCTTTGATGTTTGAAGAGGAAGGTTTGTAGAAGATGGGTGAGTGAGTTGAAATGAACGAGTGGGTGGTTGACTTCGCGGTGAGGGAGTTGATATGGACGAAGTGGATGAAGGAGTCTTACTGTCAGACTCTGGTGGAGTGTTCCTTGCTCTTTTCCTGGTAGGAAGAGGGAGTTCACTTGGTTGTATACCAAATCTTTCACTCTTTGATCTAGTAAGGGGATGAGCAGGGTTGTACTGCGAAGTCACGCTGCTTTTAGATTTATCAGACTTCTGGTTAAAAATAGAGAATCCCTGGAGTTTACGAATCAAAGTTCGAATTTCAGGGGGTTCAATGATAGATTGGTCTGATATATTCGAATATGTAGCAGTGGTAGATACTCGAGCGACTTCAAATTTCGGGTTTAACCGTGTTGGAGAAGTCGAGGGAGTTGATGAGGGTGTATTACTCTCAGAATGGTATTTAGATGTTGCTTTAGGTGCCATTCATAGTTCGTGCCCTCCTTCTAGCGCCAAATATGTTGAGGGCCCTAAAATCGGGTCAACAACAAGGGGGATACCCACCCGGTCGGGAACCTGGTTGGCGGCTCCGTGCCCGTTTGGTGTAGCGGGTCCGACTGGGGATAACGGGACCAGCTTCCCGTTCTAAGGCGGTGTGTGTGTGTAGAGTTTGGTGATGTGTGTGTGTGTAGAATATGATAATGAAAATCTGGAATTATTTCTAATCTAATTTAATTCTAAACTCTGAGACTGAATTTTATACTACTTTAATCTATCAAGAACAACACATCTAATCTATGCTAACCCGGGATAGAACTTTTTCCATTATGCGATCTAGAAATATTTCACACAATAACTGGTAATGAAGATTATTCAGCCATTATGAGAATATAAATCAATTAAGATGAACCATCCTGCATAAAAAGTTAAGCAAAACGGTTGTGAACAGCATATCGCATAATCAGTTATTCATGTATTAAGCACAAATCAATGACTCCACCGTACAAAAGTGCCAAATGGTAGTCCACTCATTCATACATTAACATATAAACAACATCAGCTGTATATTACTCTAAGAATGCAAGCAGAAACTCATCAAGACATAAAAGTACCATTTATGACTGATTTTATACTCACAGACCTTAAGCAATAACGATCTATTTCTACTTACTTCTAATGCCTACTAAGAGTACAGAAGTGCAACATCAGTAGCAGGTATTAAAATGCAAACATAAATAAATCTTGATCCGTCCATTCATCAAAAACCCCCTCCGAGGGTGCAAAAGTGCATGTTCTGAGGACAAGTTTTTTGACAAATTTCCGGACCCTTCTCCAATGCAACGAGAAGGGTTAAATACGACTAACCAGCTAATTTTAATTACACAAATTTAGGGAACGGCTTCAAATGACCGCCCTTTTACTAAAACAAATTTATTTCTAAAAACTGAATCTAATTTCTAACCATTTCTGTATCTGCTCCTTAGTGCTGTAAGCGATGCGCTGTTTGCCGTGAAAGAGTCGGCTGCTTGTCCTTTCCTTTTGTTCAAGCTTGAAAATTAGAAATAACAAGAGCTGGCACCTCTTTCTGACAAACTAGAAGATATTTTTGAAAGTGTTCTTCTGGAGGAGTGTCTTCACGGCGTGTATACTTAGTACAACTCCGATTTCTTTCAAACTGATTGTGTTGTTGCTATTTCGGTTTCCGGCCGTGCGAATGACTCAATGAGCTGGGGATTTTGTTGCCTGAACGATTTTCTCAATTGAAACTTGTTTCCATTCTTTGTTCCAGGCTTTTCTGAGACGTCTTTCCCCTTAAGCGTTTTTCTTTTTGCTTTACCCAATTTGGGACTCAGGATCTTTCATAAACGCTTTGCTTTTGTGTGCCTTCGACTCTGAGTCCTAGATAGCCTATTTCCATCAGCATTTGTTGAGTGATACTCTGGGATCCGTGGTCCTGCTGTATGCGGTATCCATCTGCGAAGTCATCTCCTCTCTGTTCTTCTAGCTCTGGCGCTTTTCCTTAGATGTTTCCTGCATATAGATTTATATCAGTTGCTGACTTATAGTTCACGTAAATGAAAAGAGACAGAAGAAAAAATTGACATGAAAGCAATTAAGTTCTAATGAATGCATAATCATGTCACTCATTATGACTTGACTCTTCGAAAAACGCAACATAATCATCTTTGGATACACAGGCGTACAATCATTAATTTCCCGTAAGGTGCGCGCCTAATTTTGGGCTCACAGATCATGCCGAAGAATGCCTGCGACGAATGGCTTCTGTGATTTGCATCGCAGCATCAAAGATTGCGATGTAAATAGGTGGCATCATAGCAATTGATAGTCTCATTTGTCGCACACCATATATCGCAGGTCGCAGCTTTGCATGGTCACAGATCGCATATCGCAATATCGCAAGGTCACAAGTTTTTCGCTTTGTCACTCTGTGCTGCTTATGCGACATTGTGACGTGCGACGTCGCATATCGGCCATCGGAGATTCTTTAGGTTTTCCCTTTTTGAGCATTTTTAATGCACGCGATGCGATGAGTTCTCGCGTCGCTCCTCCTCAGTGTATTTATGCGCTTTGGGAAAGCGCTCCTTTTTTCCTTTGCGACGCGATATAGCTTCTTAGGGAGTTAATACAAACGATTTTTCAAACAAAAATATTTTTTGGATTTTTTGGTTAAGGGTCCCCCTTTGCTTGATGTTAATACTAATATAAAACAAAAAGGGGGGTTGTTGGTGACCACAACACTACCCAAGTTCCCAGGGAGGCAGTATGATCCCTTTGATGTTATAAATAATTTTAAAGCAATGGTAAAAATAAAAGTGTTTACTAAAGAAGATGATCTCTTCGACGATGTCTTTTAGCAGAAGAGAACTCTCGTAGAGATTCTACATATGGCACAACTTTAGTTTGACCAAGGAAAACTTCAAGAGTTTAACCATTACAGAGAAAAAAGGTTGGCAAATGTCCCATTAGACAAATTGTGCATTGAACCAATAAGGGAGCCCACTCCCAGTATTAGCATAAGTGGAAGTTCAGGAGAAGAGAAGTCTAAATCAAAGTCCGAAAGGGAATCAGCTTAAAGATCCGGTAAGCAGTCAAAGAGTGAACACAGCAGGAGTGAAGGGTCAATCAAAGATACATCTCAGTCTATAGAGAAGCCTGATTAGCAGGTTTTGTCCCCAAAACAGGCCGAGACTCCCGCTCCCCTCGCAAAGCCAACAAAGCCAATTATAGTAGATATAGAAAAGGAGTGGGAGAATTTTAATGAGCCAATAAACACTAGGAATAGAGTGCAGAGCCACCTATTAACCCAGGGGAGACCACCACAGATATGATAATAGAAGAGGTTATTAATACTCAAGACACGGAGCATATTCCTGTTGCTCTGTCATCTAAAATTGTACTGAAAATAGAGGAGATTCCTCCTCTGGATATATTTAAAGCCCACAACATAAGGCTTTTGTGAGGAGACAAAAGAAGAAATGAAAAATAGATACTGTAGTCTCCCCAAAGGTTGAACCTTTGGATGTCCTTTGGCAAGACCCAACTATCGATCCATCGGAAAACCTAACTAGGCTCTCTCAAATTGCAGGGTCATATGCTTCTGCAACAATTGATAAAGCAACTAAACTTCAAATGCTATTAAAAGAAAAGGAGGATAAGATCCTATTTTTGGAATAGCAACTACAGCAGGCCAGCGTTAGCCAAGAATCAGAGATACAATTGGCAAAGCTCCATCAAGACTTCCAACAAATTCAATTGAACTATTAAAGTAGTATGGCCAATAAAGAAGAACAATTACAGACCATGATAGGATTGCCTAAGGATGATCCTAAAATTCAAGAATTCATCACAGAAGCCCCTGTCCTCAATGACCAACTCTTGAAATAGGAAGAAACACTCTGCCAAAGGATCTCGCAATGGAATTCCCATTGAGAAAAAAGCGATAACATTACAAATCAAGTCGTAGATTTACAACTTGATTATGATTCAGTTTTTAAGAAAATTTCTGACTTTCTGAATTGGCAGAAATCAGAGGAAGGAAAAAGAGTGAAATTTCACAGGATCGATAAATCTCATAAAGAAATATTATTTGCGAAATGGGATGCACAGCTCAAGGAAGCGGAGCAGGCGATGGAGGAAGCAGTAGAAGCAGCAAACAATGTCATCGACTGCATCAACAAAAATCTACACACAGAAAATTTAATATCAGAGACCACTCCAGGATTCCTCCCAAAGGCACAACAGCTTCAAACTAGGTGGAAGCAAACAGAAGAGGAAAAGGCAGAGTCAATTAAACAGATAAGCAAGTTAAACTGGGATACTTACTGGTAGTTCCTGGTAAAACCACATAGCCAGTGGATGACTTTGAAATGCCTCATAACGTCCCCCGAGAAGATAGTGCTAGCACTCACCAATTCTATATTCACATGACAATTAAAATATAAGGTCGACCAACCAATGCTCTTCAAGCCCATGCTGGATATTTGCAACTTAAAAGAACAGATGCATGATTTAGCATAGATACAATTTTAATTTCGTTTTAGTTCATTTTTTCTTAAAATGAGGAAGGTGGTTTAAACCTCCTCATCTATTTTTGTAATATTTATTTTTAGTTTTCATTAGAATAGTATTTAAACCCCATTCATGCATTTAGAGAGGGGTCTCGAATTTTATCAAGAACAATTCTTTAGAACGTGCAGTTTTCCCCCCACTGAGGAGGTTTTGATAAATGAATGGAACAAGATTTATTTATACCTGAGTTTGATGTCTGCTACTAAAATGCACTTTTTTACTCTTAGTGGATATTGAATTATTTGAAGATAAATCTATATTGTTGAAGCTCATGAGTAGAACCTATTACCAATGGTACTTTTATCTCTTAATACTTTTTTCTTATGTGCCAAGTGATAAATTATTTTCAATTATTGATATATGAAAGACTGAATGTTCAGTTGTCATTCTTGCACTTTTGGACGGTGATAACTATTCTTTTGTGCTGAGTGTATGAATAACTCATTATGCGATGTGTTTATCGTAATTGTTTTGGCTAATTTCTTATACGAAACAATCATTTTTAATGGATTCCTTTCTTGTAGTGATTGAATGATTTTTATTACCAATTGTTGTTGGAAATTACTTTAGATCTCCTAAACAAAGCATTACTCCTGGGATAGTTTAGAGTTAGATGTTTATTAGAATAAAATTGCATATGTTTGTTAATAGATAGATTAGATTTAGAATAAAGCATTCTCCCCATAAATCTTAAAGAAGAAAAACATCATCCCATTAGCATATCATCATAAAAAAATTGGGAAACAGGTCCCATAACCCCCAGTTATAGCCACTATTCCAAATGGAAAAGGAGCTACTTTCAAGGTCCGAACTGGGTGGTTATCCCCCTTGTTGTAGACCCGATTTTCGGGCCTTCAACACAACTACACATACATTGTTGTTTCACTTGGATATTCTTTGTGATATGGATTTTTGATGTATCTTTCTCAATATTTAGTCTTGTCTAAGTTTTACTGATGAGTTGAGATGTGTCATGCATGATTATACCTCTAACTCATTGTGTTTTTCCATGTTTCACCCTTCCAAACATAGACATTTTTCTGACTTTGCAAGCCTACCCTATAGGCTAGGAAAATCACATTGCACACTTCTAAGTCCTAGTTGAGACCCTCCTTATCAGCTAGAAATATGACCTGCACCATACTATCCCTTTTCTCTCCCTCCATCGCACAACACATTTCTAGTCAACATGCCCTCCTTGTCTCTCCATCCTGCATAAGTCAAGCCTATGTCTCCCAATTAAGCACACTGCCCACTTCCAGTGGGAATTTATTTGTTACTCCATGCCTTGTAAGTGTACCCTGTTGAAATATGTAACTAGGTTTGGTCTTTATAATGACATATGTAATCATGGTTCTATGTATTTGATGTAACGAGAAAAATAAATTTACTGTTATTGTTCTTAAGGCATGAGTTTCATGCTCAAGGAAATTTATTTTTAGTTCAAGCTCCCATTGTGAGCTCCTAGGGCTTGTCATTGAGTCTACAAGTTATTAAGTCATTGTCATGTATGAAGGGCCCATTTGGGGCATGTTACATATTGGAAAAGAAAATATTTGAGTCAAAAGAGTCAAAATGACTCTCCAAGACCTCGTCAAGTGCTATCAAAAATTTGGCCTACACAAGAAACAAGTAAACATAAGATAGTGATGAGTCAACCTAATATCAAGTGACTATAAGCCTATATATAGGGAAATCAGCTTCATTAAATAACACACTTACAACTCACTCAAGTTTGATCAAGGAACAAGATAAGTGTGAGAAATAGGAGGATGAAAGGAAGAGAAGAAGGAATGAGGTTTTAGATCTTTTTTGGGCTAAATTCCTCCACACATGCAAAGGTTAGGGCATCATCTTGCAACAAAAGATATCAAATTGTAGTCACTCTAAGAGAGCCAATGTTTTGGGTTAATGGTCTCTCTAGAAAGTTGAATCATCAAGGAAGGGAAGTGAAGTCAAGCGAAGAAGAAAGGAGGAAAATTTGTCCCTTTTTAAGACACACGTGTGACCTAGGGTTTCTGTAGAAAAATCCAAAATTGTAGGTCTGCAACAAGTCAAAATTCTAATGTTGGACCAAAATATGAAGTTATGGAACAAGTTTGACTAGCATTGACTTGAAGGAAGTGAAGTTAATCAAGAATAATATTTGAATTGGTCTTGGAGGGTTTTTGCGTCAAAGGTCTAGGTCTTAGGATTCTTTAATTGAAGATTCTATGAGAAGAAGAATTCTTGTGGGTTTTCCTCTTAGTTTGGAGAGGTTTTGGCCCTAGCTGATCACCTACATCTTGTGTCCTTTGTCTTGTTGTTATTTATGATTTGGTAGTTGTTTGATGAAGAAAACAGTAATAGGAAATAAGGTACTAAATAAGTTAATCAAATGAAGTAAAAATACACCACAAAATATTATTGAAGCAAGAGAAATGATCCTATGTTCTTGCCCCTAGATTTCTCAACATGGTATCAAAGCTAAGGTGAAAATTTAAGGAAAGGAAGATTGAAGAAGGACACTCAAGGATCGAAGCACTAGAAGTTCATCAAGAGAATAATTATCAAGAATGACCACTCATCTCAAAGGAATTACAAGGACAACGATTACATCATCATCTTGAAAGAAGTTACTAAAGAATACCTCAAAACCCTAGCTCGCTGAAAAAATGATTCTACACTTGAAGCATTCTTGTTAACCTTTCACAATCATCACCTCGAATAACAAGACCTCAAAAGACCCTAATGCTAATAAAATAAAGAAGAACTATAAATTGGAACATATTGAAGCCTCTACATCAAATAAAATCAAGGATAAGGAATCATCATCATCATCAAGGAGCCAAGGTGATCTCCCTCTTTTTGAAGGATCACTTTTGAAGGAATAGATCTTCATGAAGAATACATCTTCTATTATCAACATCATCATCAAAATCAAGAAGGAAAGTTGAAGATATTTTCATCAAGGAGTATCTTCACAAGTATCTTTATGTGTACATATGAATCTATCAAAATGACTTCATTTTTCAAGGAAAGCAACAAATTGGCTGCGTCATCAAACTTTCTTGCATGGAAGAAGAGGATTGATTTGATCCTCATATAAAATGAAGTCGTTGACCATGTTAAGGGACCAATCACTAAACCCCCAAAGGAATAAGCTCAAGCTCTTGAAAAATACATGAAAGGGGAAGTTAGGGCTTAAAGGATCCTTATCGAATTCAACAAAGATCCTCTCATATGCTATGTATCAAAGTTAGAGACATCAAAAGAAATATATGATAAGCTAGTATAATTTTTCTCCATAAGCACTGCTAGAGAATTAATATCAATAATACGAGAAATATACAACATGAATATATCTAAGGAAGATTGAATATCCTCATACTTTATGAGGGTGATCTAAATAAGAGACTAGCTACAAGAATTGGGAGAAATAATGTCTGATAAAGAAATGACCACCATAGTGCTCAATGCATTGCCCGAGGAATGGGGAAACTTTACATCAAGAATCTATGTAAAGAAAGAACCCACCCCATTCAATGAACTTCAGTCATTATGTAAAATTGAAGAAACCACGCTAAAGGAAAAAAGTGACGTATGATCAAATGAGCAAGCACAAGAATTTATTGTCATGGATAAGAGAAAAGGAAAGTTTGGAAAGTTTGTTTCTTAGAAAAAGAAGAATAATATGTCAAAAATACAATGTTATGGAATTCATGAATATGGGTGCTACAAGAGATATTTTCCAAATCTAAGAAATTAAAACAACAAAATAGGAAGGGAAGAATCCCATATCACTGAAGAAGTGGAACAAGCTAAAAATAAGAAATCAAAAAGGAGGAAGTTAAAGATCTCTACTATGATTGAGATAATATTATCCATTAATTTATTTTCAATTTTTGTAAAGTATAACATTAAATATATGCAACATTATAAGCATGATACGATGCATCATTTTAGGATATGGCATCATAAGAGCATATGATTTAAGAAATAGCGCATGGCATCATCATAAGAGGCTTGAAAGATAGTTCAAGTATAATTCTATGGAAGTCATCATTAGAAGGAAGTAGCTCTTGGTAACCTCATTGAAAAAATTAGTACTTATGGGTAAAAGAAATTCATCTAGCATATAGCTCATCATATATCATCATCATTAGGAAGTATCATATATAGGATGAGGATAATCAAGATCCTTTGTTGGAATCTTCATTAAAAGGTTCACCGCTCTTGGAAGAGAAAGTGTCTCGCTGAGAATTCAACCTTATATGGGATTCATTTATTAGAAAGACGATGGTATGACAAAGGAGTGAAGATGGTCAAGATGTTTGAATTACTTTCAATAATGGAAGGGAAGTTGTTGAAGGAAGTCCAGATAACCAGAAAAGGAAAACAGGTATGTATGCATTTTGATAAAATAAGTCATGTCATCATATATTTGCAAATAGCTCTACCTCATATGAGTTGGTTTACAAAGATAAAGGAACTATGTATGGAAATTCCTAGGGAACACTATGTGAAGAAGGAAAGAAGAGATCCTGAGAAGTGCAACTATGGAAATCAACATCCAATGACTAGAAGAATTGGCCGTGATATCTCCATGGAGAAGGCGTGAAGACCCTGATACAGTATGGAAAGAAAGGAGACCCTTGACATTGAAATTATTTGAGATGTACTTATGCATTAGAAAGATGTTGATGTTGTAAGAAATATGTCATGATGAAAGGCCATCACAAATGGTAACTTTGATTTGATGTTAATTTTTTATTTTTGAACAACATCTGGATGGGTTTATATAGGGCTACCAAAAGAGAGTTATACATGTCACCTACAACTACAACAGATGTGATTGGATGGAAGATCCTAAAGGAAACACGACTTGGAAGACGTAGATGTATGAAGAAAAGTCATATGTGGATTAGAAGATCACTTTTCAATGACAAAAAGGATGACATGACTGACATGGTTAATGAAGGAAAGTGATGGATGGTCGATGCCCTATAAATAAGTACCAAACGATTAAAACTCCATAATGATAAAGATGAGGATCTCTTCAAGCAGATGAAAGTCCCATGATCTCCACTAAAGATAGAAATATGTTGCTAAAGAAACGTCCTTGGATAAGAGCGAGCTTGGACAAGTGCAAGTAAGAGGAGCAGATCATGGGACCTTCATAGGAATGGATATATCCTCTCTATTTGAGAGGGAAATATAGACACAACATTCTTGTCTTCAACTTAAAAGAAAGAATGGAGGATTGTGTAAGCATCTAGCATTCGATACTCTTTGGGGATGAGGTAAGGCATCCAAGATAAGAGTAGTCGTAGAGGACCAATATCCTTTGAGGACTATGAATCCAAGATAAGAATAGTTCTGGGAGGACATACCCTATGAAGAATGACTTTTCATGCTCTCATCACATGATGATATGGAAAATGATGATGTGATTTTGGAAAATATTGTAAATGTAAATATGTGGAATTCCAAAGTCATAGTCATATATGGACAAATGAGTCATTAGGAGAAGTCCAAAAGTTATATGGAAGTTAAAAGGTCATATTAGAAGTTCAAAAGGCATGAGGGTAGTCCAAGAGTCATGAGGAATATTAAAGGTCATTCCTCTTGTTATAAAATAAGCCTTAGTGCTCAAAGAATGGAATTTTTACCTTCGCTTCTGAACCTAGGCATTAGAAAGAAATATTGTTCTTTTGGAGAGAAAGTAGTGGCTTAATGCTCCACTATTGGAGCTAGTGGTGTCTCATTATATCAATGTATCTTGGAAAAGTCGCTTAATATATGAATCTCATTGAGACAACACACTTTCATGATACTATTCATTACATGTTTGCGATATGTTTTTTTTTGTTTCCATGTAATAAATAAATTGAACTATTTCATTTTGGTGCTCATCTTGTCGAATGTGTGCTGTAATTTTTTTATTGACCATTATGCCAATGTGAACTATTTCACTAGACAGTTAATGATTCTTTCATATATATGTGTGTGTTTCTTTATTATAATAGTACTAATAGGTTTCTTCTAAAGACTCATTTTTTTTCTTTCTAGTGAAAGGACCTTGATAGATATTACAATTGAACATTTGATGAGGCCTACTCACTTGCTCATTCAAAAGTACATATGCACTACTCTCGATGCTAACTATTGTAGCCAAGGCCGGTCTTTAAGTATATGGCATGCAAGCCGCATTTCTGAATGTGGCTCCAATGTGTGGTCTAATTGGGACTTCATATCCGGGAGACCCCCTGTATGCTGGAGGGATCCAGCACTATCAACACCACCATAATTCAATGGGATTCCATGTCAACCCCCATTATTCAAACGTAAATAGGGGTTATCCATGTTATTATGATGAATAAGAATCTAGAAGATTCTATATTGTAACTCTAGTTAAGATTTGAGGTAGTCAAACCTAACCACTAGTAGGCCGTCAGGATGTGTTATAACCAGACCACTAGGAGGAAAACAGTTTCTATTCTTTCGAGTGCATTTGTTCCATATTTGAGAAAAAATTTCCAAGAGGGATAGGAGATAGAGCACACATAGAGTATTTGTGCATTTTAGTATCCCACGAGCCTCATGCCATACTTCTTTATACTCTCAACCATATTTCCATTTAGAGAAAGAGAGCAGAGATGCCTCACCTTCCAGCTAGTATTTTCTCCCAAAATGTTTTCCTAGGTCATATCATGTGTCAAATGTGTTTGTGAGATTTATTTCATCGTTCTCAATTTTCTACATAATTTTGATTCACATGCATACACTATTAACAATAATTTACAACTCTATAAATCTAAAGAGATATAAAACTATAACACTGTAGATTTTGGATTTTAAGTATAATTTTATTAGATCTGTTTTGACAAACTATTGAATGGAATATCCACGGTAATTTACAGCTCTTCTATAGTGTTGGAGAGTGATTACATAGACAAGCTTTAATAGTGAAACTAGGTAAGGAATCAAAGAGAGTGGGTTACAAGAATGAAACTTAAGTGACTTGGTGAGGTTGACCCTAGAAAGCAAAGAGAAGAAAAGCTCAATGTTGTTGGACATGAAGAAGGATAAATACACATGTTTTAATATCATAACTAACCAATATGGATGCTAAAATTCCATCTCATGGCTTCCTCCCCACTCACTGAGGGTGTTTTTAAGGGCTGAATTGAAGCATTCCAAGAATTTTTAAGGTTATGTATGGATAGATAGCACAAACTTTGAGCTAGAAAAAGGCATTTTTTATTACCCACTTGATGTGAAAACTAATTGATATAACATGAGAGAAAGTGTAAAAGATGGCTCAACAACTGAGATGGGTGATTTTATTTGCACAATAGTGAAATAAAAACCAAAATTCAATTGTTGGTTGTGATATATTTGATCATAACTAAGTTGAGATAGATAACACCTAGATCTAATGAGGAGGAGGAAGTTATCTCTCCAATCTATGATTTCAATATCACAAGATAAAGATACAGTTGAATAATGTGAGGAAAGAGGGTGATATTGTTTCTCTTTAAAGCTTTTTCTTGAGGTTGGGTGCATTAATTTCCTTCAATAAATTCATATTTAACTATAATTTCACTAATTACAAAACCAATGATACATTATAAAAGCTAAGGCTTAGTGCGTCATGACAAAGGAGGCCAAAGATATTTTAATATCACTTCGATATGTAACTACAAAGCCAGTGATACATTATAAAAGTTAAGGTTTAGTGTGTCAGCACAAAGGAGGCTAATATAAATTTTTGTATCGATTGGCTAATCCTTATTAGGCAGATATGTTGTTGGGAAACTACCTAATTAAGTGATATAGAACTAGAGGGGTCAACAACAAAGCCATAAAATGAGGCAAAGGAGTTACAAGGTGAATCTAAAGACCAATTTTGTGAGTGTGTCGGTGGAATAAGCAACAAAAGGGTGATGTGTCACTGGCTTACCCATCATTAGGACACTATGATAGGACAAAGATGTTGTAGAGTGAGTTTAAAGCCAAAAATTAAGGATGTATAACTAGACAAGTCACTAGTGGGATGCTATGTCATTGGAAAAGTGACTAGTAGGGTGATATGCAGTTTGAATAAGGAATTTTTAAATATTATAAAGTAAGTTGATAGCCTTTGTAGAGTTGTGTCATTGGATAAGTCCTCAGTGGGCTGATATAAGGTTTAAAAAGGAAAGTTTGGGGGATAAAAGGATACATTTGTTTAATTTTTTAGGGTTATTTAATTGGAATGATGAAGTTCACAACACTATATCATTGGTTAATCATCATTAGGGTTATACAATGCTTTAAAATTATTTTTTCAAGTCTAGAACTAAGTTAAAATATCTTCACTAGCTGCCATTTCACTAGGAAAAATTAGGTGTTGGAGCCATGTAGTGTCGGGTTAACCAAGTTCCTAAAACTATGTCATTGGAATGATCAATAATGGAACCATATATTTATTGTCTATCCAAAATCAATCCCCTATATCACTGGGATGATCAACATCTCAAAATCATGCTTAAAATCCATATCAAGGGGTGGCAAGGCCAACATAAAGTTATTTCAACTAAGGATGAGTTAATCAAGATTACAAGTATATGATGAATCTCATTAGAAGGAGGGATCCTCATTTTTCTCTATGAAGAAGTGGAAGTAGAGGAAAATGAGTGGGGTGGTTGAAGTTACTACAACAATTATTGATACACTGGAAGAACCTATGAACCTCTAAGTGTTGTCTAAATATGAGTTACAAGTCACTTGTAATCATCATTCTTCTACGGTGAGTTGACCTTACCAGGAGGGTACCACTGCTTAGAACTATGGAATCTTGAGCTAGATGACCTTCCTTTTTCCAATTTTAGTCAAATATTGAGAGAATACTATGTAAAATTTTAAAGATGGAGAGTTATATTAAAATTTAGAAACCATGGAAAATATTACTAGTCCCTAATACATAAAATATAAAATGTTTGGCTTTTTTGTAAAAATATTCAAATTTATAATGATTTTATATAATATCTATAATTTTTTGGTGATTTTTAAGGTAAAATAATTTTATACTATAAAATTTGAGTGAATCATTTTTAAAAAAACTGGATATTGGAGAATATTTTTTTTGGAAAATCATGGAAAATTGACCCTCCTACTAATAGTAGTCCCTAAAATTTTCCCTTGGGCCCACTAGAAGGGTATATTCATTTTTTAAAAAATTGGATATTGGAGAATATTTTTTTTTGGAAAATCATGGAAATTGGCCCTCCTGCTAATAGTAGCCACTAAAATTTTCCCTTGGCCCACCAGAAGGGTATATATTATAATGTAGGACCACTTCTTTTTGGACTTTGTTTCTACAAAGAAACTAACACTTCAGGAGATAAAAGATCAAGAATTTATGACCATTCTCTATTATTTCTCCACTACCCGTGAGTGCTCATATCCCTGTTGAAGTCACCCTAAAATCATATGCCTAGATTCACTACCAAAAAGCTTCCATAGCCATGACCAAGATACTTTCATGTCCTAGTTGTTCAAAAATCCATTCTCAAGCCTTTAACTTTTTGTATATTCACTATTATTTTATTTTCTTTTTGTTTGGCTTTGTTGAGCCATAAGGTGGATGAGGGATCTTGATCTTGTACATGCAAGAAAGTTGGGATGAATCCTGTTCTTGAAAATTTATAGGTTTATTATAATAGATATATCTCCTTGATATCATTACTCATGCTCAGTCCTTTAAATCAGATCGAGGATCAAGTTCACCATGTTTTGAGGCCTTTCAGCTAGCTAAGTAATTAGGCTAGTGTCTATTCAATATTCTCATTATTCATAAAGTGTTCAACACATGGTTTTAGTCATATTATCCATAGGAAAAATTTGAGACTATAACTATCATGGATAGCCCCAGATGTGATCCACAAATTCATGGTTTGACCAACTCTGTGCCTAAAAGGAGAAGCCTATTGAGGAGAAACTTCATTAAGCTAAAGAGAATTCGGTGTCGAAGAAAGAAAATTAAGATAATTGTGAAAATAAATTGAAAGTAGAAAATAGGAATAAATAAAATAAATAGGAAAGAAAAAATATTTATGTACAAGTGATGGAAGCTAAGGCCATTACACAAATTACTTTATCAAAATTTATACATTTTCTAGGAGAAGATAACCTTCTCCCTCTAGATTTTGAGGTTAGTATTTTTCTAGGCCAATCTTATCCATGCTAAGTAGGGACCAAGTGGTAAGGGAAGAAATTTCATGTGTTTTCCCTTATCTTCATGTGGTTTATTCCATTTAAGTACAAGGTATCCTACTTGAATTTCTTTCTCACTAGCATATTTGTTGTCAAACCATTTCTTGATGGTCTGCTAGTGGGTAGAAAAGTTCTACCGAGCTTTGATTCTTTCCTCTTCAAGTTTTATTGGGGTGTTTATTCTCCTTTGAATTGTTGGATCTAAGCATCCTCAGGGATCTTGAGATCATTGTAGGGAAGGTAGGAAGACATTAGGTGGAGGTATGGCTTCTTTGCTGTAAAATAAATATGGGGAGGTTCCTATAGTAGCTTCATGGGTTTCAAGGTATTCTCATATTGCATTAGATAAGGCGTTGTGCTAGTTCCTTTGTTGATCTATTACAGATCACCTTAGTATACAAATCAAGTCTTTATTACTAGACTTAGCAAGTTTATTGCCTTGGGGGTAATATTAAGTTGATTTCCTCAATGTATTTCATTTGTTTAGTGCATATTCGATCCAATTTAAATATGAGAAATATGAATAAGTATCAAATACTAGGGGAATTGGAATGCCAAAGCTGGTAATGATGTGTTGCTCGCGGAACTATATGACTACTTGAACATTGATTGTGGTCAATGGAACAAACTTTATTTATCAGGTGAAGTAGATATTTTTTGTTAGTATGTATTTAGGATATTTTGGGGAATGTGGATAAATTTCACTGTTTACATACAATCCCAATTATTGGTGTGGTTCTTCTACCATTACCAATTACAAAGGGATAGTGGAAATTTTCTCACATCCAACACACTTTTGAAAAATTAGGCATCTTCTGGCAAACTCATATGAGCCTTTTAACAATCCAAACCAATAGTATCCTTCCTTGAGGATCTCTTGTGTGTAGTGTTTTCACCTACAAAGTGTCCATTAGCTAGCCCATCTTTCATTTATAAGAGAACCTTCTCAGCATCAAGGCTTTCCAAATAGTGGAGGAAAAAATCTCCATTTTGGTACTTTTTGAAGAGTACCCCATTAATTAGTTTGTATTATGAAGCTTTTAGTCTTATGGCTCTTCACTAACTAGTGTTAATATTATTGGGCATGGAACCCTATTACGGATATTCCTTTAACTCCTAGTACTATGAATTTTCAATTTGGGAATCACATGGAGTGTGAAGTGAGTACATTGATAACTCACTCTCTAGTCCTTATTCCTCCCCACTTTCAAGATCAAAGGCTTTAGTAGAGATCCTATGTAAACAATGACCTTTAATAGTATGGGCAAGCTTAAATTTGAAGTCATCTAGGTCATATTATTGTAGGTAGGTCATCTAGTTAACTCTATATTCCCCTATCTCTTTCTATATGAATAGTGACCTTATTGCAAGGTGGGGAATTATTACCTTTAAATGGCCCTTCAATATGTATGGGGAAAACCAATTTCCTTATACATTGCATAGTCCTACTTTTCTATGCAAGGATAGTTCCATTCAACACCGTGTAAAGCCATACTCATAAAGGAGATTTGTCTTTCATCTCCCTAGTCATATTTTTGAGTGAATACAAATATCAGAGAGAAGTTAGATTGTAAAGTATAGAAGGAAAATTCCTTATTGAACTTTGGACTATACAAGGTAGGAGCTTGTACTATAGAATCCTTGATTCTACTAAAAGTTTCCTTTTCTATGGTATTCCATTTGAATTAATCATATTTCTTGATCATCTTTTGTAGAGGGTTTACAATCTAGGAAAAATCAAATACAAATTTTCCACAAAGTTTATCTTTCATAGGAAGTATTGGCAGGAAAGGTTCCCTAAGATAAGGGTTGACAACCTCAACAAAGCAGAGCAAGAAAATCGACAAGAAGCAGTCAAGAAAGCATACCAAGCATGTGAATCATTAAATATGGACTTGAAAACTTACATGAAGGTCGTATGTTTGATGATGTTCCTGTAGGGTCCAAACCCTTTTCTTCCTCCATAATTGAGAAAGCTTGCAGATCAATTTAGAGAAGCATATACATGATAAATAATTAAGTGTGCATACATAAAATATATGTTAGACCATCAAATATAAACATAGAAATTTATATTCATGAGACAATAACATATCAAGAAGAAGACATGAACTTCTTTATTGATAATCAACAATAAGTACAGGAAAGGTACAACATGATCCAAGGCAAAGCACCGATGAAGCCTTCTTCCATATCTATCCAGCCCAAGCCACAAAGACAACCTCTCTAACAAATGCAAGGATATTTTATAAAGTTGATGAACATGTATGCAAAGGAAACATGGGTTTCCATAGAGACTAGGAGTGCAGGAGGAATGGGAAAATCATACTTGATCTAGGAGAAAAATAGGTACAATATCGATAGCCCTTCTCTTATGTATTTTAGGCCTACCGAAGGTGTGTATGTATACCACCTGAAAATAGTTAATTTTGTTGTGCTATAGGCTCCTGTAGGTGGGCTCTCGGTAAAACCCATGAACATTTCCTGAAAAATAGCATATTATTTTATTTTTTCATATTTAAAAAGGTATACGTTGGTATGTGGTTATAGAACCTGTGTATGTACGTGATTTTGAATGGGTAGAGTTGAGTATGGAATTTGAAATATTGTTTTTTAATATAAGATCAAGTTTGCATGGGAAAAAGGTTTCCCAAGGCCATACAAGAGCATCAAGTCCACAAGAGTGTTAAATGATGTTATAACAGATGCCTCCTAATATATGATGTCAGAAGGGGTACATGATGGCCAAAATATTAAGTATAGAGAGAGAGGAGTCATCTAAAAACCTAGAAGGTGATAACCAAATTCCAACTTATCAAATACCTGTGGAAGGAGTCAGAAAGAAACTACATGTCTGAGGTGGGCATACTCATGCTCAGAAGTAATAAACCATGTTCGATGATAAATTATAAAGAGGATCTAGAAGGTATACATAATGCAACAGAAGGAGCTATAGAATACATAATGGAGCATCAGATCATAGCCATGAAAGGAGACAATGCAGCTATGTCTCAATATCATATATAGAATAATATTTAATCAATGATGCAAGAAAATTGTCTGATCAATGATTTTGCATAACTAATCCTCGTAAAAGTACCAAGTAATAAAGGTTGAATAGTGGTATTGCATAAACTTGCGTGTCAACATATAGGATGCTACTGTGAAGGACTGCAACATATAAGGTGGAAGGTTTCACTTGAAAAGAAATGAAGGAGTTGTCAAGTGAACCATGATGCTAATACAACCCGGGGTCTTCACCGACTAGAGATGGTACATTTATACACTATGGGAATAAATGAGCTGAAGTCAACCATGTGAGAAATTGTTTGATTACCGGTCATTGATGTATATCATTAACAAACATGAGACAACTCACCAATAATGATAATGAGTGTCAAGGTACCCTAGTACAATCTAACAAGTGTGAATAAATGTGTTGAAGTCGAACACTTGAAAGAATCTATCAATCAGGGGACATTGATGTATTATCATTGTCGATAACGAAGGAATTTGCCACTAGTGACAGCAAACCCTAAGGTACTAAAAAAAGGACTCTAGACCTTATTCCGAGAGCAATGAGTTAGATTCAATGGGAAACGATACACTGGAAGGAAGAGATTAAGGCATCCCACATCAACCAGCGCGAGTGTAACTAGCAGGCCAATAATCTGGAAGAACTCAAATGAAGAGAGATGAAGTAACCATTCTGAAGTACATTTCCAATGTACACAAAATGTGGTTAGCACACTGAAGAAATCCTCTAAACCAACTAATAATGAAAGTTGACACAGAGGTGAGGAATCCACCAATAGGGTCAAATGGAAACCAACGTACTGCATGAATCCCAATGTGGGATAATGTCAGTTGACGTCAAACACAAGGGAAACCACTCAATCAAAGACCCATGATACTAACCAATACTGAGCGCAAGGTCACCTATCGATGATGTAAATAGGGTCAGGGTGCGACTCTAGGTTTACTCTCAGGGAAATTTGTCAAATTTGTTAAGAGAAAACCCATGAGTAATAATTCAATGGGTACCTCCTTAACCAACACGAGTGAAGGACCAAATAACTACTGTGATACTGAAGATAACTTGACAGACTGGGTATGGCCAATAAAAATGAGTCAAGATACACTACAGAATGGCTGAAAATAGGTTTAATTCCCTTAAACAAAGAATGACTCAATGTGACTTAATGGCAAAAAAAAAAAAAAAATTTATAAGTTTTCAATGTAGGAGGCATCAAAAAACTCTCTATGTGATTGGAAGAGATAATCATTCGAAGGTGGACTGACTCATGAACAATGTTATGGCTTCCATAAAGCTAGAATAATTCCTGCCCCAATGGAGGAAAGATACATTTTAAGTGCTTTGTTCAAGGGTAACACAATTGACTCTAGATGCCATAAAATGATCAATAAATTGTCCTTTTCTCACTATTTTTGGAATATTTTATTTTTTTGTCTTTTTCATATTTAAAGCTTGAAAAATAATAAAATAATTCTTATAGTATAATGGAGAGAACGAGTGTCAAGGGCATGTGCAGTAGTTCCTAGGATTGGAAAAATCCTATGCTCAATGCAAGGTGGTGGATGTTGGTGATCGACACTCAGGGGAATGTTCTTCCGCAGAAAAATAGGTGTCAATTGCAAAGGCTAATGAATGCATGGTTGGAACTTGCAAAAGGTCATGGTCAAAAGTGGCTTATACATGAGTCCAAATGAAGCTGACTTAAGGGAAAAAGAGGTACAAGTAGTCAAAATGCAATGCAATAGTACAAATTAACACATGGGAGCCTCTAGGGTATAAGGCTAGCAAATATTGAAGAAGAAGAAGAAGAATGAGGCTTTAATGCAAAGTCATGGCGAGACTAAAGAGGACTCCCAAGCCTACACAATACTTGCAGCATGGATGACATATGTCAACGAGGATCTAAGTAGGAATCCCACGGAAGGATGTCTCCACCACTATGTTATGACTTTATAAGATGACAAGTGAAATTGGTTAAAAATCACAACATAATGGGGTTGACCCTATGGCTAAATATCATAGTATGAGGTCAAGATGCATAATTCATTGGAAGGTTGATATGTCTTAACCTACATGCCAATTTAAAAAATGAGACCTGTCACGATAGGTGAACGATCATGCAGTTGAGGTGGAGGAAAGACATCCCTAAGTTTTCATTACTATGAAAACAACCTTTCCCAACACTTCAAGCAAAAAGTCAAAAGTTCATAAAATTATAAAAATAAAAATATTGAACTTTAGAAAAGTGGGTTTTCAAAATTTGGCTATAAAAGAACTTTTTAAACTCACCCAAACTCATTTTTACCATTAAAGTGTTGAGAAGAGGGATCTTGGAGAAAATTTGGGCAAACTGCATCGATCAAATCCTCCAACAAATTCAACGTCTACAGTCTCCAAGTAATTCTAGCCCTTAAACTCTTTCAATTGATCCAAAATTTCAATATTTTAAACTAATTTTAGGAAGAGAATTTAATTTTAAATTGATTCTCAGCGTGTACGTGGAACGATATCTTGAAAATTGAGTATATAAAGGCCTATACATGAGTTTTCAATTGAAAATATGAATACGTACGTGACTGTTATTTAAAAAGGTCATGTACGTGCAGAGAAAATGAAAATCATAAATTCTAATGGATGAAATCTTTCAATTTTGCAGGATGTCAATCATTTGAAGAGAGAGAGAGGGAGAGAGAGAGAGAGAGAGAGAGAGAGAGAGAGAGAGAGAGAGAGAGAGAGAGAGAGAGAGAGAGAGAATATAGATGTTGATAATGTAGTTCTAGAAGATCAAGAATCGTTGGATGCATTAGGAAATTGTGGTTTTCTTAAATTCTTCATTATGCCCAACATGAAGACAAAAAATTGACTACTAGAAATGTTAGTTCATTATTAGGATGCAGTGCAAGAAATTTTTATCATTTATGGAATGCCTTTACAGATCGAAGTAGAGGACATTTACTTCATAACAGGGCTTTCTCGAAGGAGTGAAGTAGTTGATCTGAAAGGAAGTGCCCCTGGAGTCCTTAACATCGAAGATTACATTTCTGTATACTGTGCACTAGATAGAAGAAAAGTTGGATCATAGGTTCCAACCAAGGAAATCACAAATTTATGAATCAAAATTATCCTTTTTACTATTTCTAGATTAGCAGGTTCAACCTTACTGCATCAGGATTCATGCCCTGCTATGATGTTGGCAGTAGAATGCTTAAGACCGATTGTCTATGATTGGTGCACAGAGCTCTTAATTAATATGAAGAAACAACTGACTTCAATTAGACAAGGTAAGACAAAGAAATATGGATATGGAAGAATTATTTTCATGTTCTTATTTGATCAGATTATGTCTCTACAACCCAGAGTAGCTACCACCATCGGCAATTCTAGAGATCCCATGATGGCTAGATGGGAAAATTTCATGAAGTGACTTGGCAGAGGCAAAGTCACTTTAGTAGCCTTTAATGACGAGTTCTTCCACTGGTGGGAGAAACACGTCATGGCCATAGATGACTACCCATATGCAGTTGTAGACCTCTGAGAGGACTCGGAGCTAGAAATTCTAGCAGACGTTGCATGGGGCGACGTTGGTAAAATTTTGATTTTAACTTATTCAATTGTTTTGGATTTTTAAAATGTAATCTCACGAAATTGAAATTCTTTTTTCTGTGAAACAAAAATCTTACAAGATTAAATGATCATGGTACAGATGTTGGACCAGTGAGACCTGAGGGTCCACCAAGGCATAAGCATTATCACAGAGACGCATAGAGAGCAGCAGATGAGTCTTAGAGAGTTATTCACACTATTTAGAGTAACTTGGAGAGTCTAACTCACCAGGTTCCCATGGAAGCAGTAGAGGATCTCCCTGAGGCTATACAGAGACGAGTGGTTGGAGTATCAGGAGAATGGGTGTGAATCTTCTGACGAGTGGTGAATTCCATCATCTTCTTCCAAGATGCTCATCCAGGGTAGGGCCCGCAACCTTAGATTTTAGATGGATGATCTTTTTTGTTATGTACATGATCAGGCTTAAGCCCTAACTTTGTAGGACATTTTTCCACATTTTTTAATATTTTGAAATACCCTATCTATCTATATGCAGATACTTCATGATGATTCGATCATATATACAGATGATTTTATGATACTTTTTCATTTTAATGTGATGAATGATTAATATGAAAATCCAATGCTTGATTAGATATCAAATCAGTGAATGCATTATCTGATCATGGAATATGAATCAAAGTAATAAAAGTAAATGGACTTTGCAATAATCTCACTCTTACAAATTGGCAATGTAATAAAGGATCCCTCACGCGATAAATGTTATTTAATTAAGACACAACCAATTGCGAATTGAAATAAACCATTAATGATTCAATACCATGAGATATTGCTTCATATTGTAAATTAATAAAGACACTGTAATCAACCATATTATTATATGAATGACCAATACATATGCCTCTTGAGACTAGCAATCGACTAGATGGATAATATATTACCCAAGTGGTGGAAGTTAAATTCTATGTATGTCTACTAGCACCATCAACGAACCCTAAATAGAACAAATCACCCATAAAAACCTACTAAAATAGCTAAAAAATATCATCATCACACGAGACCCATAGAAAAAAATAAAAGACTATGTATAATATTTACAAAACAAATAAAATGTTGGGCAAGAGCCTAGGGATAATACTTCTTGAGATACTCTTCAGGGGAGAAATCTGTTCTGATGAATATGACATTAGGAATCCTGGAAATCTTCACCGGAATGGTTTCTGAAATACTAGACATGTTACCTTCAACATAAATATGTGATGGAGCCAAAGGGTTATGAAAATTTCCACTAAACGAAGGACTAGACAAGTTTTATTCAACCTCACTCAAGTTAGGGATATAATAGGACTGATGATTCAAGTCATCCCATGATCTTTCTACATCAGTCATTACTTCTAGAATTTCATCATCATATGGTAAAACAATATCAAGGAAATCCATATCCAAATTAGAATCAACTGTCTAGACCAAAGCCACATCCCCATCTTCATCCTCTGATTGGAGAGGGATGGGATCAGAATATGCAAAACTCACAATAGATTGATACACGATTTCCGCTGCAAATATTGGATAAGTCATTCCACCTACTTTCCCCTCTTCTAATGTAGCATTAGGAAGGGGCAAGGGCCAAGGATCAGAAAAATAATGAGTTCTAAAATAACCATGTTGAGGTACAATCCTAGATGATGAAATGACATTGACATGAGCTATAGGAGATGGAAGATCAAAATTTCCCATCAACGAAGAATACATTCTAACTCCTAAATTCTCAACAGGTTGCTTGGTATTCTTTACCAAGGGAATAGTGGAGTTAGTAGATGCATTGGGATTGTTATGAGAATAAGATAAATAATCAAGTGTGATAATTATCCCTTCATGGGGGAAGCATAGGATGTGAAATAAAGGTGAGACAATGGAATCTAGCGCATAAACTCAGTTGTAACCCAAAAAAAGATTGTAATAGAGATTGGCATCTACTATCTCTACTTCCACATTAGAAACCTTGCCCCCTACACAAATAGGGAAGGAAGGTAGAATTCCATGAGGCCTATGAGAATGGCCATTGAATGCAGTTAAGAGAGTAGGAGATGGAACAAGCTTAGGTGACCCAATAACCTTAGAACATGACATAAACATAACACATGTGGAAGGCCCTTCATCAACTATAGTTCAAAAGATGGTCTTCTTCTGATATGTAGATTTAATCTGGAAAGCCATGTGATGAGGGAGTCTAGTCTTAACATTTGACATACCAATTTTTTGACTACCATAGAATTCTTAGGGTCTACTACTCTGATTGGAGTGAGGAATGCACTCCTCTGTGTAGGACACAATTGGAGTACCTCTAACACCAACATGGAACAGGGGCTCTGAGCTAAATCTTCGAAATAAAGTAGTTATGAGCAACCCTCGCTTTGGGATTATAGGTCAAACATTTTGAGGAGCCTTCCAACATCCGAGGTATAGGCTCTACTTCCTCTTAGTATGCAGAGGTTCTAAGGTACCAGAAGAAGTTTTAGCTTCAAAAGGTTCGACCACTCCATAATCATGAGCTCTTGTTGAAATATCAATGCGAGACTTAACCATATATACATTTGATGTGTATTCCCCATACTAGTTTCCCCCTGCAGGGGTTCTAGCACTAGAATTCGCACCAACAAATAATCGCTTCCCTTGGGGAAAATGGTTTGTAAGCACAATATGGGAACTAGAAGAACCTTGCTGAGATAACAAGCACTGAGTATCTTGAATCTTGGGGCAAAGATGGGTAAGGTGATCCCCACTGCATAACTTACATGGGAACTTAATCTTCTTCTTAGATTCCTTTTTTCCCTCACCTGTATCATCACTAGGTTTATCAACATTTCCCTTCCCTCCCTTATCTTTTTTATTCCCATGTCCCTTCTTCTTCCCATCATATTTTTGATTTCCTTTTGGATTTGAGGATTGGACAATGTTGACTGCTAAAGGTTGAGAAGGAGCAAACACAGGCAACGTAGTTTATGTTTCAAAAGATGATTATAGAGACAATAGTTGTAATTGATTCAACAAACTCGCATTTCTATCTATCGACCCTATAACATCGTCACCATGGTGACCTGCTTTATGTTTGGCGAGGTCAATTTTTGACCTAGGAGCATTAGGAATAATATTATAAATAAACCCTGACTTGGAGAAAATGAGCTCTAATTGTTGGGCTCTGAAGATAGCATGTTCTTCAACGAACACCCCCGAAAGTGACATATCCTTAGAAATATCTAATTGCAATGATTTAAAAAACCATACCAGAAGGAATTCATCATGGATATAGGCCTTGATCATTCCCTAACTTCTTTGCCACTCTTGGATGTGGTCAGAAATATGAGTAGCCTTGTCCTACTCAAAATTGGCCAGAATCTCAATTCCGATGTCGTAACAGACATGCAACTAAAATGGCTTAGAAACATTGTGGCTAAATCACCAAATGTAGAAAACGTACCCCCCCTTAAATCGATATACTATTTAGCCGCATTCCTAGTTAAACTGCGTTGGAACAATATCAACCTATTTGAATCATTAATCAGGGATTTAGAGGAGCACCATAAATGGAAAGTGGTTATATGGTCAGTCGGATCCTCACCAGACTTCCCTTCAAATTTAGGAATACTGGATAAAATTTTAGTAGGGACCAGAGGAGCCAAGTTATAATGGATCAGATCATTTGTTAATTTTGAAAGATCTGACAAATTAAGCATTTCCATTAGTAAGTGCGGAGGAATAAGATAATTCCACATGGAATTTCGAACATTTGAAAAAGAGCATCATGGATTTGGAGTGGCACCAGGTTACCACAGATTGCTTGTATAAATACCTAAACCATAAGGAAATCCTTGTATTCCAGGGGTATACAGAGGGTATCCACCCCCTACTGTAGGGCTACTTTCCATAGGAAGACATCCTCCTAGCAGAACATTATATGAAGGGGAAAGCCCCTGATAAGGATTCCATGCACTAGCTAAATGAGGAAAAACTTGTGAATTACTAGTAGTAGGGAAGGACATCCTCTCTTATTGACCAAATTAATGGGAAAAGTTCCCTGACACAAAAAAACTCACACAAGGATGTGTCAATCCCTCATTCCCTTGAAAAGGATTAATGTTTTGAGCATGACCAAATAAAGACATTAATCTTAAGTTAAATGATGGATTGGAAGGAGGAACATGCCCACTTCCAAATTGAAAACCTTGTAAAGGCATTGAACCAGTAGCCATTGAAGTCATAGATGTAGAAGCAGTATAGGATAATGTAGAATATACAGATGGAATCCCACTAGATGGAATCCTGAAAGGATAATCTCCTGTGAAAGGAACTACATGTTGGGTGCCCCCACTTAGAATTGGGATGGAGGTAGAGCCAACAACTACCATACTAGGTTAAATAGTAGATATATGAATAGAATCTCCTCCTACAATTGAGGAAGGAGTATGTACACCAATAGTATTGGCAGAGCCACTAAGATTGGCCATTTAGAAGAAATAAGGAGAGTGAATAGGGCTATCTGGCCTATGAGTCAGAGTACCCACACATGCAACAATGTAAGGAAGATGAGAAGGAAGAGGTTTTGTAGGAGTCTCAGGAGCATCCAAAATGTCTTTGATTTCTACTTCGTGTTTCAGCTGGAAGAGAACTCTACTAAGCACCATAGAGTTACCATCCAGATTATGGACTAGAATAGGTTCGCCCTTTGAAATGCGAGCCCTTGGAGAAGGATCTGTCTCTATTTTTTTCGCTAACACTGGTTCAAAAGCACTAGTAGAAATATTCCTACGCCTTCCAAGTGAAGGTCCGGCACTGACAAATGAAATCCCACGAAGCCTTCTAGACCGAAAAATTGGTCAGTCAACCACTTTTATATATTAAGAGAATTTAAATAATCAAAACACTTATGGCAATCTAGGAACACAAAACACTCACTAAAAATATCCTAAAGATACAACCAAGAAAACAGCTTTTAGGTATTTCCAGTCCGGGTGATTAGGACCAAACACCAAAATATAAGAAAGTGAAGATAAGGATCTCCCAAAGATAGTTTGGGATGATAAGGGCCCAAGCCTACCAGCAAATATATCATCAGTAGTTACGTTGACCTCCAGACAATAGCCTTTGTCGGTGCAAGCAAGGAAAATTTTAAGGATGGAAAATTTTCTTGAAGTTTAAAAACATTGTTGAATCTCACTAATCCCTAATATGTAAACTATAAAAATTTTATTGGTATATTTGTAAAATTATTCAAATTATAATGATTTTATACATAGTCTCTATATAATGTTGGTGATTTTTAAGGTAAAATAATTTTATATTCTAAAATTTGGACGAATCGTCTTTTATAAAAATTAGAAATTGGCAAATCTTTTTTGTGGAAAAATCATGGAAAATTAGTCCACTGGGTGAACATTAGCCCCTAAAATTTTCCATGGGTGCAAGTACCCAAGCTTCTCAAGGGAACCCTCCAGGAGCACCATGAAAGTGATGCAAAGTTTGCCTTAGGTACCACAGGCATTCCCCCCCACAATCACTTGTGTGGTCCCTAGGAAATGCAACTAAGGTCACCGGTTCGTGATCAGAAGTTGGGCGAAATAGTCATTGGTGCATGATCGAACAAGTAGGGGAGGGAGTATCTCTCTTTCCTTATATTCACATGTCCCCATCCTTAACTCATGTGTTAGAAGAGATTTCCTAGACAACTAAACGAGACTAGATTTCCACTCTCTAGTAAACTTCTATACTTTCAGTTCAAGTGTCCTTGGAGAGTTTACTCTCCACACACCTATTCCAAGGCCCTAATTTCCTAGATCAGTTGATGTTTCTATGACAAAAATAAAATTTCTAGTTCATTTTAATTAAGCACTTATTTTAAGTGATTTCTATTTAGGACAAAGGGTAGTGTAACTTCAACTAAAGATGTTATGACACAAAATAAATCAATAGAAAACCTAGGCTACATTAAAATGCAACACTTCTTTTTCTTCAATGAAAGTGATTTCTACACAGGTTCTACGAGAAAAATAAGAAATCAAAACTCTTTTTTCTATTTTTAGGCACTCACACATTCAACACCTAACTAAAAACTAAATGATGTCTACAATGCAACTTACCATAATGTACACTAAAATATAAATGCAAGATTCAAGTAAAGCGCACAAACAAGCAAAGGTGAATTCAAAAGAAAAAGCCAATTAATCAAGAAACAAGAAGCAAATACCAAGAAAGAAATACTTCTAATGCAAAAAGATCTTAGCCCTTAAACAATAATTCACACCTTTTTCAAAGATTCAAAGTAAAAAAATCAAAGAAAATAAACCCAAAACAAATGTTTTTCTTTTTTTGCAAAATATTTAAAGACTACGAATTTTAGAAAGTGAAAGCAAGTATCAAATTCAAGACCAACAACAAGAAAGAGACTTGAATCTCACTAGTCATTAATAATCCCAAAAACTAAAAGACTAATGTTAATAAGGGACAAAACAACTTGAGTTATTTGGTCAAGAAGATACAAGGAATTCTTGAAATCAGAAAGATTTCAGAGAACCAAAATCTCTCACTTACCCAAGAATTGCGAACACTTTTTCAAACAAGCAATGAAAAGCAAAAAACAAGTCAACTTCAAGAATGTAAAAGAAGCAATCAAGAAAATTGGGTTATAAATAAGTTTCAAGAGAAACCAATTGTCCCAACAACACACAATAGTCAAACACTTCCCAAAGAATTCTAAAACCCAACTTAAGTATAAAATGCTTCAAAAATTACAAACCCTAGGTCAACATAGTATTTTCACCAAAGAGATGGAAAAAATCAACAACAACTGATAAAAAGATGATTTCAAGCCTCATTGAAGCAAGAAATACACAAGAAAACATGGTTAGGCCCCCAACAAAAGAGAGAAATGAAAAAATTCATTTTTTTCAATCTGTACGTGACTATGTAATTCTAGAAACACATATGTACACGATTGTTTCTAAAGAAACTAGCGTATACATGGGTTTCTTCAAAATAAAAATAAAAAATATGTACCCTTCTATATACAACAAAAAGAGCATATAAATGGAAAGCTAGGGAAAAAATAAAAATACAGTCCTGCTCCAAGAGATCAGGCGAAATGGCGAGATTGCCTAGGAGTCGAGAAGGCTAGAGAAATCAAGAAACAACAAACCAAAACCTAGATCAAATAATTATAACCCTTATAGGAAATACTTGATGGTATTCCCTAGTGGAGTCACCAATTCTGTTGGTGGGAAAAGTTCCCTAAGGTAAGGGTTGACAACCTCAACAGAGTAGAGCAAGAAAATTGACAAGAAGCAATCAGGCAAGCATACTAAACATGTGAATCATTAAATATGGACTTCGAAACTTACTCGAAGGTCCTACGTTTGATGATGTTCCTGTAGGGTCCAAACCCTCTACTTCCTCCAGAATCGAGTAGGCCTGCAAATCAATTCATAGAAGCATATACATGATATATAATTCAATGTGCATACATAAAAGATATTTTATATCATCATATATAAACATAGAAATTATTATTCATGAGACAATAACATATCAGGAACAAGACATGAACTTATTTATTGATAATCAACAATAGGTATAGAAAAGGTACAACATGATCCAAGCCATGGCACTGAAGAAGCCTTCCTTTGGACCCATCCAGCCTGAGCCACGAAGATAACCTCTCTGACAAATGCAAGGATATGTTATAAAGATGATGAACATCTATGCTAAGGAAACAAGGGTTTCCATAGAGACTGGGAGCGTATGAGGCACAAAAAAATCGGACTTGATCTAGGAGAAAAATGGGTATAATATCGATAGCCCTTCTCTTATGTCTTTTAGGCCTACCCAAGGTGTGTATATATACCACTTGAAATTAGTTAATTATGTTCTCTACGAGCTCCTATAGGTGGGCTCTTGGTAAAACCCTTAAAGACCACTTGAAAAATAGCATATTATTTTATTTTTCATATTTAAAAAGGCATGTGTGGGTATGCAGTTATAGAACACGCTTATGTACACACTTTTGAATTGGTTGAGTCGTGTATGGAATTTGAAATATTGTTTCTAAAGAGAAGATAAAGTCTGCATGGGAAAAGGTTGCCCAAGGCCATACAAGTGCATCAAGTCTACACGAGTGCTAAATGATGCTATATTAGGAAGGATTTCTATTAGGAGGTGATATGTATGTGATTTATTTTATTCTTTATAGATCCATAGATATCCCTTGCTTGGAAACCACGTGACATAGTAGGTTTCATTCAAATAGACAAAAAATGATCTCTTTCGGATTGAGAAAAATACCATACTTTCTGCACCTTTCAAATAGTTTTAGAGGTAGTGGGAATGGCTTGATCTTCACATGGAGAAGATGATGACATCATCAAGATATACTACTACATTTTGCCCTAACATACCTCTGAAATCTATGTCCATGGCATGTTGAAAAGTGGCACCAACATTGATCAACTTGAATGAAATCCATCTATAATCAAAGGTCCCCCACTTGGTGTGAAAATTGGTGTTGACCCTATATTCTTCCACAACTAGGACCTAGTTATAACTAGATAATCCATCTACTAAGAAAAACATTTCAGAGCTTGAGACTTGGTGGAGGATCTATTCCATAGGAGGCACAACGTAGTTGTATTTATCAACGGCTAGATTAAGGTTTCTGAAATCAACACAGATCTTGATTTCTCCTGACTTTTTTCTCACTTGTACAAGTTTGGAAATCCATGTTGAATGTTTGACCTTAAATATTATTTAAGTATCCATTAGATTTTTGAGTTCCTTTTTAATTAAATGTTCTAGTGTAGGGTGTACCTTGCATTATAGTTTATATTGAAAAAGTTAGGCACCTTGTTTTATCATAATGACATGTTTAATGATGTAGGTGTCATACATTTTCAACTCATCATATGTCCATGCCAAAATATCTTTGTACTTTGTGAAAATCTAGAAAAATGTGTACTTTTTTGTGAGTGAGCAACATGTGCCTAGACTACCTAGGATGAAACCAACCTAGAATACCAAATAAGATGTCAATATTTTCCCTATATCATTCAAATTAGAGAACCTCACTCTCCTACTAAATATACAAGCTTTTATAGAAAGGACCCCACTATACAAGAAATCAATGCAAATGTTAGGTACAAAATCAGTTGGACTGAAGTTCAACCCATCGTTCTTGCACAATGCAAAATCATACTTTGACTAAATAAAAGAAGAGAAGGAATGGAATGAAATAAAAAAAAATTGTAGGCCTGTATCACTAAAAAGACTTAACTAGATGCATGTTTTAAGATATGAAGAAAGAATATACAAAATTACATGACTAGGAACAACAAGATTAAAGAAGTATGGTTGCACAAGGATGTGAAATGCACTAATTTTGGGGGTATGGTGGGCCCTTACAATGTGAATTTTGTAGGCCCGTATGTAATACCACTTTTACCTAAACACATGTAATTTGGCCTTAATGTGATTTTTGGATGTTTTACATGTTTAATGTTATGAACAGGGCTTAACATTTAATTATGAGTCAAGTAAGATACTCAATTAGTATGTTCATGCTCATTATTGTGTTATTTTTGGTATAAATAGTACATCACATATGTTAGGATACTATCAAATTATTTTCACCAACAACCTCACAAGAAATTAGGGATCCTACTCTCAAGGTAATTAGCACTTGAGTTGAGGCTACTTGATTTCACTAGGGACAACTCATTTAGCTGCATATGGGATCTATTTAGCACATTTACTCCAGATGAAAAAGTCCGCCTAATCTTGATGTTTTGGAGGGAATCAATGCACCTATCAAAGGGGATTGTTCGTTGTTTATTTTCTATAAAGAGGGGGTTCGAAACATAGAGTTTTTTTTGTTATCTTTTTCTTAACATTTACTTCTAGAATCAACAGATTTTTAGCTGATTTAGACCTCTCAGAATATGTTTTTTATTTCTGGCATTTAATATAAGAATATTTCTATTTAGTTGGATATTTGTGAGCTTTTTTAGTTTCATTAAGTACCTTGGGGAAGGTGTTGGCATTATGATACAGGTGTTTTCCTTGATGGCAACTCACTCAGATGAAAGCTCACAGTGCAACAGGTCAAAGAATTACAGATCAAACTACAAAGAATGAAGAAAGAGAGGTATATGTAGGTTTACTGAACAAAAGGAGTGTATACGTACACACGCACTTTCACAGAAGGAAAAGCACGTATATCTTGGAAAAACAAAGTTTTTGGTCCAACGTATTTGAACCGAGGTAATTGGTCTAAGGTATTTGGTCCAAGGTATTAGTCCTAAGTAGTTTTGGTCCACGGTATTGAGAAAGGCCTAAAACTATATAAGGAGGATAAGATCATTAGGCCAATTGTGCAAGTAATTTGAATATCTTATGAGGTGTTAGATCATATATGCAGGTTAGTGAGCTTTTGATGGTTTACTTGATCTGATATAAGGAGGAACCTATATGGCTGATGAAGGTTGATGGACCAGGATCATAAAGGCTTAAAAGTATTCTCATTATGTTGTTTGATCTTGAACAGTCTAGATCTAAATACTGACGCATGTTGTATTCTGTAAATGTGATGATTTGGGTATGACTAAAGTCTAGAATAGTTGTGATGTTTTTAAGTTAGCATTTACAGATATGTACGCAGTTTCGCTTTAGTAAAAGAGCGTATGCACACTGGTTCAGAATATCAAAGTAGCATATGCATCATAAATTGGAATTTGCAAATTTGTACACTGGTTCCCTTCGGTAAAAGTGCATATACATGTTGGTTCGACAAATAGAAGTAGTGTATACCTTATGAAGCATGATGTTTAAAGTTTCAGTAGTCTTTGTTTGTTGTTACAGAGTTCTGGGTTCTGTTATGATGACTGTATTCTGGTAACAGTGTTCTGAATGATCAGAGTGATTGATTGTGATTTTCTTTAGTGATGATGGGTTTTTAGTGATTGATTGATTCAGAAAGTGATGATTGAGTTTCAGTGTTTGGTTGATACAAATTTGTATTTGATGGTTGTACTGCAGTTATGATTTTATCAGTTTCAATGTTGTTGATGGGTCCAGTATGAAAATTGGATGAAACGAGGCCTTCATGTGTATTGTTGTGTACCAGGAGCATCCAGTCTGAAAATTTATGAAACGTGGTCCCTAGAGGGAGAAAGAAGGTCGTAGCCTTCTGTAGGTCGGTGCCTATGTACTAGTAAATATATCAACTAGTACAAGATCTAGGGGGTTGTAGCTCCCTTCCAGTAGTAGCTGGAGAATAAGAGAAGGTTGTAGCCTTCTACAGGAGGGTGCCTGCGTATTGGTATGAATCTGCACCAGTACAAAATTGTAAACAAATTTTCTTATTATTAAAAGAAGATAGAGACAACAGTAGCAGGTGGTTTTTACCCACATTGGGTTTCCACCTTATATCTTGTTGTTCATGTGTGTTGTGTATGTGTGATGCTTTATTCTGCTTTTACTACACTGTCTAATAAATATATGATATACTGGTTAAAGCTCAATACATGATAAATTGTCTAAATCAAAAGTTCTCTACATATATGCTGGTTTCTTTAAGTACAGTCATGTGTACACGCTAGTTCACTTAGCTAAAATAGTGTATATAAATCGATTTGGGAAATAAAATTATTGATCTGATAATACTGATTCACCCCTCTCTCAGTATTATTTCCAACAATTGGTATCAGAGCAGGTCCTTCAGAAGAATCTTGATCGCTTGAAGGGAGATCCATCATCATGAGTAATCAAGAAAGTGTGGGATCCATCAGACCACCAATCTTTGATGGGAGCAATTTCATTTACTGGAAAATAAGAACCACAACCTCTCTACAATCACTTGGAACGAATGTTTGGGAAATTGTGGAAGGAGGATATACATTTCCAACACCAATTCCTACAGATACAATAGGTAAAAATCAATATGAAACCAATGCCAGAGCTGTCAATACTTTATTGGGAAGTCTGTCACAATCAGAGTTTGTCAAAGTCATGCAGCTCAAATCAACCAAAGAAATATGGGACAAAATTGTTGTGAGCTATGAAGGAGACTCTCAGGTAAAACGTGCTAAACTTCAAACTCCCAGAATTCAGTATGAAACTCTTAAGATGCATAGTGATGAAATTATAGCTAGTTACTTCTTACGTATAGATGAGGTTGTTAATTGTATGAAGAATCTGGGTGAAGAAATAAAGGAAGATACCTTAGTTGAGAAAGTTTTGAGATCCTTGTCTGCTAAATTTGAATCAAAAGTGTCTGCCATAGAAGAAAAATAGGATCTGCAGACTATCACTATGACACAGCTTCATGGAATCTTAACTGCCTTTGAGATGAAAAAAGGAGGACCATAGATATGAGAGAAGCCAAATTTAAAGCTTCAGCAAAAGGAAAGGAAGAACATAATGAATCAGGACATATTTCAGAAGAAGAAGATGAGGTAAACTTTGTCAAGAAGCTTCAACGGGGTTCCGAAAGATTTAGAGGTAAGCCACCCTTCAAATGCTTTTCCTGTGGCAGAGTCGGTCATCATGCTGCCAAATGTCCTCATAAAGATAAATATGAAAAAGGGAAGGAATATGCAAAATGGAATAGAAAACAATTTGTAAATAAAAAGAGTTACTATACTCATGAAGATAGCGATCGTTTATCAAATAGTGATGAAGATGAAAATAGTAATGACTATAGACTTCTAATGGCTTATGATGATGATAATTTTTGGGATGCTTTAGAAGAGGATTACCTTCATGAAGAAATCTCTAAACTCAAAATCTGTTTAGAAGAAAAGAGTATGATTATAGATACCTTGACATACCAACTTTGCTAAAAAAGAAAAACACAATGAAAAACTAGAATGTGAAATTGTGGGTCTAAGAAAGGATCTTGAGAAAACGAAATCTCTCAATATTAGATTTGCTAAAGGATCAAAAACCTTAAATTAAATTATCAAAGTGCAGTGTTCTCCTGTGATAAAGACAGGTCTTGGATATACTGAAGAAGCATCTCAATCACAGAAGCCGTCAACCTCCACTAAAAGATATCTTGATGCAGCAAAAACTAGTTAACAGTATGACAATCGTCAGCAAAGGCATAAAGCAGATCACCAGGTAAATCAAACTCAATTTACTCCAAGGATGAATAAAAGCCACAACCAACCTTAGGTAAATCATAGTCCAAAGATGAATATCAATAGAAACTACAATCACCAGGTCAATAGACTCGATAGTCGGAGGAACTTCTTTATTGGGAAATGTTTTTCATGTCATAGTTTTGGACACAAAGTTGCTCAATGTGTTGCTTACAAAACCATCATGACTAGAGAAGCACAATGTCGAAGGAATGCAAGAGGGGTCAAGAAAATTTCCTATAATAATAACTTTTCTCTTCCTGAAAGTGAAATAGAATGCTCAATCTGTAACAACTTTGGTCATGGAGAATCTGAATGCATGAGCAAATTTCGGCGAACATCTCAAAAGGAGTAAACTCCATTAAATCCCAAGATATGGAGAAGGAAAGAATCTCAAAAATAAAGATGTGGTATAGCCTTGTACACAGAAGGACAAGAAAATCAATCGTACATCAACAGTGGATGCTCGAAACACATGACACGTGACAAAGAAAAACTTCACTCATATAATGCCTTAGAAAAGGAAAAGAATGTCTCAATTGGAAACGACACTCCTGCTGTCATAATAGGTAAAGGCTCTCTTTTCTTGAAGTAAAAGGTTAAAGCTAGAAATGTTATGTATGTAGACAGTTTAAAGCATAACTTGTTGAGTGTCAGTCAAATGTGTGATCAAGGAAATGAAGTGGTGTTTTGATCAAACGGATGTGTTGTCCGTGAGCTTGATATAGGAGAGACCATTATCAAAGGTACAAGAACTCCAAACAACTTATACATACTCAAGGGAGGACAACAATAGTGCTATCTATGCAAAAATCATGAAACTTGGCTGTGGCATAGAAGATTGGGTCATCTAAGCTTTTCCCAAATAAGAAAAGCATGCAGATTCAAGGTTGTTCGTGATCTTCCAGATATCATCATCCCTGAAAAGATAATATGAAAATCATGTCAAATTGGTAAGAAAACAAGAGCTCACTTCATTGAAAAACAAGGGTCAGCTAGTAAGCCTCTTGAACTTATCCATATTGATTTATGTGGACCATCAAGGAAAAATTCACCTCGTGGTGAAGAATACTTTATTTTGTTCATTGATGATTTTTCCAAAATGTGTTGGATAGGTCTTCTAAAGCATAAAGATAAGCATTTGAAAAGTTCCAAGATTTCAAAGCTTTGGTTGAAAATGAATCAGATCAAAAAATCAAATGCCTCAGATCTGATCGAGGAGGGGAATTTACCTCGAATGAATTCTTTGAATTTTGTGAACAACATGGAATAAAAAGGAAATTCTCCACCACAAGGACTCCTCAGCAAAATGGAGTGGTAGAAAGAATGAACAAAAATGTTCAACAAATGGCTCGAGCTATGCTAGATGAATCTGGAACTCCTGCAACCTTCTGGGGTGAAGCTACATTCGCCGTTGTAACTATTCTCAACCAAGAAAATGTTCAGGTAAATAGCACTCAAACTCCACATGAACTTTGGTATGGTAGGACTCCTAATATAAAATACTTTAAAGTTTTTGGAAGAAAATGTTATATCAAAAGGAATGATGAAAAAAGTTTGAGCCCAGAGCAGATGAAGGTATTCTTCTTGGTTACTATTCCATAATGTTAACACCCAGGTTGTTCCCTATGACTCCCAAGGGAATACGGCCGGGGTAACCACTAACCAATCTTTGGACTACAGTTTCTAGCCAAACTGTAATCAGAGAGGGCTCTCTCTTTATGATTTGTCTCTGTTATGATAGTATTTTAGGCTAGCTATTATGCTCATGTTTTGTTTGTGTTTTGGTTGAAGGATGTCTTTCAATATCTAAGATGTAATGTTTAGACAGTTGTATCTCATTGGGCAATGGAGTCTAGAGCTGTGAAATGTTTGATATGCTTCAGTGGGAATGTTCAGACTGTAGGGCCTATTGGGTATCCCAACAAACCAAATTTAACGCTTAAGTTATGATGTATGATGATGCATGTTTAGCCAATGGAAAGAAATCAAGAATTTTTCATTAAGCTAATGCTGTGAAAGTGAAATATCTTTTTCAGGAGCAAACTTGAATTCCTGAAACAAAGGTCACTGTGAAAGATATATTCTGAAAGTGTAGCAATTAAGAATTACACTTATCAAGATTATAACTGAGGAAAACATTTATTAACAACATAGATTGAGCCCAGGGTATTCCATGAATAAATCCTGAAGGCTATTCTTCTTCTTTGCTGCTAAATATTTAGAACTTAGAAACATTTATGGGTTGTAAAAGATTGAAACACAAAACGAAGAGAGTTACAGAAAACTTATTGTATATGAGATGCACAGGGATCCTGCAAACTTCAACAGAACACCATGAACGCATTCAAACAACTCAGAACTTTAGAAATTCCATCACCTTTGTTATTTAACTCTGCAAAGATTACAGCATAGGAAATGTCTTCCAAAGAAATCAACAACAACCCCTGCAAGCTTATGCAAGGGGCAAATATATACTATTGGTAATACAAAATATCTAAGGCGTTGAGTCATCTACGAAATAAATGTTTCACCAACTTTGTACAGAACAGCAGATAAGAAGTTATTGCTGCTTTTAATACAACATCAATGCTCATTTCTATCAGTCAGAAGATATTTTGGCCTTTGGAGGCCACCGAGTCGGTTGGAATGATCTGCTTTAAATGCTGGAAAATGCGCTGATGTGGCTGCTCTGCTGTAACTTTTCGGCCCTGTCACCTGTAGCTGTCCATCTTGACTTGCTGGCCGAAAGTTCTGCTGAGTTGGCTCAGCTTTTATCTTTTCATGCATGCTGATTTTACTAAGTTTTCCTGTGCATGCCAATTTGTATTTTTTGATGAAAAACTTGAAGAATGGCTTCCTGGTCTATAGAATCATCTGTATTGCCTTTGTCCACCATTCCTGTGTGGGCAGTTGATGCCTAAGAATTGCATCCATAGTCTCATCTGCCTCTGTGTATTTATAGAAGTTAGGAGGCACTTCAAATAGGTGATTTATTTCATTCATTATAAAGAATAAATTCTCTACTCTGTTGTAGAGACTTTGTCCTGTAGCTGGCCCTGTTTCTTCTGAGGTGCTGGGCCTTTCAGTGATCTGACTTGTGGCGAATGTATTGACCCTCTTGGCATACTGCTCATGGGTAAGCAGTTTCCCTGCACTGTTCAGTAAGCCAGGGAGACCTCGGTTCTGTAATACCACAAATTTGTCCATAAATCTGTTCACCTCGGTCTGCATGTCTTGGGTCCTTCTCTCCAATATCTGCACTAAGTTTCTCAGTGTAAGGACCCTCTTTATCAACAAAATAGTCTCAATCCTGTTAGAAATTCCCATAGTTGCTAACTGAGCACTTGTCCTATTGTTGAGCACATTGATCATCCTGGTGGCAATTTCAGGCATATTGCCTAGAGCTGCCCTTGATCTCTGAATCTCCTTCTGTGCTTTTGCAATGAGCTCCAACTGCTCATGGATTGTGTCAATATACTGCCATTGGTCAGTAATAGACTGGCCAATATTGGCCCATAGCACTGTCTTGATCTCAGCCACTACTTTATCCAGTTGGAGCTCCTTCTCTAGCTCTTTTATCCTGTCTTTGAGGGCTTTTATTTCCCTACCCTTTTCTGCCACGGTCTGCTTGGATTTGTCATATCTTTCATTTACCTTGGCTAATTTCTCCCTGGCCTCATTTAGTTCTGTCATTTGTGCTTCCAAGGCCTGAATCTCATTTCTCAGCTTTTGCATGTCCAGGCTTGGGGCCTGCTCTGTTGTTGCTGGTGGTGCTGAGGTGGATGGTGTTGCTTGTTCTGTTTGTTGAGGAGGAGGAACAGTAGTTGGAGCAGTTTCCTCAAGGTTTATTATTTCAGGAGGAGGCTGGGAGGTCTGACCTTCTTCTTTTTGCTTCAAAGCTGCCTGTAATGCTGCCTGTGCAGCCTCTGATTCTCCCAGCTTTTCTTGAGTCTGGATTAGCTGCTTATATAGTGATACCAGCAAAGCTGTGGCATCTTGATCATGCCTCTGCTGGGCAACTTCATCTGTTTGAGGGTGAATAGTGGCTGGGATTTTGATCTTTCTCTTCAAAGCTGCCATGTCTGCATCCCTCAACTTCAATATTTCTTGTATGCCCTTGATATCCTTGGGATCATGCCCAATCTCTATAATTATATCTTCTAAGGACCTTATTCTGTTGTCCTTTGCTTGAGAGGATGCTCTCTCCAACTCAAGTTGGGCAGTTGTGTTATTAAGGCTATTTTCTAGCCTATAATTGTCCAATGTTTTGTCTGCCAAGGAGGCATACACCATCTCACCCGTTTGCTTATGTAATTCAATTTTGTCCATTGGGTGGATGTCCTTGGCAAGGACCTCAAGATTGGTCCTTATATAATCTGCAGGAGACTGGGGCTGTGCTACAGCTGGCAAGAAATGACTCATGATCATTTTGCCTTCACTAACATCATACGCAGACATCAGTCTTTGCTGGTTAGTGGGAGCCATTTTCAACAAATGATTGTATAGTTGTATCTTTATTGGCTCATTCCTCCTCTTTATGTCTATGAACTGCTGTTTGATTCCTCCTTCAGCTTCTCTTTGGTGGCTTGAGGAGCTGACTTCTCCTCCTATTGTTTTGTCTTGTCCCTGCTGGAAGGAGCTAGCAGATGCTTCTCTACTAGGTGGGCCCATGCCCAGAGACTGCCCTATTGGCATTTCCTCCTCAGAGAAAGGATTCAATCTCTGTCTTTTCTCACCATGACTTATTGATGTGGTCAAGGGAGTCTCTCTGTCCCTTTTCCTGCTTATATCCTCCTTTTGTGGAGTTTGGAGGATTGATGCTTCAGCTGATGTTTCTTGCCTTGGAGGCACAGTTTGTTGTGGCTGTTGCTCAGTGGATTTTGGGGCTTCCATTGCCCCTTCTTGCTGTGGGGGCTGCTCTTTGTCATGCTGCCCTTCTTCTTGCTGTAATTCCTGTTGTTGTTGTTCTACCTGCTGCTGTTGTTGCTGCACCTTCTCATGAGGTGGCTGTTCGATCTCCATTTCCTTTTCCTGGCCTTTGCTAGATATATCTTCAGTGGCTTTGGGTGCTTGCTAATTCGCAGTTGAGGAGGATGCAACTGCTCCCACTTGTGTGCTCGGAAGGGAAAACACCTGTGAACAAAGTTCAAGGTCAGCCATCTTCTTTAGATTCCTCACCGCTCTTTGATTCAGCTCTTCTTGTGTAACATGCTCTTCTAATGTACCTCTCCTCCATTTTACTTGGTTTGCATATTTTTCAATGTGAGGAATCTTCACATGATCATAGCCAGACAGCTTATATTTGAGCCTTCTCAAAGTTATGAAGTGGTTGGGGTCATAGGGTTTCCAAAGGAAACTGGTTTGAAGGCCAAGGGACTCAAGCATCCTGTCTGCTTCTTTCCAACCTTCCTCCCTCTTGTTATAGACAAAGTGGCCAAGTTGGTTCCTGACCTTCAACTGTGCTTTCTTACCTTTGCCTGAAAAGTGAAGCACATCAACGTTGCCAAACTGCCTGAAATATTCTAGGGCAAACAGCCTCATAGGCACATATCTGGGTAGTCTGTAAGGAGGCAATTCACACCCATATATCCTGATGACGGTGTGGTTCTGGTAAAAGTACCAGTCCCCAATGCTATATGATTTGGATAACTGAAGGATCCTTTGCATGTCATCAGTGAGCCTTGGAGGAGGTGAGCTCATCAACATAGACATAGCTGGGTGGATGAAGAGATCTATGAACTCACAATAAGTATAAGGAGACTCGGGTCTATAGTGGAAAGCAGAGGACCAATAGACCACTGATCTTGGATTGCCTTGGGCATCCACTCTTTTGATTGGGAAAGAGAACTTCTGATGTTGATGATATAAGATTAAGTGGTAAATATAAGAGGTGTATCTAAACACTCTTTCTCTTGCCAGGTTCATTAATTGCTCATGTATTTTGTCTGCTATATAGGTGGCATAGTCGTAGCAGATAGGAGACTTGCCAGGGGCAAACATAAGCATCATCACCAGCACAGTTTGATCAACGAACTCAATTGAATTGTAGCCCAAAATGGGACTAATCATGTCTGCAAGATCTCTGCCCAATTGGTTGAGGTATACTTGATTGATAGGAGGATACTTCACAGAGTCAGAGTCAATGTACAGCTGATTTAATTTGGTGACCTGAGCATCTGTCAATCTGGCTCCTTGATTTATCAGGTCTACAAGTGATAGAGGGACCAGTTTCTTCTCAGTCCAGAAGCAGAGCATATCTTTGATAGCTTCTGGAGTGATATAGAACAAAAATGAGCCTGAAGGGTCAAGAACTGCCCTCTGAGTAGGGTCATAGTTTTCAGCACATAGGTGGATCAAATCAGGGAACTGATTGACCTGAGGAAGCTTGAATATAGGGAGAAAAGAATCCCATATGCCCAGCACATCTGTTCCAGTGTCATGTTTTGCCTTCAATTCATTGAGCAGATGGATGTGGAACTTGGTTCTCATTAGCATTTCCTCTGAGATTTGATAGTCCATGTCTGCCAGAGGTTGCCATTCCAATTCTCTCTGAGGGGCATTCAATGGAGCAACGTTCAACGCTATAGGAGCTATTGGTGGATCCATGGTTTCTCCTAGGATTATAGATGAGTGTTGCTATGCAGAGCAACACAAAGGAGTTTTCTTTAACAGAGAAATGTGAATTATTCAGGGATAAAGGATAAATGATCAGCTGCAGTAATTGAAATACTGCTTTAAAGTGCGGATAAGACTAATGTCTGGTCTTAATCTCTCTCTTATAGCAGGTAGGTATAGTTTGAGTGGCCGGTTCGCGATTGCGCGAACAGAGTGCAGTTTTTGGTGGAAATTTAGGCAAATAAGGCTCAGCTGATAATTTTCGACCTTACAGTTGCAAATGGGGACTAGGCACCAGGATTTTGCCGGCGAATTGCAAGTTTCTTTGTTTCTTAAGCTTCTTTGAGGGAATTTACAGACAAATCAGGTGTATGAAGGATTTTTGAAGCTAAATACCTGGCGTAGAGCGAGCAACAGTCACGAATGCAGGTGGAAATGACGCGCCGAAGGTCTCCAAGTCGATTTTAGCAAGGTGGTGAACGTTTGAACGTAAAAACCATGCAGAGAAAGCAACAACGTTTTGGCAAAAAGTATGAAAAACGTGAAAATTCGGCCAAAATATGGATTTTTTGGGACATTGGCGCCTTTTTTGGATGACGTCAGCATGACGTCATCGGGTGGGGTCATGGCCGGATGACGTCAGCATGACGTCATCGGGTGATGTGGCAAGGTGTGATTGGTCCACGGGGATAATGAGGTGGCAGGCATATTAGTGCAGGGGGGGACAAGGGTGCTGACGCGACGGCGGAGTGGCACTGACGTGGGTCTGACGTGGTGATGACGCTGGACGGGCGGATCAACCAAAACCGGAAGTGGTTAGCGGTTTGTCATCGCACCGCTTTCGATACGGAAGTAGAATTGTCAAGCGTACCTCTGATACGTTGTGGGGGTGACGCGTGGCAGAGGCCTGACGTCACCCTCTGACAGATATCGGAAGGTATCTGTCGGACGTCGGGGCCGGTCCGATATGGATGAGGGCCGTCGGATCAAAGGGGTCCGATCCGACGGTTGACGGATCAGTGAGGTGATCGGACAATACGGAAGGGGGCAGGATTATTTTAATATTTCTTTCAGGATCTGTGCTCGGTGGAAACCTTTGGGATGTGGCGGATTGTAATGGCTTTTCAATGCATTTTCAAATAAAAATGATATGGCGCCGATACTTTGGATAAGTGAAAAAAGTGGGTTTTTGTGCGCTTTTTGCAAATGCAGCGGGTTATAGGTAAAAAGGGTTTTTCATAAGGTTTTTCTTAGCCAACAAAGGGTTTAATGAGTCAACTGGATTCAGAAGGGAGAAGGGGGGTAAGGCTTAGGTTTCTCAAGCTGACCAGATGTCAATTTGATCCCTGACATAGAACATATGGCTATAATGCCAAGGGGAGGGATATTTATACAATGCTTGGGGGTTTATACACCATGGTGTTATAATAGTAGGGAAAAAGGGTAACATAGGGGAATTATATAATAGAAGTTAGGAATTAATGTGGATGAAAGAGTGGATGAGGGGTGATATTACTAAGTTTATTTGAAAATAACTTAGCTTAGGGAGTAGGTCAAATTGAAAAGAATTTTAGACAAGAAATGTGGCTTTTAAAGGACTAGGAACCACCATAAAACCACCAATTCTTCCATGAATCTCAACTGATGAGGGGATGTTAGTAATGAATGGAAAAGGGGAAAATTGGGGAGTTAGACATGCTTCTTTGCTTTGTTGCAACCTGATAGAGAAGAAGACCTTCTCAATCCATTGATTTTGCTTTGTGAAATAGGTTAGCACATCTTCAATTGTAAGGAATGACACTTCTGCAACCCCCTCTGCCTACCCATCTATTTGCCTAGCATTTTTTTGTTTCTTCTTGGAGGGTGCACTTAGACTTACAGACCCTTATTTGCCTTTTCTTTTCTCTGGCTTTTTCCTTTTGATTTTCTATCTAATGCTACCCTTATTTCTTCCAAGGTCCCAGATTAAGCAGTTGGGAGCCTTACTTCTCTACCTAAGCTACTTGTCTGCCAAGATTAAACAATTTGGACAGACTTCTTTCTCTATTCTACAGCTGAAAATTTAAAACATGGCATGGTCCAGGTTAGGCTGTTGGACCATCCATCAAAATTGAGTCCATATCAAGCTATATACACACCTTGTCTTCTCTTGGAAATATGGGATCTTTGCATCATCAAAGCAGAGCATATTTGGACCTTCCTTTGCCAATCATGAAATATGAAACCTATTGGTATAGGTATCTAACAGTGGCTCCACATGGGGATGGTTTTTCATTAGAAAGACCAAGAACAGCAGGTCAGAATGCCTTGGCCTTTGACTGCTTTCACCAATACTTGCAGTATGCTGCTTTAAAATGCCAAAATTGTGCTCTTCCCATTTTGGTAGATCTCTGATCCTATTTTCCTTTTGCTGATAGTTAATAAACTTGAGAAACTGCATTTTTACATCCTACAGAGAGTAATATACACACTTGAATATGTACAATGGTGACTTAGACCGCACTTATGGGTAGTAGTCAAAATAGTGCTTTAGCATCCTGTCATTCATAGGACCTTCATCCAAATCAGTTTCATTAAGACTTTTAAGGAAATAATTATTGTTTCCCTGTACTGCTTGGACAGCAAACGGTCCTCTCCAAAGGGAATCAAATTTTCCATGTTTTCCTTTATCTTCCCTTCTTGAATCCCACTTGAGGACTTTGTCACCAATGTTGAAATCTTCTGCCTTAGTCCTTCTGTCAAAGGCCTTCTTTAATTTTTATTGTAAAACTTGAACTCTGCTGTAGACTTGATCTCTAGTTTGCTGCAAGCATATTATTTGATTGATCCTTCTTTGCATATCATTTGGTTCAGCTTGGCTTTCTTGAAGAAGTTTCATAACAGGCACTCTTCGTGATGAAGGGAATTTGGCTTCTAATCCATAAACCATCTCATATGGGCTGACCCCAATTGATCTCTTGGTTGTTAGTCTATCTGCCCATAAGGAATTCACAAGCTTTTTGTGCCAGTTCTTTTTATTTTCTTCTAACACCTTTTTTATGATGTTCACCAGGCTTTTATTTGATGATTCAGCAAGGCCATTTCCTTGGGGATAGTATGCAGTAGAATGGCCCAAGGTAATGTGAAATTTGTGGCAGAAATTCACCATCTTCTTGGATCTGAAAGCAGCAGCATTGTCTGTTATTATCTTGTCAGGACAACCAAATCTAGCCAATATGTTATTCTCCAAAAACTGAATGATTGTTGAATCATTTGCTTGTCTGCATGGAGCAGCTTCAATCCACTTAGTGAAGTAGTCTGTAGCTGTCAGAATCCATCTGTGTTGGCCTGAAGATGAAGGGTGAATTTCCCCAATGAAATCCAAGCCCCATTGTTGAAAAGGTCTCTCTGTTGCAATAGGCCTTAAGGGAAGTGGCAGTAACTGTCTCTTTCCCTCAAACACTTGACATTTATGACATGAGGTGGTGAATTTCTTGACATCAGAGAACATGGTGGGCCAGTAGTAACCAGCCCTCAGTATTTTATCCACAGTGGACTTCCAATACAAGTGTCCACCACAGTCACCTGCATGAAATTCTTTCATGATATTGTTAGTCTCATCCTCAATTAAGCAGTTTAACAATATCCCTTCATGGTTTTTCCAAAGTAAATTTCCATCCATAACACAGAATTTAGAAGCTTTCATTTTTAGGAACCTACATTTAGTTCTGGAAAATCCTGGGGGAGCACACAGGTTTTGCAATACATAACATATATCAGAGTACCAAGGGGATTGTTCAAAGGCTACATTGATCTTTGGAGTCGCCAGCTCCGGTTCACTGTCCAGCTGGTTGATGTCTAAGGCTTGGAAGTTTGCTTCTGTCATTAGTTTGGCCAAACCTTTCCCTTTTATTAGTTTTGTAGGTTTTATCTCAATATCAAATTCCAAAATGTTGGCAATCCACTTTCCTCTTCTGCCCTCTAAATTTTCTTGGGTGAGAATATCTTTGACAATAGGACTTGGTACATAAGCTATAACATGTGAATAGAGGATGTAAATCCTAAAGTCTTTGATGGCCTTGACCAAAGCATAAGCTTGTTTCTCCATGATTTGGTATTTTAGGGGAGCATCTCTAAGAGCTCTACTAAAGAAAGAAATGGGTTTCTCATTTCCTTGGTCATCTTTTTGTAACAAGACAACAGCAATTGTGTGTTGGGAAGCAAAAGAAAATATGATAAATTCCCTGTCAAATTGAGGATTTGTTAGGACTGGGGTTTGGGTAAGGGCCAATTTTATTCCATCAAAGGCTTGGTTGGCTTCAACTGTCCATTTCACTTTTGAATCCTTCTTTAGCATGTTATTTAGCAATCTGATCAGCTCTGCTAAGTTTGGGATGAACCTTCTCAAGAAATTGATCTTTCCCAAGAATGCTTGCAATTCTTTGATATTTCTTGGGTGGGGCATTTGTAAGATAGCTTGTATCCTATCTGGGTCAATTCTTATGCCATCCTTTGAAATAATATGTCCCAACAGCTTGCCTTCTTCCAGACCAAATAGGGACTTCTTAGGATTCAAGGAAATTCCATATTTCCTGCATGTTGAGAAGATCTGCCTTAGATGTTTCAGATGTTCTTGATCTGATTTTGAGAAAGGTGTGAGGTCATCTAAGTAAATGACAAGAAAGTCATGAATCTCTTTGGCAAAAGCAATATCCATTGCTCTTTGAAACGTTTCCCCTGCATTTTTCAATCCAAAAGGCATTTTTACATATTTGAAAGTTCCCCATGGGGTTGTAAATGTTGTTTTGTCCTGATCATCAGGATGAACTAGGATCTGATTGAAGCCTGAGAATCCATCAAGTAATGAAATTCTTGAGGCCCCTACCACTCTTTGGAGAATGTGATCCATCTTGGGCAAGGGATAATTGTCTTTGAGGGATACTTGATTCAGATTTCTTAGATCTACACAAAGCCTTATTTCACCAGTTTTCTTTCTTGTAGGGACCAAATTTGAAATCCAATCAAAAAACCTGATTGGTGCTATGATGCCTGCTTTAAACATTTTTTGCAATTCCTTTTCAATCGAAGGGAGGAGCATGGGATTAATCCTTCTCAATTTTTGTTTAAATGGCTTCTGATTAGGCTTGAGAGGGATAGTATGCTGGATAACAGAGGTGTCATAGGATTTTAAATCCTCATAACCCCATGCAAAGACATCCTGAAACTCTTTGAAAAGGTCAATGTATTTGGGTTTTTGGTCAGGAGGCAGAGATGCAGATAGCTTTATTATCTTGGGCTTATCAACAGTGCCAATGTTGCATTCTTCAATGGCTGTATTTAGGGGCTGCATTTTTGGTTTTCTAGGGATGTCATTTGAGTCAAAGATGTCTTCTAATGGAGTTAGTCCTGTTGGGAGAAAATTGTCCTTTAACTCTATGATTTCAGCCTTTACCACAGCTATTTCCTCATGATTGATTTGTTGAATTTGTTGTATGTTCTCCTTGTTGAAAATGGTTGGATTTAGCATTTGTTTTGCTGTTTTGGGTGATATTGGGTGGTGAGTCTGTTCAAACTGTATTTGTGATTGACTTGCTCTTTCAAGTATTTGTGATTGACTTGCTCTTTCTGTGTCAATATTTAATCCTGCAAATTCTTGTTGCAAGGTCAAGAAGTTGTTTATTTGTGCATCATCTTCAAATACCTGCCAGTCTTTGACATTGTTTGGGACAGAAGGTCTGTGTTTTACCTCAGCTGTAAAACAGTGGTGGGGCTCAAAAGGCAGCTTGCAGGTACTTGCAAATGTGGCTAAACTATGAGCATGGAGATTATGGGTTCTGGGAATCTTAGTAATTTGAAATTCAGTGAATAAGCTTAGTATTTCAGCCACAGCAGACCTATAAGACCTCAGTCTCTTGTCATTGGTGACAAAATTTCCCTTCACTTGTTGGATGACTAAATCTGAATCCCCCATAATTGAGACCTTTGTGGCTTGTAAGAACTTTACTAGCTTGAGGCCTAGTAAAAGAGCTTCATATTCTGCCATAATATTAGTACACTTGAAATTTAGTCTATAGGCTCGGCCTTCTGCCTGACTGTCTTGTTTATTATGTATCCAAACTCCAGCTCCTGCCCCTAGTTTGTTGATTGACCCATCAAATTCAAGGAACCATAGGATCTCTTGTTCCGGGGAGAGGTTGATGACCTCCTTGTGTGCTGGAATTGTAAGTTGAAGTTGTGGTTTGCCATCTGGTTTGTTTTCTATGGCAGTCTCCTCACTTGATGGAACCTGTTCGCTTTCTTGAGCAGCAGCTGTGTTTAATGTTTTCTTAATCCTTGTTTCTTGGGTAGCAGTTTGCTTATTGGTGTCTTCCTCTTGTATGAGTGTCTTGGGTTCAACCTCATTGTCTGAGAGAGTTGCATTATCATTGAAGAGAATGTATGAGTCTATGTCTGAATGGACAGCATATATGGGAAAGTTTTGAGGCTTTTCTTCACTGCTGACCATGTATTTCATTAATGTTTCTCTGTACAATCTCTTTGGTTGCCCAAAAACAGTGATGGTGGCATATGACATATCTAACTGCAGGGAACCTTGAAGTTTAGCCCCCCATGACCTTGATAACAGCATCCCATACTTGGGTGGGATGTCAGCAACTACCACATCCATTAGAATTGTTTTGTTTGGGTACTGAACAAGAGACACACATAGATCTTTTATTAGGCCTAAGCACTTGACTTGGCTGGAATCAAAGGAAAACAGGTCCTTGTATGGTCTGGTAATATCCAGGTTTAGTCTTTCCATGACTGATTTGGGCATCAGGTTGTGAGAGGCACCCGAGTCAAACATTGCATTATGTAATATCTTGTCATGAATATGCAGGCTGACATAGAAAGGTAAAATGCCTACACCTGCTGTCTTTCCATCCACCTCTGGGCCAAAAAGTAGCTCTGGGGTATCATCCAACACATTAACATCATCTTTGTTGCTAGTAAGTTGGAGGGATTTCCTGATTTGTTGTTTGTAGATGCTGTGTTTGGCCAATTCTGAGAGAGGAATTGCTATCTTCACTTTACTAATTTCAGTTTCTAGGTCAAAGGATTTTTCGGATTGGGTCTTTTGGCTGTGGATGACATTTCTTTCCTTGTTCACTAACTCTTCTTCTTGATTGTTATCCTGATTTTGAGGCTTGCCCTTCTTGCTCATCTCTTGAGGAGTGACACTTGGGTTAGGGTGCAAGGATGATGCAGCCATAGGCTGCTGTTTTGAAGGAGTTGGTTCAGTGACTTCTTCAATGGTTACTTCTTTTGTAAGTGAATCTATTGGGTCTTTTGGCTCTGTAACTATGGCTCTTTTGGGCTGCTGATTATCTTTTATATTTTCAGGCTGTATTACATTTACAGTTCTGCTCCTTAGCTTGTATTGCTTATGGACTTCATAAACAGCTGTGTCATAGCCTTGTTTGAAGCCAAATGACTCACCTGACTTGATTGGGAACAGCTTGATTACCTCATCCTCATGGTCTTCTTGTGTCAAAAAGACTTGACTTTCTCCATCTAGACCCATTAAATTAATCTGAGGATCTTCATTGGGTTCACTTGATGTGGAAGTTTCAACATAGTTTTCTTGGAAAGGGGGTCTTATGTCTTGGTCAGAATTGGTCTTACCAACGTTTGGATTTTGATTTCTCCTAAAATTTGGATTCCTAGGAGGGTTGTTTTGTGGTGCTTCCCATGAGGACTTTCTCTCAACCGATTCCACTCTATCCCCCAATCTCTTCATACCAGTGAGTATTGCATCCAGTTTTTGATCAAAGGCTGAGGGTTCTTCTTTGAAGGTGGTTCTCTTTTCCAACCTTGCTCTGTTTCTTTTGGCAATCAGGTTAGCCTCTACTGTGACAGCAACCTTTTGGGCATCTGCAAGGGTTTGAGGGTCTCTTTCCTTCAGCTGATAGGCCATGTCAGGGTCAAAACCATCAGGGAATTTGTACAAAGCTAAGTCAGGAGGGGGTCTTAAATTTTGTGGGATTGCATTATATACATTGTTGAATCTTGCACAATACTCCAAAACAGTCTCTTGGGGACCTCTTTTGATAGTGTCATATTCACCAAGTATGTGCAGAGGATCCTTCTTCTTCTCCCATCTGCTGGTAAAGGCTTGATAAAGCTCATCAGGAGTTGTGATGGAATTTGCATTCAGGGATCTAAACCAAGTTCTTACATCCCCAGTCAGACTTTGAACAAACATCCTCATTCTTACACTGTCATCATCTATTTCATAAGTTTCAAAATGGTCTTGCATCCTTTTGGCATGCTGAATAGCTGTCAAAGGGCCAGTGGAGTCAAAATATGAGATTTTGGTTTGGTAGTCTTGGGGTAGAGCTGCAGCATTAGCTGGTATCTGCAAGGGTGCATATCTGTTAGCCATATTCACAAGGTTTGGGGGATTTACAGGAGCAACTGGGATAAAAGGAACGGTGTGTACCACAGGGGTAAGAGGTGTAGCAGCACCTAGGGTATTGTTCAAGGGGAGATGTGCAGTGGGTGAAGATGTGAAAGGAGGGCTTTGAGATGTAGATGGTGAACTGGGGGAGACAGGGGTAGACCTAAATAGAACTTTGATTGGGGTTGGAACTAGTTCAGGGTGGGCTGTCTCAGGAGTCAAATCAGTAGGATTTTCCTGCCTTTGCTGCTTCCTAATGATTCTAGGGATTATATTAGGATTCTCAAACACGGCTGGTGGATTTGGGTCAGGGTTTGACCTAGTGTGCCTGTTTTCCCTTTTAGGAGCCAGCTTCTGAACTTCTTTTTGGTATTTTCTAAGATATTTTAGGATTGTTTAAGGGACTGATTAAGCCTTTTTAGAACCACTGTCTATGGATAGACAACGGTTTGAAAAGTATACTTAGTCCCCAGTGGAGTCGCCAATTATGTTAACACCCAGGTTGTTCCCTATGACTCCCAAGGGAATACGGCCGGGGTAACCACTAACCAATCTTTGGACTACAGTTTCTAGCCAAACTGTAATCAGAGAGGGCTCTCTCTTTATGATTTGTCTCTGTTATGATAGTATTTTAGGCTAGCTATTATGCTCAGGTTTTGTTTGTGTTTTGGTTGAAGGATGTCTTTCAATATCTAAGATGTAATGTTTAGACAGTTGTATTTCATTGGGCAATGGAGTCTAGAGCTGTGAAATGTTTGATATGCTTCAGTGGGAATGTTCAGACTGCAGGGCCTATTGGGTATCCCAACAAACCAAATTTAACGCTTAAGTGATGATGTATGATGATGCATGTTTAGCCAATGGAAAGCAATCAAGAATTTTTCATTAAGCTAATGCTGTGAAAGTGAAATATCTTGTTCAGGAGCAAACTTGAATTCCTGAAACAAAGGTCACTGTGAAAGATATATTCTGAAAGTGTAGCAATTAAGAATTACACTTATCAAGATTATAACTGAGGAAAACATTCATTAACAACATAGATTGAGCCCAGGGTATTCCATGAATAAATCCTGAAGGCTATTCTTCTTCTTTGCTGCTAAATATTTAGAACTTAGAAACATTTATGGGTTGTAAAAGATTGAAACACAAAATGAAGAGAGTTACAGAAAACTTATTGTATATGAGATGCACAGGGATCCTGCAAACTTCAACAAAACACCATGAACGCATTCAAACAACTCAGAACTTCAGAAATTCCATCACCTTTGTTATTAAACTCTGCAAAGATTACAGCATAGGAAATGTCTTCCAAAGAAATCAACAACAACCCCTGCAAGCTTATGCGAGGGGCAAATATATACTATCGGTAATACAAAATATCTAAGGCGTTGAGTCATCTGAGAAATAAATGTTTCACCAACTTTGTACAGAACAGCAGATAAGAAGTTATTACTGCTTTTAATACAACATCAATGCTCATTTCTATCAGTCAGTTGGCCTTTGGAGGCCACCGAGTCGGTTGGAATGATCTGCTTTAAATGCTGGAAAATGCGCTGATGTGGCTGCTCTGCTGTAACGTTTCGGCCCTGTCACCTGTGGCTGTCCATCTTGACTTGCTGGCTGAAAGTTCTGTTGAGTTGGCTCAGCTCTTATCTTTTCATGCATGCTGATTTTACTAAGTTTTCCTGTGCATGCCAATTTGTATTTTTTGATGAAAAACTTGAAGAATGGCTTCCTAGTCTATAGAATCATCTGTATTGCCTTTGTCCACCATTCCTGTGTGGGCAGTTGATGCCTAAGAATTGCATCCATAGTCTCATCTGCCTCTGTGTATTTATAGAAGTTATGAGGCACTTCAAATAGGTGATTTATTTCATTCATTATAAAGAATAAATTCTCTACTCTGTTGTAGAGACTTTGTCCTGTAGGTGGCCCTGTTTCTTCTGAGGTGCTGGGCCTTTCAGTGATCTGACTTGTGGCGAATGTATTGACCCTCTTGGCATACTGCTCATGGGTAAGCAGTTTCCCTGCACTGTTCAGTAAGCCAGGGAGACCTCGGTTCTGTAATACCACAAATTTGTCCATAAATCTGTTCACCTCGGTCTGCATGTCTTGGGTCCTTCTCTCCAATGTCTGCACTAAGTTTCTCAGTGTAAGGACCCTCTTTATCAAAAAAATAGTCTCAGTCCTGTTAGAAATTCCCATAGTTGCTAACTGAGCACTTGTCCTATTGTTGAGCACATTGATCATCCTGGTGGCAATTTCAGGCATATTGCCTAGAGCTGCCCTTGATCTCTGAATCTCCTTCTGTGCTTTTGCAATGAGCTCCAACTGCTCATGGATTGTGTCAATATACTGCCATTGGTCAGTAATAGACTGGCCAATATTGGCCCATAGCACTGTCTTGATCTCAGCCACTACTTTATCCAGTTGGAGCTTCTTCTCTAGCTCTTTTATCCTGTCTTTGAGGGCTTTTATTTCCCTGCCCTTTTCTGCCACGGTCTGCTTGGATTTGTCATATCTTTCATTTACCTTGGCTAATTTCTCCCTGGCCTCATTTAGTTCTGTCATTTGTGCTTCCAAGGCCTGAATCTCATTTCTCAGCTTTTGCATGTCCAGGCTTGGGGCCTGCTCTGTTGTTGCTGGTGGTGCTGAGGTGGATGGTGTTGCTTGTTCTGTTTGTTGAGGAGGAGGAACAGTAGTGGGAGCAGTTTCCTCAAGGTTTATTATTTCAGGAGGAGGCTGGGAGGTCTGACCTTCTTCTTTTTGCTTCAAAGCTGCCTGTAATGCTGCCTGTGCAGCCTCTGATTCTCCCAGCTTTTCTTGAGTCTGGATTAGCTGCTTATATAGTGATACTAGCAAAGCTGTGGCATCCTGATCATGCCTCTGCTGGGAAACTTCATCTGTTTGAGGGTGAATAGTGGCTGGGATTTTGATCTTTCTCTTCAAAGCTGCCATGTCTGCATCCCTCAACTTCAATATTTCTTGTATGCCCTTGATATCCTTGGGATCATGCCCAATCTCTATAATTATATCTTCTAAGGACCTTATTCTGTTGTCCTTTGCTTGAGAGGATGCTCTCTCCAACTCAAGTTGGGCAGCTGTATTATTAAGGCTATTTTCTAGCCTATAATTGTCCAATGTTTTGTCTGCCAAGGAGGCATACACCATCTCACCCGTTTGCTTATGTAATTCAATTTTGTCCATTGGGTGGATGTCCTTGGCAAGGACCTCAAGATTGGTCCTTATATAATCTGCAAGAGACTGGGGTTGTGCTACAGCTGGCAAGAAATGACTCGTGATCATTTTGCCTTCACTAACATCATACGCAGACATCAGTCTTTGCTGGTTAGTGGGAGCCATTTTCAACAAATGATTGTATAGTTGTATCTTTATTGTCTCATTCCTCCTCTTTATGTCTATGAACTGCTGTTTGATTCCTCCTTCAGCTTCTCTTTGGTGGCTTGAGGAGCTGACTTCTCCTCCTATTGTTCTGTCTTGTCCCTGCTGGAAGGAGCTAGCAGATGCTTCTCTACTAGGTGGGCCCATGCCCAGAGACTGCCCTATTGGCATTTCCTCCTCAGAGAAAGGATTCAATCTCTGTCTTTTCTCACCATGACTTATTGATGTGGTCAAGGGAGTCTCTCTGTCCCTTTTCCTGCTTATATCCTCCTTTTGTGGAGTTTGGAGGATTGATGCTTCAGCTGATGTTTCTTGCCTTGGAGGCACAGTTTGTTGTGGCTGTTGCTCAGTGGATTTTGGGGCTTCCACTGCCCCTTCTTGCTGTGGGGGCTGCTCTTTGTCATGTTGCCCTTCTTCTTGCTGTAATTCCTGTTGTTGTTGTTGTTGTTCTACCTGCTGCTGTTGTTGCTGCACCTTCTCATGAGGTGGCTGTTCGGTCTCCATTTCCTTTTCCTGGCCTTTGCTAGATATATCTTCAGTGGCTTTGGGTGCTTGCTGATTCGCAGTCGAGGAGGATGCAACTGCTCCCACTTGTGTGCTTGGAAGGGAAAACACCTGTGAACAAAGTTCAAGGTCAGCCATCTTCTTTAGATTCCTCACCGCTCTTTGATTCAGCTCTTCTTGTGTAACAAGCTCTTCTAATGTACCTCTCCTCCATTTTACTTGGTTTGCATATTTTTCAATGTGAGGAATCTTCACATGATCATAGCCAGACAGCTTATATTTGAGCCTTCTCAAAGTTATGAAGTGGTTGGGGTCATAGGGTTTCCAAAGGAAACTGGTTTGAAGGCCAAGGGACTCAAGCATCCTGTCTGCTTCTTTCCAACCTTCCTCCCTCTTGTTATAGACAAAGTGGCCAAGTTGGTTCCTGACCTTCAACTGTGCTTTCTTACCTTTGCCTGAAAAGTGAAGCACATCAACGTTGCCAAACTGCCTGAAATATTCTAGGGCAAACAGCCTCATAGGCACATATCTGGGTAGTCTGTAAGGAGGCAATTCACACCCATATATCCTGATGACGGTGTGGTTCTGGTAAAAGTACCAGTCCCCAATGCTATATGATTTGGATAACTGAAGGATCCTTTGCATGTCATCAGTGAGCCTTGGAGGAGGTGAGCTCATCAACATAGACATAGCTGGGTGGATGAAGAGATCTATGAACTCACAATAAGTATAAGGAGACTCGGGTCTACAGTGGAAAGCAGAGGACCAATAGACCACTGATCTTGGATTGCCTTGGGCATCCACTCTTTTGATTGGGAAAGAGAACTTCTGATGTTGATGATATAAGATTAAGTGGTAAATGTAAGAGGTGTATCTGAACACTCTTTCTCTTGCCAGGTTCATTAATTGCTCATGTATTTTGTCTGCTATATAGGTGGCATAGTCGTAGCAGATAGGAGACTTGCCAGGGGCAAACATAAGCATCATCACCAGCACAGTTTGATCAACGAACTCAATTGAATTGTAGCCCAAAATGGGACTAATCATGTCTGCAAGATCTCTGCCCAATTGGTTGAGGTATACTTGATTGATAGGAGGATACTTCACAGAGTCAGAGTCAATGTACAGCTGATTTAATTTGGTGACCTGAGCATCTGTCAATCTGGCTCCTTGATTTATCAGGTCTACAAGTGATAGAGGGACCAGTTTCTTCTCAGTCCTGAAGCAGAGCATATCTTTGATAGCTTCTGGAGTGATATAGAACACAGATGAGCCTGAAGGGTCAAGAACTGCCCTCTGAGTAGGGTCATAGTTTTCAGCACATAGGTGGATCAAATCAGGGAACTGATTGACCTGAGGAAGCTTGAATATAGGGAGAAAAGAGTCCCATATGCCCAGCACATCTGTTCCAGTGTCATGTTTTGCCTTCAATTCATTGAGCAGATGGATGTGGAACTTGGTTCTCATTAGCATTTCCTCTGAGATTTGATAGTCCATGTCTGCCAGAGGTTGCCATTCCAATTCTCTCTGAGGGGCATTCAATGGAGCAACGTTCAACGCTATAGGAGCTACTGGTGGATCCATGGTTTCTCCTAGGATTATAGATGGGTGTTGCTATGCAGAGCAACACAAAGGAGTTTTCTTTAACAGAGAAATGTGAATTATTCAGGGATAAAGGATAAATGATCAGCTGCAGTAATTGAAATACTGCTTTAAAGTGCGGATAAGACTAATGTCTGGTCTTAATCTCTCTCTTATAGCAGGTAGGTATAGTTTGAGTGGCCGGTTCGCGATTGCGCGAACAGAGTGCAGTTTTTGGTGAAAATTTAGGCAAACAAGGCTCAGCTGATAATTTTCGACCTTACAGTTGCAAATGGGGACTAGGCACCGGGATTTTGCCGGCGAATTGCAAGTTTCTTTGTTTCTTAAGCTTCTTTGAGGGAATTTACAGACAAATCAGGTGTATGAAGGATTTTCGAAGATAAATACCTGGCGTAGAGCGAGCAACAGTCACGAATGCAGGTGGAAATGACGCGCCGAAGGTCTCCAGGTCGATTTTAGCAAGGTGGTGAACGTTTGAACGTAAAAACCATGCAGAGAAAGCAACAGCGTTTTGGCAAAAAGTATGAAAAACGCGAAAATTCGGCCAAAATATGGATTTTTTGGGACATTGGCGCCTTTTTTGGATGACGTCAGCATGACGTCATCGGGTGGGGTCAAGGCCGGATGACGTCAGCATGACGTCATCGGGTGATGTGGCAAGGTGTGATTGGTCCACGGGGATAATGAGGTGGCAGGCATATTAGCGCAGGGGCGGACAAGGGTGCTGACGCGACGGCGGGGTGGCACTGACGTGGGTCTGACGTGGTGATGACGCTGGACGGGCGGATCAACCGAAACCGGAAGTGGTTAGCGGTTTGTCATCGCACCGCTTTTGATACGGAAGTAGAATTGTCAGGCGTACCTCCGATACGCTGTGGGGGTGACGCGTGGCAGAGGCCTGACGTCACCCTCTGACATATATCGGAAGGTATCTGTCGGACGTCCGGGCCGGTCCGATATGGATGAGGGCCGTCGGATCAAAGGGGTCCGATCCGACGGTTGACGGATCAGTGAGGTGATCGGACAATACGGAAGGGGGCGGGATTATTTTAATATTTCTTTCGGGATCTGTGCTCGGCGGAAACCTTTGGGATGTGGCGGATTGTAATGGTTTTTCAATGCATTTTCAAATAAAAATGATATGGCGCCGATACTTTGGATAAGTGAAAAAAGTGGGTTTTTGTGCGCTTTTTGCAAATGCAGCGGGTTATAGGTAAAAAGGGTTTTTCATAAGGTTTTTCTTAGCCAACAAAGGGTTTAATGAGTCAACTGGATTCAGAAGGGAGAAGGGGGGTAAGGCTTAGGTTTCTCAAGCTGACCAGATGTCAATTTGATCCCTGACATAGAACATATGGCTATAATGCCAAGGGGAGGGATATTTATACAATGCTTGGGGGTTTATACACCATGGTGTTATAATAGTAGGGAAAAGGGTAACATAGGGGAATTATATAATAGAAGTTAGGAATTAATGTGGATGAAAGAGTGGATGAGGGGTGATATTACTAAGTTTATTTGAAAATAACTTAGCTTAGGGAGTAGATCAAAATGAAAAGAATTTTAGACAAGAAATGTGGCTTTTAAAGGACTAGGAACCACCATAAAACCACCAATTCTTCCATGAATCTCAACTGATGAGGGGATGTTAGTAATGAATGGAAAAGGGGAAAATTGGGGAGTTAGACATGCTTCTTTGCTTTGCTGCAACCTAATAGAGAAGAAGACCTTCTCAATCCATTGATTTTGCTTTCTGAAATAGGTTAGCACATCTTCAATTGTAAGGAATGACACTTCTGCAGCCCCCTCTGCCTACCCATCTATTTGCCTAGCATTTTTTTGTTTCTTCTTGCAGGGTGCACTTAGACTTGCAGACCCTTATTTGCCTTTTCTTTTCTCTGGCTTTTTCCTTTTGATTTTCTATCTAATGCTACCCTTATTGCTTCCAAGGTCCCAGATTAAGCAGTTGGGAGCCTTACTTCTCTACCTAAGCTACTTGTCTACCAAGATTAAACAGTTTGGACAGACTTCTTTCTCTATTCTACAGCTGAAAATTTAAAACATGGCATGGTCCAGATTAGGTTGTTGGACCATCCATCAAAATTGAGTCCATATCAAGCTATATACACACCTTGTCTTCTCTTGGAAATATGGGATCTTTGCATCATCAAAGCAGAGCATATTTGGACCTTCCTTTGCCAATCATGAAATATGAAACCTATTGGTATAGGTATCTAACACATAAGTAAAGGATATAAATGTTAAAATAAAAGACTTGGGAAAATTGTTGGAAGTATTGATGTTGTAGTTGATGAAGCATGCAAAAATCCAAAACAAATAAAAACATAAGATTATAACAATGAAGAAGATGGGGATTATTTTCCCACATCAAATCACAATGATATTGAAGAAGAAACCAATGACGCACCAGAAGAAGAGATAACAGTAGAAGAAAATAATTCGTCCATGTATGTTCAGAAAAATCATCCAGAAACTCAAGTTTTAGGGTAAAAAGAGGCAGGTGTACAGACAAGAAGAACTATTACAGAAACCTCAAGCTATCTAGCACTACTATCCTCCACCGAACCTCAAAATGTAAATGAAGCATGCAAAGATGAATGTTGGGTCAAGGCCATGAATGAAGAACTTGAGCAAATTGAAGAGAATAATACTTTGGAATTAGTTCCTAGACCTCATGATAAAAATATTATAGGAACTAAATGGATATTCAAAAACAAGTTGAATGAAAATGGAGAAGTCATTAGAAACAAGGCCAAACTTGTTTTTAAAGTGTATGTTCAACAAGAAGGTATAGATTTTGAAGAAAATTTTGCACCTGTTGCCAGACTTGAAGCCATAAGGATGTTTCTTGCTCTTTCTAGATTTCAGAAATTCAAAGTATACCAAATGGATGTAAAATCAGTGTTCCTGAATGGAGATTTAGAAGAAGAAGTTTATATTGAACAGCCAGAAGGATTCATTCTTGGAAATGATGCAAAACTTGTATGCAGACTCAAAAAGGCCCTCTATGGTCTGAAACAAGCTCTAAGGGCTTGGTATTACTGCCTTGATAAATATCTACACCAACAAGGTTTTACAAAAGGTTCAGCAGATAGCAATCTATATACAAATATTGAAACTGATAAATTGCTAATTATTATTGTTTATGTTGATGATATCATTTTTGGTAGCAATGAAGAATCCATGAGTCATAATTTTGCTTCAGTAATGCAACAAGAATTTGAAATGTCCTTTCTTGGTGAACTTACCTATTTTCTTGGTCTACAAGTTCAACAAAATAAATATGGTATTTTTCTTTCACAAACCAAATATCTCAAACAAATCTTGAAAAGGTACGGAATGGAAGATTCTAAACTTGTATGTACCCCAATGGTAACAGGATGCAGTCTCAGCTCAAATGATGAATCAGCAGTAGTACATCAACCAACTTATAGATCCATGATTGGCAGTCTGCTTTATCTAACAGGTACTCAACCTGACATCACGCATGCAGTAGGATAGTTGGAAGATTCCAATAAAATCCAAAGGAATCACACCTTCGGGTAGTCAAAAGAATTTTCAAATATCTTCAAGGAACTCAGGACTTTGGTTTATGGTATCCTAGAGATGCAGATCTTACTCTTCATGCATATATAGATGCAGATTGGGCAAGAAGTGTTGTTGATATAAAAAGCACAAGTGGTGGTGCATTCTATATGGGTTCCAGGTTAGTGTCTTGGTTCAGTAAGAAACAAAGTTCAATTGATTTATCTACAGCTAAAGCAGAATATGTGGCTACTGCATCTTGTTGCACACAACTACTTTGGATGATGCAAACATTGCAAGACATTCAAATCACATATACTCCACCCATCTCCGTTCTATGTGATAATACAAGTGCTGTCAGTATTTCACAAAATCTAGTCATGCACTCCAAGACCAAGCACATACCCATCAAATACCATTTTCTACGTGAACAAGTGCTTGATCAAAAAGTCAAATTGGAGTATGTTCCCTCCAAAGAACAGGTTGCTGATATATTCACTAAACCACTGCCTAGAGAAACATTTGAATATATCAAAAAAAAGCTGGGAGTATTTGCTACATCATCCTGCTCTTAAATCTAATTTTTCCAGCGAAATGTCATTATACGCGTGTTTCATGAAGTTGAGTCGTGTACACACATCGATTTCTGTGGGACAAGGAGCATATATGTTTTTTAGACAAGAAAAATAGTGGGGCAGGCTCTGATATGGGTGCTCTATCTGATGTTGATGATCACAGTCTATTGATATGCTTTGTTCATTAATTGTTATCTAACTCACAAAGATGCCTTGATCATTGACTTGTTAACAATGCACAGGTAGCACAGGTTTAGGGGGATCATTAACCTTCACTCGCATTCTGCATTGTTGGCATTATGGTTGCTATGTCCAGCTATGACTTCAGATGTTTATACCTTTTTTTGCTTAAGCCATGTAAAAGTCTAGATATATCTTCTCATACATTTGAATGAGTCCTATTGGACAAATGATGTAATTTGTATCCCCACTTTTCATAAGATGGATGATGTAATATTTATTGTATCTGCCATGTATAAACAATTGGTATATCCCCACTTGGTTGGGTGAATGAGTCAAGTTTGGTATATCCCCACTTGGTTGGGAGAATGGATGTATGTATGAGTCATTAGTGATAGGAAGGTCAGACTCACATAGTTGAGTTATAGAGTCATGTTATTCTTTTGGAAAATAATTTTTCAGACTCGGCTTGTGCTCAGGGGGAGCATGGATGGTTTCAGTGCATCCCAGCACGTACAAAAGGGGAGCTCAATCAGAGAATTCAACATGTACTCATGGGGAGCATGAATAGCATAATGTATGTCAAAAGGAGAGAATATATTGGTCTACCCTTTGCCCTTGATGTCAAAGTGGGAGAGTGTCTTGGTGTTGTTGTTGCCATCAAGTCCAAAGGGGGAGATTGTTGGCATTATGATACAGGTGTTGTCCTAGATGGAAACTCACTTAGATGAAAGCTCATAGTGCAATAGGTCAAAGAATTATAGACCAGACTAAAAAGAATGAAGAAAGAAAGGTATATGCACATTCACCTTGTCCAAGCTGCATATACACGCAGGTTTACTGAAAAAAGGAGCGTATATGTACACACGCACTTTCACAGAAGGAAAATCGTGTATATCTTGGAAAAACAAAGTTTTTGGTCCAAGGCATTTCTTGATCCATGGTATTAAGAAAGGCCTAAAACTATATAAGGAGGAGAAGATCATTAGGCCAATTGTGCAAGTACTTTGAATATCTTATGAGGTGTTGGATCATATATGCAGGTTAATGAGCTTCTGATGGTTTTCTTATTCTGATCTAAGGAGGCACCTATATGGCTGATGAAGGTTGATGGACCGGGATCATAAAAGCTTAAAAGTATTCTCATTATGTGGTTTGATCTTGAACAATCTAGATCTAAATACTGACGCATGTTTTATTCTGTAAATGTGATGATCTAGGTATGATTGAAGTCTGGAATAACTGTGATGTTTTTAAGTTAGCATTTACAGATCTGTACGCAGGTTCGCTTTAGTAAAAGAGCGTATGCACGCTAGTTCAACATATCAAAGTAGCGTATACATCATAAATTGGAATTTGCATATCTGTACGCTAGTTCCCTTCGGTAAAAGTGCGTATACACGCTGGTTCAACACATGGAAGTAGCGTATACCTTATGAAGCATGATTTTTAAAGTTTCAGTAGACTCTGTTTGTTGTTGCAGAGTTCTAGGTTCTATTCTGATGATTGTATTCTGGTAACAGTGTTCTAGATGATTAGATTCATTGATTGTGATTTGCTTCAGTGATGATGGGTTGTGAGTGATTGATTGATTCACTTATGATTGATTCAGAAAGTGATGATTGAGTTTCAGTGTTTGGTTGATACAAATGTATTCGATGGTTGTATTGCAGTTATGATTTTCTGAGTTTCAATATTGTTCATGGGTCTAGTATGAAAATTGGGTGAAATGAGGCCTTCATGTGTATTGTTGTGTACCAGGAGCATCCAGTCTAAAAATTTATGAAACATGGTCCCTGGAGGAAGAAAGAAGGTCGTAACCTTCTATAGGTCAGCGCCTACATACTAGTAAACATATCGAATAGTACAAGAGCTAGTGGGTTGTAGCTCCCTTCCAATAGTAGCTGAAGAACAAGAGAAGGTTGTAGCCTTCTACAGGTGGGTGCCTGCGTACTGGTATGAACCTACATCAGTACAAGATTGTAAACAGATTTTCTTATTATTAAAAGAAGATAGAGACGATAGCAGCAGGTGGTTTTTACCCACATTAGGTTTCCACCTTATATCTTGGTGTTCGTGTGTGTTGCTTATGTGTGATGCTTTATTGTGCTTTTATTGCACTGTCTAATAAATCTTTGATATACTGGTTAAAGCTCAATACATGATAAATTGTCTAAATCAAAAGTTCTCTGCATATATGCTGGTTTCTTTAAGTACAGACGCGTGTACACGCTAGTTCACTTAGCTGAAATAACGTATATAAATCTGTTTGGGAAATAAAATTATTGATATGATAATACTGATTCACCCCCCTCTCAGTATTATTTCCAACAAAAGGGCCCACCTAAAGGTCTCCAAGAAACCTTCTATATCATGTTTTATTTTCATATCTTTCTTTAAATTTTGTCATTTTTTCATAAATTATTGTTATAGATTTCTAAAAACTAAATTACTTACTTTACTGTAGAAAACCAATTTCATGACACAATCACGTTTCTAACTCTAGATTTTATTTGCAAGGTCTTTTTCATGTTATGAACCTTACTCCTTAAAAATGATAAGAAACCAAGAATTACAATTCACTTCGGGGGTTTCTCTCTTTCTCTCTCTCTCTCTCTAGAAAACCAATTTCATGGCATAATCACTTTTCTAAATTTGCTTGACTTGTTGCATGTTATGAACCTTTCTCCTTAAAAATGATAAGAAACCAAGAATTACAATTCACTTTGAGGGTCTCTATCTCTCTCTCTCTCAATATAACTATAGAAATGTAACAACTTAATATTTAGGACTTAGTAAGGTGTTTTAGGGTTATCATGGAGCTTACATAAGGCTTAACATTGTAGGTTAAATCAACTAGTGCACATGACTATAAATGGATTTTATTATTTCCATGATTTTTTTTTTATCCCTCTGTGTAGGATTCCATAACATTGCAAAGTTTCCCATAGGTCTACAACTATTCTTGTGGAATAATGCATAATTCTGACTTTTAACACATTCCTCACTTAGCAATGCATATCTTATCCATAACATCATTGATGGTACCATGAATTTTTTTTGTAACCAAAGGGGAATTAGGACTTAATAAGATTCCTTCAATTCTTTTTAATAATGTATGTGTTTGTAATCTGATATTTTCATTTTGTAAATTAAAAACATGGTAGTATTTCATTTTTACAATAGTTTGCTGTCTTCAAATAGATTAATCCGGAATTACTAAAATGGAGTATGTTAAGCATTGGTTGGATTCCATTGCAATTAAGGTGAGATAAGTTATTTATTTTAATTAGGAGAAACCATGAATTGCTATTGAAATCCCCATGACCTGAATAATTAGAGTGAGACCCAGGGCGCCATTTGCCTCACCATTAGCTAGAATTATTAACAAATATAGTTGCACAATAAAGAAAAGGAGTGTGGCTTGAACACATAATGCATAATGCCTCTAAAGTGTGTACAAACCCTAGGTTGATGATTAAAGTTAGTAGCTACATGAGGGTAGCATCCTTGTTCCAAATTTGAATCCCACCAAAGACATATTCTCTATGTAGAGATCAATGTGCACAAACTGCAATTATTTATTTACCCTTCATGCTTTCCCCTTTTGAAACTATTATTGTTGATGTTTTCCAAGAACACAACCTTCACATGCACCTTCTATAAGAACTAACCTAGTGATGTCATGAACCCTATCAAGTCAAACCATCAAATTCATATATTTGAAGTTCATATGACCTAACTTCTCATGCCAAACCATGCTTATGTCACTAATTCTGGCCACAAAGTCCATATTACTTCCTTGAATCCTTTAATTCATTGAGCTTGTATAATTTTGTATAAATTTTCCTTGGGGTCAAGAATTTCCTTAACAGTAACATTTTTTTTTTTTTTTTGTGTATAACTTGTACAATAAACTTAGCATAACAAAAAGTCAACCTTCTTCCTGTTATAAATAGATTGTCGTACATATAGAATATTTTCTTTAAATTGGGATACATGGTAAACATAAATAATCGCACTATGTTCACACACAACTCTACCACTATTGTTAACCACTATTAACAATAGTTCATGAACATAATCATCTAGCACAATTTTTTTCTCTTATGTGGCTTTACACAGAAGAAAATAGCATAGCATCCTTAGCCATGTGGTGTGAACAACTAAAATCTACTATACATTCACTTTGGGAGGCATTAGCATAATAGTGTTGGTGAAGAAAAAAAAAAGGTATAGTTATGAACTTCACATTTTTAAAAGCAATGCTACTAATGTTGAGTTTGAATCCTCTATAATGAAGTGTATTAATTTATGTCAATAAGTTAAAAAATAATATCATTTAAGAATGTAAAAAACATAACTCCTAAATTTTTTTACAAAGGTTTTGTTTATATATATATAAACATTAACACAGTGGGAAAATATATCATAACATAGTTGTCAAATTAGCAGTGACACAATCATCACTAGTTGTTATCTACAAATGTAGGATGATTGATTACTATTATTAAAAAAAAACCATGCCAATTGGAATTACTTGTTGTTGGTCTATAAGAGGACAGACTCATGCACATGCATGTGGGTCTTGGATCATTAACTTGTTTCCTTATATCCGAAAAACAAACTCTTAACCAAACGAAAACAATATATATATAAACAAATTAATTATTATTTTTTTATTTTCTTAAAAAAAAAAAACCTTTACTTCACCATTTAAAACTACTCTATATAAAATTATAATTATAATTATAATTTAATTAATTAAAATAAAATGGCGGAATTGTTTAGTAGTACCTTCCTTTAACGTTTTCTTCTTTATGTACTTCCCACCACAAACAAACAACAATAAAACGAACAGGCCTAATTTTGAGTTTGCCTTTTTAAAATATGCTTATTATATTCCGACCGAGGCTTTAACCATGACGTGAAAATAAAATTATTAACCAAAGACATTGTTATATGTGGGGAGTTGAGGCAACGTGATTCATCTTAACGGCGATTTTAAGTTGAAAAGGATTCAACAGGGAGATTTTCCTCACCTCTTTGATTTGGCATTTTTACATGCGACCAATATTGTAGAGGTAGGGCTACTCTTTCAAGCATGATTGGATACTATTTTAACCTCTTGATTGGATACCATTTCAAGCATGATTGGATACTATTTTAACCTCTTGATTGGATACCATTTCAAGCATGATGTTTGTGATAATCAAAGTGGTTGGTCTACCCACCACTGACACTTATAACTCTATCATTTTCAAGTGATCAATATTCAATTTTATGGTCGGTCTACCCACAACTAACACCTATACCTCTATCATTTTCAAGTGATCAATATTCACTATTATGTATCATTTTCAAGTGATCAATATTCAATTTTATGGTTGGTCTACCAACAACTAACACTTATACCTCTATCATTTTCAAGTCATCAATATTCACTATTATGATTGGAATGGATGGGTTTGGAATATATATATGTATGGGTTAGGAAGGTAAGTGGGTGTAATTTGAGAATGGTGGTTTATATTTAATATTTATTTATGACATATAGATTAGTGAATGTGTGCAGGGTTCAGTTTATATTAGGTCATAATTTTAAATTTTATGGAGAAGAGTTGAGGGTGGAAATCATTTTGGGGAATTAAACTTTTTAAAGAGTATCCAAAAGCCATAATCTTGTTGATAAGCATCCCATTACGGGTAGATCCTTTTATCTTTTTCCATCCAATAAACAAGGTAGCCTCCACCTAAGCTCAACCTAGCCATATATATATATATATATATATATATATATATATATATATATATATATTATTTTTTATCATAGTTTAACTTATAGACGAAATGACTTTTTCACCAAAATCAGATAATACAATCTCAAACAAGATTGTAATATTTTGGTGTCTAAAATACTTTTTGGAATGCATATCAACAACCTGAAAAACCACTAAGACACTAAAATTCTATAAATTAAACAACTTAAACTGAAGTTTTAAAAAATCTCTTTGGATTTTGATTAAAATTAACCTCAAAAATGTTTTAAAAATACCCATTTCATCTAAAATTAAATTACAACTTATATTTTTACTTAATTTAAAATAAAACAATTTATATAATCTGTAATCTCATATATATCAAATAAAAACATTAATATAAATTTATCATAATTAATTATATATATAATTTAAAATAAAATAATAATAATAATAATAATAAATATTTCAATCAATTTGAATATATGTATTCTCATAGTTACACTCTTGCAAAGCCAATAATACTTTTTGCTTCTGGTGGAAAAACAGCTTTATGATTTAGCAATGACATAGAAAACAATATCCACGATATCCACGAAAGAAATCTCCATGTTTGCTAAAGTGAGGAAAAATAAATTAATATTAATAATAATAAAAACAAATATTTCAATCAATTTAAATCTATGTATGGTCATAGTTACACTCTTACAAAGCCAATAATACTTTTTACTTCCGTGGAAAAAAAGTTTTATGGCTTCGCAGTGACATAAAAAGTAATATCCACGAAGGAAATCTCCATATTTATGAAAGTGAGAAAAAATAAATTAATATTAATAATAATAACCATAAATATTTTAATCAATTTAAATAAATATATGTATTCTCATAGTTACACTCTTGTAAAGCCAATAATGCTTTTTACTTCTGGTGGAAAAACAGCTTTATGGCTTCGCAATGACATTGAAAGCAATATCCATGAAAGAAATCTCCATGTTTATTAAAGTGAGGAACATGATTTTCTAGGGATTTTAAATTGATATATGATGACATTATGTTTTGTTACCCTCTTGCATGCCCAATCATGCTTTTTTACTTCTCGTGAAAAAACGGTATTACGGCTTCACAATAACATAGAAAGCAATCTCCATGTTTGTGAAAGTGAGAGGAATATGATTATCTTAGAATTTTTAATTGACATATGATGACATTATGCTTTCTTAGATTGATTATATGTAAAGAGTTTGATGTTGGTATTTTATTTAATCTTTAATTTTTTATAACATCTATGTAAAGTGTTATTAGTAAAAATTATGCATCGTACAAAAGTATTCTCTACCTATCATCAAATCCTCAAGGATCTACCTATCATAACTTAAATAATATATATATATATATATATATGATGTTAGAGTTGTATTTATGTTTGAGGTTCAAAGTTTCACACTCCCCATAGCACTCTGATGCACTCTGATGTTGAAAGCATGTCTTATATCTTATTCATCACATTTTAAGGCCTTACAAAAATTATGAGTACCCACGCGGGTGCTATAACTTCTCACGGAAAGTAAAGTACTTCTAAAAACAACTTTAACATTGTAATAATTGTATTTTATTTGAAGTAAATTTTAAATAATAATATCATTGAGATATTTACAAAAATTATAAAATTATTTAATTTAAGAATATTAAATCGATTTAAATATTCTTTATCAAAAAGTACATCACCCTCACAATAATTATGTTTATGATTGAGTATGATGTGCACATTCATTATAGCTTCTCACGCACACAACTCATTATGGTATGGTAATGGCTGTTGAACTCGTCCCGTACAAAACACACTATGCATACCATCATCACAACTCCCTTAACACTAGTCCTCCATTTGCATCTCATCATCGCTGCAGCGAAGTGTAGGTTGTATTTTCCCCCTTTTTTAATTATTGGTTTATCTGTGCTAACACTATAATACTTATTTTGCTGGGGTGAAGAGTGGAGTGAAGAGGGCGGGATGCCATTATTCTATTTCACCAATAGGAAGGGAGAATGGAATCACACCCGCTCAAAGTGGTATTTAATGAAGAATGCACATTAACAGTGCTTTGGAACAAATGACAAACATGCATATTATGGAAGGAATGTTTGCATGTGAATAGGATAATGTAGTTATGAGGAGAGGGCTAGAGGAAAAGCGTATGGTGAATCTTATGATTGGCATCGTTATATGTAATTGCTTTAATTTGCAACCGGACCAATAGTATAAATGAAGATAACAGGGATGTATCGATGTTGTTTATGTGAGGACCTTCTCAATGATGCACTGTATGTTTGCATTACAATACGTAAGGAGTGATATGAAGGGAAACTTTGTCGGGACAACCGTGGAATGTCTTAAGTTTAGAGATTGGTAAAAGAACCAGAGCTTGAGCCAACGTGGAGCCAATGGGGTTTTGGGTCAACAAGGGTTTTTATCCGGGCCAAGTTAAGTAATTCATGCTCTCTTTCTTGGTTGTGTGTTTATGTTCCAACATTTTTTCTACCTTTGGTCATCCTTTATAGGCAGTCCCCCTTTCTAGTGCTAGGAAGTTAAATTTTCGTAGGAAGGTTTTATTGCTTATCAATGATTCCTCACACCTATGTGGGTGTTTGGGAAGGGAAACTTCAAGGATTTTATTTGGTTATTATCTATGTGGGGAGTCAAGCCTTGACACTAAGGTAAAGGTGTGGAATCTAGGAAATTTTAGAGGGAGACGCAAGAGGGAAGTATTGGAGTCTTTGACCTAGTAAGGAGCTGGTCTTCCCGATATCTGTCTAGGCCCTATGTTTTCATTTTGAATGGGAGATTGTGTGTAAAGTCGATTTTTCTACTAGTTTTGGCTTAGTATTGAGCTAGTCCTCCTGACATCTAATTTGTTTTCTAGTTGGAGGGAAGATTCACTGTAAAGTTGCTTATGGTAACACACAACTGGAGTGGGAAGACTGGTGGAACTACCATGTGGAATTGGGTTGAGATTTTCTCTTGGTTTGGAAGTTAGGGAGGTAGATTAGAAGTTGGATTTAGTGGAAGGTGTGGGTTGACAAGGGGTGCAATAAGGTTGTGCCTCATTTTCAGATGCCAAAGTGGTTCCTTTCTTATCTCACTACCTAGTATTCCTTACCCTCATCCTCCCAGGGAGTTGAATCTTGCGCCAACATGCCGAGGGAGAGACGATGTCCATACAAAGGATTTTCTTATTATGAAGAGAAAACCAAAAGAGGTGGGTCATGTCTTCATAATAGAGTAGCCACCTCGACTGCAAGATAATCATATTCCTGTCAACATACAAGAATAACTAAACAAGTCAAAAAGGGTAGTTGCAACTTAAAGATCCTCTGTCAAATTTAGAGGTGAAGGCGCAATGGGAACAATGGATCCCAAATACATGGAAAATGCACAACAAAGTAAATCAATACATGATAACCATAGACCTCTATTGGCAGTTGAAATTCATCTTGGGCCATGCATTTCTAGACTACTAGGATTCGAGAAGAGACCCGATGCACACTAGATCACATGCTCAAGCATCTAAAACACTATGGCTGTAGAATAGAGATGATGGATTGAAAATTGACACATATTGAACAACGCCTTGGCATTCCCACTGCAACTCTAAAACCTCAAGCAAGCCCAACAACCCTAATACTAGTTGATGGCTCGGATTTAGAACCTCTCCCCTAACTTAGTGATGTTTTATGCTTATCCTCATGGTTGTTGTTATGTTATTGGTTATGTATCTGGTAAATTAGGATAGAACTCTAGAGATGCTTTATTTATTTTCAGTTATAGTAGGTAATATATATCTATGATATCCCTCTTAAGGGTATATTTATGGCAGTGATATGGTTTCCCGAGAGAGAGACAAGAGAGACTTATGAAAACTTTCTAATTTATCTCTTTGTTTTGTAGCAATAGATTTTAATTTTCACATGAAAACAACATAATACTTATTGTTTACAAGAGTTTGAATAAATAATATTTGGGTGTACAATTAAGGCACTTCTTGAAGCTAACATTATTGGTCCAAATTTTATAATGATTTTAATGACTTAATAAAAAAATATTACGATACAATATTTAACATTATGAATTAAATATAAATGTATTTTAAATATTAATAAAAAATAAGAAACTTCTTTCTAAATAAAAAGCTTTATTAATAGAATTATGGATTATATAAAAGTTGTATATGGAAATAAAGGAAGCATCTTTTCCTGCCTATTTCTTTTTTTGTAAGTAAGACCCAAGGGGATTTGAATCGATGACCTTTCGCAACAAGTGTCTTAACAATGCACCCATTCACCGTCAATCCAAAGCCCCGTGGGCTATATTTTCTTAGTTTTTTATTTTGGGTATGTTCCCTATTTAATAACAATTTTAATTTATAATTTTGGATATTTTTTCTATTTAATAATCATTTTAATTTATAGTAATGTTTTAATTTAAATGTTTACTTTTAGATTACTTAAAAACTATATATTTAAATAGAGAATGGATAGTTTTTCTCTTTAAAACAATGTATATTAGTGCTATAGTTCCTTTTATTTAAACATTATTAAAAAACCGTTTGGGTTTTGTTTTGTCTTTTTGTTTTTTTAATTCTATTTAGAGTGGATCTTAGTCTTTGGTAGCCAATTACTCCCTACTACCATCACTTGGAAATCTACTTGCATTGTTGGTCATCTCACTTGAGCCATCAAGTTCTATGTAACATGACATTATTTAGGATATAAATTTTAATTTTCATATGCCAAAAAATAATGAATTGTGTATCTATAAGTGTTGAACAATAGCACAACTTTACCTAATATATTGGTTCTCTTACTTATGCAAACCTCCACTTGTAGGTGTAAGTGACATCTAGCATGGTGAAGCTCAATCTAACCTCTTTATATAGGCTTCTAAAATATGTTAGGTGGCTCCTTGCATTAATAAATATGTCCCTCTCTATGTGCTCAATATCCTTCTAGTTTAACACACTCTCATAAGTCTAGTAATTTCCCACACCAAAAGGATAATATTCTCAACCATGAACATAGAGAGTGTAAATGAGGGATGCCATAATTTTTCATTTTCCCCTTGATCTAATAATGTTGAGCTCCATTAATTACCACTTTGTAACACCACCCAACCACTTGATTGAGGAACATTAACTATACCTCCGATATCATAAATTTAGAATTTATTTAACATGGCACACAAACAAAACCCCTTTGAAACCATATCTAAATTTCCCACCTAAGCTCCAAATCACAATGTATAAAACACATGTAATTCATAATAACATGTATAACTATATAATTAGCACAACAGAAACATATAAGACACAAATAAGAACAATTATCTTCAAGTGAAGTCACTTATTGGTTTCATACTTCAAACATTTCTCCCAACCATAGACTCCATTGCTCCAACATTCTCAGTAGTGGGTCACTCCTTAGCTGGGGATATGAATCCAATAGGGAAAAGGCTCACCTAAATCCGAATGTGATCCATAGTTAGTAATAAACATGGTTAAGCTCAAGGTCGTACCAAAAGTTGGTAGCACTCTAACCTACAATCCTTCACCCCCCATTTGTTGGCGTTATGATACAAGTGTTGTCCTTGATGGCAACTCACACAGATGACAGATCATAGAGCAGCAGGTCAGTAGCAAAGAGTTGATGATCAGACTACAAAGAATGAAGAAAGAAGAGTATATACACAAGTTCACTATATACCAAGTCGCGTACATATGCATGTTATACGCAAGTTCACTATATACCAAGTCGCGTATATACGCAAGTTTGCTATATACCAAGTAGGGTATACACGCAGGTTCACTATATACAAAGGTGCGTATACACGCGGGATTGCTGATCAAAAGTCGTGTATGCGTATGCACGCACTTTCATGCACGGAAAAGCGTGTACATGTGGGAAAGCTTATTTTTGGGTCCATGGTATTTAGACCTATGGTTTTGGTCCTTGGTATTGCGTCCGAAGTGTTGAACCCAGGTATTGGGTCCCTAGTATTTGTTCTAAATGGTTTTGGACCATGGTATTGAGTAAGGCCTAAGACTATAAAAGGAGAAGAAGATCATTAGGAAAACGCAATGAATATCTGATGAAGTGTGAGATCTAGTATGCTGGTTATGGGTTTGTGATGCTGTGATTGATCTAAACCAAGGATGCACCCATGTGAATGATGATGAAAATGGATCGAGATCTTAAGGCTTGGAATGTTTTATCATTATATGGTTTGATTATGGATAGACTAGATCTGAATTATTGACGCATATTTTATTGTATGAATGTTATGATTTGGGTATGACTGATGTCTAAACAAGCTGCAAAGTTATGAGTAAATATTTGCAGATTTGTACATGGGTTGGCTTTGGTGAAAGTGCGTATGTACACTGGTTTGATTCATCATAGTAGTGTATACATTATGAGACATGATATTTGAAGTCGCAGTTGGATCTGGTTATTGTTGCAGAGTTCTGTTGTCTATTCTGCGATTGCATTGTTGACTGGGTTTTAGTGATTCAGTATTGGGTGATTTAGAGATTGATGATGCTAGTGTTGATTGATTTTGTGCTTCAATGATATTGATGGGTCCAGTATGAAAATTGGATGAAACGTGGCCTTCAGATTATGGTGTCGTGCTTCAGGAGTATCCAGTCTGAAAATTTATGAAACGTGGTACCTGGAGGAAGAAAGAGAAGGTTGTAGCCTTCTATAGGTCAGCACCTAGGTACTAGTACATCAGCTAGTACAAGAGCTAAGGGGGTGGCAGCTCCCTTCCAGTAGCAGCTAGAAAATGAGTGAAGGTTGGAGCATTCAATAGGCTAGAACCTACGTACTAGTAAATGGATCGGCTAGTACAAGAGCTAAGGGGGTTGTAGCTCCCTTCCAGGAGAGTCTAGAGAACGAGAGAAGGTTGTAGCCTTCTGCAGGTAGAAGCCTGTGTACTGGTATAAGACTGCACCAGTACAGAACTATTGTATAAAGAAGTTTCCTATTAAAAAGAAGATTGAGACGACTTGTAGTAGGTGGTTTTCACCCACATTGGGTTTCCACCTTACATCATCGTGTTCATGTGTGCTTCTTGTGTGTGATGATTTGTTCTATTTTACTGCTCCTATTTACTGTTCATATGGTTAATAATGTTCTAATGCACTCATTAAGGATCAACTAACTGAATCATAAGTTTACTGGATATACGCTTGTTGCATTACACATAGTTGTGTATACATGCGGTTTGACTTAACTGAAGTAGCGTATATGAATCTTAATATGGAAATGAAAAAGTTTTATTGATTTAATAATACTAATTCACCCCCCCTCTCAGCATTATTTCCAACAATTGGTATCAGAGCAGGTCCTTTGGTAGAAGCTTGATCGCTTGAAGGAGATTCGTAGATCAATGGGAAAGAAGCTTAAGAAGAAAGTGCCTAAGAAGAAGAAGACATCTCAAAAGAGCAATGACAGTGGGAGAATCAATTGGGGAATATGTGGGAGAAGCACTTCAAATTCAGAATCACTTCAAAATGAAGATGAACTATCAGGTATGAATTCCTCTGGTGATACACTTATCTATCCATTTGAAGATGATGAAAGTGATAGTGAAACAACTGAATTTTCTCTTATGGGTGAGCAAGAAAGATATCAAATAGAGAAAGAATTTAAAAGGCTTATAGACAAAATTAGAGATCAACAAGATCTATTGAACAAAAGGGAATGTGCCTTCAAAGAAGAAGCTACCAAACTAAAAGCTCAACTAGAGGAAGGAAACAAGGTAAGGAAGTTATTCAAGGACAAGGAAGATCAATGTCAAAAGTTGCAAGATGAAGTGACATCATTAAGAAATGAAGTCAATGAAAGGAGCACAACAATCAAGAAACTCAGAGACAGATCCAGTTATTATGAAAGTCTTGAAGCTACGATCCTCTCGCTAAAAGAAGATCTTGAAGAATCAAAAAGGCAGAATAAAGAAATACTCCAAGCTCTTGAAAAACAAGAAAACAAATTTCTTGAACTAAGACATCAGTTAGAAGAAGGAAGAAAAGATGAAGAAAACATGAAGAAGCAATATCATGAAAAGGAGGAGCAACATTAGGTTGAGGTAAATATTCTTAAAGATAACTTAGAAGAAAAGGATAAGCTCTTACAATTTCAAGATAGTACTAAGATCTTGGATGATATTCTTAGTAGTCAAAGGTCTCCTGCTATCAAAATGGGTCTTGGTTTTCATGAATCTATTGAAGGAGAATCTAGTTCACAAAGTAAGACAAGGGACTCTAATGTAAAATCTAAAATGCTCAACAAGGAGATGAGAGGTCAATCCCATCAACAACCAAGGAAAGAAATCTTCAAAGAAAATCTTTTATTCCTAACTATGGAAATAATAGTCAGTCAATTCCTCAAATGAATAATGTTGAATGTTATGTATGTCATAATCTTGGACATGTTGCAGCCAGATGCAGAAGAAGAATGGTTCAAGACTATCACTCAGAAATATCATCACGTTCCAGGTACTTTAAGGGATATTGCTTTTCTTGCAATATGTTTGGTCACAAAGTTGTTGATTTCTATAGAAGGAATATGTAACATGTAAGATGTTATGCATGTAACAATCTTGGACATACAACAAAGGAATGCAGGAACAAAGCATGGGCACCATACCAAAAGGAGAAAACATCATCACACTTGAAGATATGGAAGAAGAAGGAAGTATAGTCAGAAAGATGTGGCACAGCACAATATACAAATATAATAGACTCAGAGGGACCTGAAAGTGCAAAACTTCAGTGTCCTAAATCTCATATGCAAGTTTCATAAAGGGAAGTGCTGTATATACGCGAGTTGTTTACTGCATAGTCGCGTATATGTTAGTTTGAGGAAAAGCAGTGGGATAGGCTTAGGAAAAGGGGTCTGATATGATTCAGTCCAGTATTTGCTCTGTTTCATAATGGTTACAATCTATTGATGTGTTGTGGAAATGTCTTGATACTTGTAAGATGTCTAGAAATGATTTGATCTTAACTTGTGGATGATGATACTTCTTGCTGATATATGCATGATCAGATTTGACAGTAAGCAAGATGGCACAGGTTCAGGGGGAGCATATGGCTTTAATAATGCATTGTTGGCATTATGGTTAGTAGTCCTTAGTGATGATGCTTATATGGCTAAATGATACATCTTGCTATGATATGGTTATGAGTTTTCCATGATAAAATCTCATATGATTCTTGGGTTTACATAGTTGGTGTTCTGATCATATTTGTGGATGAATATATGGTGCTTACATGGTGATCTTCATAAGGATAAGGAGAAGTACAAAGCTTGAATACACTTGATGATGAGTCACTCATATGTTGTTGTCGTCATATGCATAAAGATCATATAATACAATTATGATGCAAGATTCCTATAGTTCTTGACACTCATGTGGATGAGGATTGTTGTTGTTGATGATATCAAGAAGTCTTGACAAATGATCTTGAGCTCAAGATACATAGTGTTGGATACATGAATGATTACTCAAAGCTGCATTGTTGGAGACATGATGATGATGAGTTCTTACATATATGATGATAGGTTGGTACTTACATATGTTGATTGATGCAGATGTTCCCAGAGTGATGGTACTTGTATCATGCAGATCTTGATGAGACGGCTATGGTGTTTTTCACATATGATATAATGTGAATGATTTTGTTGCTGGTCTAGATGCTGTTGATAGATTCTTATGGAGCAGATCATACATTGTGTATGATAGTTGCTAATGACTATCATGGTCTTATTTAGATGTTTGGTCTCTGTTATAAATGTCATATCATTCAATGTAAAGGTCATATCAAGACTCATGATGTAATAGTTTGTCTCTATCTATTGTAGTCATTAGATGAATCCCTTTTGGTCATATGTTGTAATTTGTACCCCCACTATACATGCCAAGGATGATGTAATATTTTAGTCATGTATAAACATTTGGTATCTGGTGTATCCTCACTTGGTTGGGTGGATAAGTCAATATTGATATATCCCCACTTGGTTGGGAGATGGATGTATGTATGAGTCTTTGGTGATAGGAAGCTCACTTATGATGTATAGGGTCATGTTCTTTCTTGTAGAACATCTTTTTGCAGACCTTGCTTACAGTCAGGGGGAGCATGAACATCACAATTCAACAGAGCAGAGATTTCAGCATGTACTCAGAGGAAGCATGGACAGATTGCTACACCTTGGCATATGCAAAGGGGGAGCTCATTCAGAAATTTCAGCAGGTACTTAGGGGGAGTATGGACAACGGAATGTTTATCAATGAAAGAGAATATATTGGTCCGCCCTTTGCCCTTGATGTCAAAGTGGGAGAGTGATTTTGTGTTGTTTCCATCAAGTCCAAAGGGGGAGATTGTTGGCATTATGATGCATGTGTTGTACTTGATGGCAACCCACTCGTAGAAGAACAACTAACTTATATATAACTAGATGAATCTATAGAAGAGATATTAGATGTGACAGAATACATGGGATGTAGGAAAACTTAAAGGAATCAGATGACAGTTCTCAATACGACAAGTTAGTTTTGCCATCAAGTCCAAAGGGGGAGATTGTTGGCCTTATGATACAAGTGTTGTCCTTGATGGCAGCTCACACAGATGACAGATCATAGTGCAACAGGTCAGTAGCAAAGAGTTGATGATCAGACTACAAAGAATGAAGAAAGAAGAGTATATACGCAGGTTCACTATGTACCAAGTCGCGTACATATGCATGTTATATGCAGGTTCACTATGTACCAAGTCTCGTATATACACAGGTTCGCTATATACCAAGTAGGGTATACACGCAGGTTATACATGCAGGTTCACTATATACAAAGGCGCGTATACACGTGGGATTGCTGATCAAAAGTCGTGTATGCATATGCACGCACTTTCATGCACGGAAAAGCGCGTACATGTGGGAAAGCTTATTTTTGGGTCCGTGGTATTTAGAACTATGGTTTTGGTCCTTGGTATTGCGTTCGAAGTGTTGAACCCAGGTATTGGGTCCCTAGTATTCGTTCTAAATGGTTTTGGACCATGGTATTAAGTAAGGCCTAAGACTATAAAAGGAGAAGAAGATCATTAGGCAAAGGCAATGAATATCTGATGAAGTGTGAGTTCTAGTATGCTGGTTATGGGTTTGTGATGCTGTGATTGATCTAAACCAAGGATGCACCCATGTGAATGATGATGAATGATTGATCGAGATCTTAAGGCTTGGAATGTTTTATCATTATATGGTTTGATTATGGATAGACTAGATCTGAATTATTGACGCATGTTTTATTGTATGAATGTTATGATCTGGGTATGACTGATGTCTAAAACAACTGCAAAGTTATGAGTAAATATTTGTAGATCTATACGCGGGTTGGCTTTGGTGAAAGCACGTATGTACACTGGTTTGATTCATCATAGTAGCGTATACATTATGAGACACGATATTTGAAGTTGCAGTTGGATCTAGTTATTGTTGCAGTGTTCTGTTATCTGTTCTGTGATTGTGTTGTTGACTGGGTCTCAGTGATTCAGTATTAGGTGATTCAGAGATTGATGATGCTAGTGTTGATTGATTTTGTGATTCAATGATATTGATGGGTCCAGTATGAAAATTGGATGAAACATGGCCTTCACATTATGGTGTTGTGCTTCAGGAGTATCTAGTTTGAAAATTTATGAAATGTGATACCTGGAGGAAGAAAGAGAAGATTGTAGCCTTCTATATGTCAACACCTACGTACTAGTACATCAGCTAGTACAAGAGCTAAGGGGGTGGCAGCTCCCTTCCAGTAGCAGCTAGAAAATGAGTGAAGGTTGGAGCATTCAGTAGGCCAGCACCTACGTACTAGTAAATGGATCGGCTAGTACAAGAGCTAAGGGGGTTGTAGCTCCCTTCCAAGAGAGTCTGGAGAACGAGAGAAGGTTGTAGCCTTCTGCAGGTAGAAGCCTGTGTTCTGGTATAAGACTACACTAGTACAGAACTATTGTATAAAGAAGTTTCTTATTAAAAAGAAGATTGAGACGACTTGCAGCAGGTGGTTTTCACCCACATTGGGTTTCCACCTTACATCATGGTGTTCATGTGTGCTTCTTGTGTGTGATGATCTGTTCTATTTTACTACTCCTGTTTACTATTCATATGGTTAATAATGTTCTGATGCACTCATTAAGGATCAACTAACTGAATCATAAGTTTACTAGATATACGCTTGTTGCATTACACACAGTTGCATATACACGCAGTTTGACTTAACTGAAGTAGCGTATATGAATCTTAATATGGAAATGAAAAAGTTTTATTGATTTAATAACACTAATTCACCCCCCCTCTCAGTATTATTTCCAACACCATTATCATGAACAAACCAAGGTAGTGCACCCCCTTCGTTGCCTCTGAAATCGCTCAAGCTATTCCACTACCCTTCTAGGATTCTAGCATAGGCCAGCTAGTAAGTCTCAAGGTACAATGGCTCCAGGAGTTGTAGCTACCCTCATGTGTCTCTAGGTTCCACACATGGATACCTATGCCAACACTTCCCACTCTAGGGCTATAGCCTTCCCCATGGCAAGATAATGAGAAGTGCACTCACACCCAAATCCACCTAGTATCCTTAGGGTTATAATGGCTAGGTCACTCTTTGAATCTTCTCAAATCAAACATAATAGCCATACTAGTACAATAAAATGGCACTTTAATGGTAGATGGTAGTTTTATATGCATGGTTCCATTTGACACATGGCATCCAAGTAGCCCATTTTTGCCTTATTTAAAACATAAGATAAAACCTCAATATGGTTTAGGGAATATTATCATAATTATTTTAACACTAGCTACCTTTACCATTTTGGGGTTATGTTATAATTTCTACTTAGGAACATATCTCCTAGGTTTATAACTTAGGTTATGAATGGATTCCTCTCCCTCTCATGAAGTCCCAATCCCCCGTCTCTCTTATTTGAATTGGTTTGCAATGGCAGTGAATTTTTATAATATTAGTGTGATTACATATTTACATAGTTAGCCTTGGTTTCCTCTTAGCACATAGTCTAACTAGCCTAAAATCACATAAGCACTATTCCATCAAAACATATAAACACATGCCAAAAACACTTATATACTCATGGGCACATATGTCCAACTCATACTTGTTGCATATGTGTTATATTCTTGCATGACTATCCCCATGTGTTGTGCATTGTGTTGGGTGTAGGAGGAGGTCACGAGGAGGGGGGTGGGAGGGGAAGGGTGGGGGGGGGGGGGGGGCACGGTGATGAAGCCCCCATTTCATGTGGGTTTACGGGAAATTCCCTTGAGAAAAATGGTTTGTTTTGATTCTATTTTTGGCAGTTTTCTACACATGGTTTTCACCATTAGTGGTTTTGTGGTCCATGGTAGTTTAGCTCATTGTTTGAATTTTTTAAGGAACTATGGTTGTATTCTAATTCATGGTAATGGATTGGTTTCATATGGATTCTACAAGATATATATTGTAAAGTAATGGTGTACAAAAGAATATATTAAAAATATTCTTGTTGATTTTCTCGGTTTGTGTTTCTAGGATAACATCTCCACGTCAATGTGTGTGTTTTTCATTGCAGCTTTTATGTTTTATTAAGAGTTTTTCCATAGAAATTACATTCCCACACCCCTTTATTTATGCACTATTCTTGGTGCATTATATAAATAAGTAAGGTAAAAACTCATCATCCTTAAGCTCTGTTTCCTTTTAGGTACTCACTTTAAGCATTTTTTCTTCAATTGTTCCTAATCATCCATGGAGAAAATAAATATGTTATAATATTTATCACATGATATGTATCTTATTTTCAAGATTTTTTAAATCCTAAATGTAATCATTTCTAAAGAACAATTTTACATTCATAAACCAATACTTATATATATGGTTATGATGTGCTTCTCCAAGGCTTCCACAAGGAAGAATATAGCCTTTCACATACCCTCATGATTCCAGTCACATGCATTTTTGAGTCGCCTCTTGCTTTGCATACTCACCCTCTGAGCTTAGGTATCCCCTTCTCTACATTGTAGTCCTACAACCATTAAAAGGATGTCACATGGAATGGTGTCAAAAGCAGTGGGATCCTCCCATCTCATAGAATGTTAGAATGGTGACATGACAACCATAAGGCCTAGGTGGGTTCAAAAGAGTGTGAACGTGCAAAAGTTTTTGTTGCATGAAATCCATGTGTTGAAGGGGCAGCATGCACTATTATGTTTGTGTCCAATAAAAAAATGAAGGGTAATATATGGGTATGAGGGCCATATTGACAAGGTATTGTTCAAAGTCATTCTTGTATACCTTTAAGCTATTGCATAATAGAGATTCAAAGGCATTTAACCTAGTTCAAGGTGCCATGATATCTAAGAAATCAATGATTTTTCATGTTTTAAACAATATTTTGGAGCCATAAATTTTCAGGGCATTTTTAGGCCCTAAGCAACATTTTTAGATGTCGAAAATTTCAAGGACTATATGTGCTTATAGTACACATAATCATACTTGTCCAAAATGAAAGAGATAAATAAGGGGCTGATGAGATATTGCAAATGAAAAATAGAATCGATATGATAAAATTATACATAAAATAGTCAAGAGGATAAATTAGACACCAATTTACTTTCAAGAGGCGTATCTTGTAGCTTTTAGCTTAGAATGGAGCATGGAAGTAATCAATAGAAAGATATTGGGTGGTATAATATATAAATGGAGTCATAATTCAAATATGGGAAATGAGTTTCTTTGAAAATTAGTTGAAAAATGATGTAGTAGCACAAGAGTAAATTAGGAAAAATGGGCCAAACATTAATAGGCCGTAATGTTTAACATAGAATTCAAATCCGGTCAAACAAATAGTTAATGAAAATCTGTTTAGGAGGAGAATCCATCAATCAACACAAAATTCTTAATGGATTAGGAACCCTTCTCAAGAAAACCAAAGAAGGATACTGATAATAATTTCATAACTATATATATGTTAGTTGGCTAATGGGGGTTGTTACATGAACATTAAAAAACTATATATGGGAAGCATGTAGCAGAATTATAATTAATATCAAGGATATGGAAGATTCTCAAGGGTATTAATAATAACCATAAAGAGAAGGTCAAAGAAATGAATGTTAGTATGGGAAATGTTGAAACAAAGTAAAATGGACATGGAGAGGGAAAATCAAAGAATAGAGAATTGGTGGAGACCATGAGGAATCTCAAGATGGAGGTGCTTAACTATAAGGTGAGTAATGAAACGTTAATAAGATCCCATAAGGAGAAAAATCACCTCAACACTTATAATTTTTAAATCCCAAATCATTTGTAGAAGTAGGTAGATAAGGTATCAAATTCAACATAGGTAGAGGAACACAAATACTAGATTAAGAAAGAGAGGCCAAAAGATCAATACACTCTAGGGGTGCTAGTAAGCATCAACACCACTTACCAAAACATTTATATAATAGGGATTATGATCTGTAGAGTAATTATATTGTTTTTAGTCCACATAAATTCTTTCATGGTGGAAAAAATTGGAGAAATTAGATTACCAAAGTAATTTAGCATCGAGAGCGAGTTTGGAGAATTAGGTTTAGAAACATTCTATGGCTAGTTTGATTCCTTAAATGAAATTCTTTGGGTGAAACTTTGCTAATTAAGCATGACACCCTGTAGTGCTATTATACACTCAAATACTTTTCCACTGATGGAAGAATCATATCAATCGAAGTTCAAACGCAAAAGTTATGACTCTTAGAATTTGACCTATTGTGATTGACTACCATAATTCAAGAGGATTCCAAGTCAACCTTTGTTACTCATGGAAAAGTGGATAGCCATTTGGGTCTTATGAAGAATACTCTTGAAGGGTTGAGTTGTAACTCAAATTGAGGGTTGAATGGATCAAATTTAATAATTAGGTGGTTATCGAGTTGTGTTATAATTGGGCCACTAAGAGGAAAAGGGGTTTGATTCTATTCTAGTGCATTTTGTTCCATAGTAGAGTAAAGTAAACGAGAGTGGATAAAGATATGGAAGAACAATTATGTACCATAGTAGCCCAAAAATCATAGGTCTTACTCCTTTTTATTTGCATCGTTTCCATTTAGAGAAAACAGAGAAAAGTAACATCACCTTCCAATTAGGTTTTCATCTAAGAGAGTTTCCTAGGTCATATCTTGGTGTTATTGTGGTTTATGGGTGATATTTTTACCAGATCTCTATTTTATGAATTTTATATGTTGCATGCATAAATCCATAAATTTAAGGAACATTAACCCTCATAGTATAGATTTTGGATTTCAATACATTTTTATTAGATATATTGTGACAAATTGTCATTTGGAATATCCATGACAATTTATAAATAATATTACATTTATTTATACTCCAAAAGTATCCCAAGCATCTCATCAGTTAGACATTATAGAAGGAGGTATGAATTGAATGAATTGCAAGTAGATCGTAGGAAGATCAAGCCTCCCAAATTTTATGGTGATCACTAGAAAGGTTATCCTAGTTGTTAATGATGAGGAAGTATCTCAATTTGTATACTTAATCATCCATTTGGGTGGCAAAAACTACAATTTATCATTTTCAAGGAAAAACATCAATGTAGCATGATCAACTCAAGAAATCCAAGCACTTGGATGAGAAGAGGATCTCATGGACGTAGTTCAAGAGGTATTTTTATAAGAAAACATTTATGAACACTGTTATGATAAAAATATGCAAGAATTTTATGAACTCAAGCTTGGGAGCATCCCCATGGAGGAATTTGAAAAAAAAACTCTTAAACTGTTGAGGTATGTGAATTTTATTAAGGATGACATGGTCAAAATACAAATATTTTTAAGTGGGGTTCATTCATTTTATAATGATAAAATTAGATTTGATGAGCCCAAGGCCTTGATATAATCCACAAGGAAGGGAAAGCACCTCTATGAGAAGAACAAAATAATTTGGTCTTCCAGAAATCTAGGGATGAAAAGAAGAGTGTCGACATGGAGCAAATAAAGAAGGGATTCATTTCTCAAGAGAAACTCTCAAACAAATCAACAAACATAGCTAGTCCAAGGTGAACCAAAGAAATCCAATTAATTTGGAAAAAGGAAATCATATCATCCCATCAAATGTGTGGGTTGTGAAGGGGACCATATATATACAAGGATTACCTCCAGAAAGGAGACAAAGTGAGGATGATTCACAACATTAAAGAAGATGATATAGTGGAGGACACATGTAGAAGGATGCCTAGAATTTATGTAGAATTGGAAAAAATGTAAGTGTTTAGAAAAGCACAGTTTCTCAGTATATAATTTTTTCAAATGTGTGTGTGATGTAGCAAAGCTGCATCCTTCCTCAACACGCGAACCTCTGGGTTATGGGTCCATGTTTGGATGAAATTTTTCATTATGCAGTGAAACTGGAAATGGATTTCCGGAACAGGAACTCAATAGCTAGTTCAGATTCCAAGGTTAAGCTACAAAAACAAAACTACGCAACATTCACTCCGATCGCAAATCTCAGATTTAGAGATGCATAGCAAATCGGCATATGGCAATTCAATAATCCTCTACCCAAACGCGATATGCGATGGTAGACTTCAAGACCCATTTTGATTTCCCTTTAATCATGATTTACTCCCAAACCAACAATGCATTGTTGATCACCTCTCACAAACGTGTTATGCATAAAGCATACGAGACAATCCTACGAAATACCTGTGCAAGCTAACGGAATTCAAATTTAAATGAATAAGTTTCTGCCATACTCTGTCTACATGAAGTTCATAGGAACTTCACCCTTAACCCTTGCACGAACAAATGATTAATTTACTGAAAATACAACAAAACAAATCATGAACTCATCCAGATATAAACACGAATTCATTTATATTCATAAACCAATTACAGGCTAAGACCTCACGCCTGAATCACACTCACAACCTTACGGCTACATTGCTTCCTCCTCTCTAAGCACGCACACTTACAATATATATTATCTCCTACAACTTTTTTGAGGATCAGATCTTTTGAGATCAGATCTATTTTAAGATCACTCGCATCCCTAAAAATCTGTGTAACATTAAAAAATTACAAAAAAACTCAATCAGATAGGAGGGAATCTCATCCTCATGCCACGTTGACATTCTGGAAGGTTCACGAATTTCAGTTTTGACTTGGGGTGGTTTTGCTCCTGCATCAGACTCCCAAGGTAAAAAAAAATTATGACCTCCTAGTCATATGCTTCTAGCCTTCGTAATAGCTTAACTTGTGAGCTGCAATCAGCCTCTGCAACAACAAGTCCTCCCTGCTGCCACTTACCTCACCAAGCTCTCCTCTGGACTTGGTCTTTTGGCAAGCTCTATGGTTCTCTCCTCGAACCTCTTGCTGACTAACAATTCTACCCAACACTTCTTTTGCTGGAATTGTTATCTCTAAGACAACTCTACCCACAATTGCAACTGTGGAGTTGCCTCAACAACTTCTACCCAACCGCAGTTGGAAGTTGTTCTCAGCTTCTCTTGAGCACTCCTTGTTCTTAGGCTATTGCAATCTTCTCACCTTCCTCTGCTGCTACCTGCACAAAAATATAAAGACCATACCTTTTTAAATTTGCACCTCCTTCCACAGAATATTCTTTTGCTCTGATACCACTTTGATGCAACAAAGCTGCATCCTTCCTCAAACACGCGGACCTGTGGGTTATGGGTCCACGTTTGGACGAAATTTTTCATTATGCAGTGAAACTGGAAATGGATTGCCAGAACAGGAACTCAATAGCTAGTTCAAATTCTAAGGTTAAGCTGCAAAAACAAAACTACGCAACGTTCACTCTGATCACAAATATCAGATTTAGAGACTTGTAGCAAATCGGCATATGGAAATCCAATAATCCTCTACCCAAACACGATATGCAATGGTAGACTTCAAGACCCAGTTCGATTTCCCTTTAATCGTGATTTCCTCCCAAACCAACAATGCATTGTCGATCACCTCTCACAAACGTGTTATGCATAAAGCATACGAGACAGTCCTATGAAATACCTGTGCAAGCTAATGGAATTCACATTTAAATAAATATGTTTCTTCCATACTCTGTCTACATGAAGTTCATAGGAACTTCACCCTTTACCCTTGCACGAACAAATGATTCATTTGCTAAAAATACAACAAAAAAATTCATGAACTCATCCATATATAAACATGAATTCATTTATATTCATAAACTAATTACAAGCTAAGGCCTCATGCCTGAATCACACTCAAAACCTTACGGCTACATTACTTCCTCCTCTCTAAGCATGCACACTTACAATATATATTATCTCCTACAAAATTTTTAAGGATAAGATCTTTTGAGATCCGATCTATTTTAAGATCACTCGCATCCCTCAAAATTTGCGTAACATTAAAAAGTTACAAACAAACTCAATCATATTGGAGGGAATCTCATCCTCATGCCATGCTGACATTCTGGAAGGTTCACGAATTTCATTTTTGACTTGGGTTGGTTTTGATCCTACATCAGTGTGTGCGTGTGAATCTCTCATACAGTTATCCTTTTTGTTAATTATGTTGTTCACGGTAAGAAAAACATTGTTTATGGGCTAGGTTTTGTTTTGTGCACTCTCTTTTGGTTCTAAAAATGGTTTTCATTGCAGGGGGGTCAACCCCCCTTCCTCCTTCTTGTTCCCCACCACCATATCTAGTGTCCATTACTTTCAATGAACTTGTACAAATTGGTATTGTCGTTAAAATCCAAAACTAAGAAATTTTTGATGTTGGATAGGATTATGAAAGTGTAGGTAAATCTTGGGAAATGGCTACCAGTCTAGCTCAAAGAGGTTTGGCTGGAAAATTCATCAGGGTTTTTCCTTCTCCAAGATCACTAAGGCTATGGGTGGAAATAAACTAGAGACCCTGAGTCAAAAGCCATATTGAGTGTTCCTTTTGCGGTAACAATTTCTCTCCTTTTTATTTGCACTTAAATATGATTGATATTTCCTATTCAAGAGCAACCCTTACTTCATGGGTGCTTAAGGTCTTTACTTGGATTATTGGAAACTATATTTTAATCCCGAGAATCATGTTCCTCATAAGTTCCAATATGGGTAGAAATTCCTCACTTACCTCTTCACTACTGGGATGGGGATACTTTGAGAAACATCTAAAATGCCTTGTGAAGACACATAGATAGAGTAGAGCCAAGAGATTCAATGTCTACATGTGCTCGTATCTATGTAGAAGTAGGCGTTGAGAAAGGAATTTAAGAAGAAATTTGGCTCACATTAAAAAGCATCTCTTTCATTCAATATGTGGATTATAATAAGATCCCTTTGAAGTGTAAACAATGTCATGAGTATTGGCACTTTCGAAGAAGTGCTGAAAAAATGAAGATTCCCTCAAGGAGCAGGAGAATGGGGATCAATGGCTAATATAGAAGATAATAAGAGGAAAAATATGCCAAAATCCGCAAAAGAGCTAGGGTCCACCTAAAAGGTGTTGTAGGGAAAAGTATCCGACTCGGATGACCCTAACCCACTCTAAGGGTGACAGTTCCTTAGCAACAACTGCAAAACAAACTACTGAAAGTTTACTTCTTTATGAAAGCAAAAGAGGATGGAGAAAGCACTAACCGTTGCCTTGCGCTTAATGTCAAATCCAAACTCTCATCTTTGGCCGTTTGTTCCTAGCTCTTTGTCCTTCTGCTCGCCCAGTTGCAATGAGATCCTGCACAATGACAAAGAAGGAAACTACAAGAGGCATGCAATCATAACTGGTTCATGGATTAGTGTAAACCAAACATGCAATCATCACAATACATAATTGAAACAAGAGCACATAGAAGAACCTCAATAGCTTTTATTAATGAAGAAATAAAGGTTCTGAGAGGATTACAACCATTGCAGGCTCCAACCCAGCAACACCTCCCAGCAGAAAGAATTGCTCTTCTTCACCTCTCTCAAACAATCACCCAATAACTCAAGAATGAAACCAACAGCATATCATTACTTTGCACAAAATTCCAGCCTCCTGAGCTCATAGGAGAGAGCTCAATATATAGATGAATTGAGAAAGGATGAGTCAGCTTGCAACTGATGTGTAGCTGCCTTGTGTCCTCTCTCTCTTCAGTTAATCTTTAGTTGATCTTCAGTTCTTGAGTCCACTTGGTGAACCTTGCTTCCACTTGGAGAAACAAAGCCTCTGACTCATCACAAGGCGAAATACCTGACCCAAGTGTCATTTTTGGAAGATTCCAAAGCAATGACTCACTGTGCCACATGTCCAAACTCGCCCAACGCAGGTGGGATTTGTTCTACCTGCTTTGCAACGCAGGTACACCATGGAGCAGTTGTGTTTCAGCGCAGAAGCCTAGTGGAGCACCTGCTTTGATTTCAGGATTGCTTGTTTTTGAGTGTTTTCAGGTGGAGAACTGATCTGAGAGCTGTTGGTTTGCTGACCTTGTTCCTCTAGGGGTAGGAACATCATGTTTAGGGAACTTTGGATCCCTTGGATTATTGACAATTCATGCTTGTTGCTGTAAGGCACAAAATTGTCTATAACAGATGCCCCCTAAAGTATGAGGTCGTTTATCGGGTGAAATGCTTTATTGAGAGGATCCGAAGTTCATTCAATCTGCTGAGAAGTGTCCTGTAATAAGATACAATACAATACATTATTTTTCATACATTTTTCATGATCTAGCTGAGGCGGGCATTCCCATGCTCAGCTTTATAAATACATTTTGGTACATAGAACAGACGATCGTCTGATGCTAGACTGATAATTCTCTGCCGAATTTATCATCCTTTGAAAAGGATGATCATCTGTTGCAATGATGTACATATCAAATGTCTTTATGTCCTGAATATATATCGCAGCCCGGATGGATGAAACTAGATCCGGGGTCTTCAGTCTCTTCCGATCTTCACTCGATGTACAAGTCGATCCATGTGAGAATTTCTCAAAGTCGAACATGGAAAGACATCACTTGATTACCGGTCAATGATGTAAACCGTTAACAAGCGCGAGAGGAATCACCGATAAGGATGATGACCCTCAAGGTACGGCAGTACAATCTACATGGTGGGAATAAAGGACTTGGCGTCGACCACCATGCAAAATCTTCTGGTCGAAGGTCATTGATGTATACCTGTCGCCGAAAGTGAGAAACTTGCCATTGAGGCATGCAAGCTTCAAAGTACTGAGGGGGGTGTTCCTAGATCAACTGCTTGGATAATGAGCTGATGTCGACAAGGAGCGATCCGTCAAAGGAGGGCCTTAATGAATCCCACATCAGTGACACGGAACGGAGCTAGTGATTATGATGAGGTGAAAACAAACTGTGATGTATGATTCAGGGTGGCGGTCATGAAGTGGATGAAGGATAATGTATGGAAGTGGGTGGAACACGGTTGACTCTTTACAGAACCACATCTCTTGAACATATAACGACACTGATGTGATGGATTGGTAGCATTACCCCAATGGTGGATGGTGTGGCGAGGACCATGATTCTGCGACCGGTGAATGAAACAACCCAACCCGATGTGCTACGGAGGACAAAGTGTCATGTTTAAGAGCGACTTGCTACCATTAATGCTGTGAGGTTCTCCCAATTGTTCCCCAGTCATTGCTGACCAGTACCTCTTTATTTTTGTCAAGCTTGAGGAGGATAACATATGCTTGTTCTATAACCTGCCCTTCGGGCAAGCCCATCGCTATGTTTTAACGAGCCTAGCGATAGGGAAACTCGTTCTCGTCTAAAGACAAGTTTGCCGCTATTTAATCATTTTAACGAGTCTAACGACAAAGAAAACTCGGTCCTTTTCATTTTTAGAGAGTCTGAAAAGGCACGAAAAGTTAACTCCAAAATTCCTTTTTCGTCATCTAATCCCTTAAGTCCGAAAAAGTTTAAAACAATACAGAAGGGATGAATTTTCGGTTGCTTTAACGAGCCGAACAAAACAAGCGCTTGATCTTTTTGTGCAATAATCCCTCAGGTCCAAAAAGATTAAAATCTAGAGGAGGGATAGCTTTCCGGTCGCTTTAACGAGCTGGAAGGCCAAAACTCGGCAAACTTTTCATATTTTACGAGTCAGTGAAAAGAGCTCAAAGAAGACTCGCCTTTTGAGGAACGAGTGATGAACAGGGATAGCAGCAGATTCCAGGTACAGGTTGGAATTCTCCAATCACGGCAGTGTCACAAGGATGGCTAAGTGAAATCACTTTTCGCAGCTGTTCCTCAAAATGGGTAAACAAACATATGGAGGTGAACGATTGGCCAAATGAACGGATGGAGGTGATGGCATATAAACACGACCAAGGGCTTTTAATATGGCTTTCAAAGGTTACATTTCTCGAGGTTGTTTACCGGTTCATTTTTTCTGGGTGAGCTTGAACTGCTAGGGAAAGATTGCTCACAATTTACGTTTATTTTTTAACGAGCATGAACTTCTGCACAAAAACTGCTCGATTCTTGTGTTTATTTTTTAACGAGCATGAACATTGCTAAAACTGCTCGATCTTATGCATGCCCCCAGCATCATAGTGACGCATGTCAAAGGAGGGTGCCCCCCAAGCTTCATTGCATTCAACTTGGTGGTTGGAATGAAGGTTTACCTTTGAGTTTTGAAAAGGGGATTTGTTTCATTTTTTAATGAGGTTGACATAGTAAAAGAACTATCCTCATGTCTCCTTGTTTCATTTTTTAACGAGGTTGACACGAGATAAGACCCGTCCTCGGGGCCCACTGTATTTACAATATTTCCATTAGGGCGACGATCCATGCTGAAAAAATATTTAGGAATCTTCTGAATCCGTTGGATATAGAAGATTTCATATTGTAGGTTTCCACTGTGGCTACTTCCGCCAGATTACTTGCCGGCGGTAGGGCAAAAGTACCCATTAAGGTAGGGTCTTTTAGGAGACCTACTCCGATATTTTGGAGTGATTGATTACTTTCATGGATCATTGTGCTGCTTCCCGTAACTTGAGAACTGTTGGGGAGAAATGTTTGTTGGTCGACGATTGTAACTTTTCCTTGAAAAGGAAATACAATCCTCCTGTAGTAGGTCGACACAACTGCAGCCATGGCATATATCCAAGGCCTTCCCAGTAGGATGTTGTAATCAAGGCTCCCGTCGATTACTTCAACATCAACTTCTATTGTTTTTCCCCCTAGTTCAACTTGCAAGTTACTTAAAATCCCGTATGGAGTGTATGATCGTCGATCAAATGCTTTTAATGTCGTTGACGATTTCGACAAGGGTGGTGAGCCTAAATTTTTCCAGCAACTCATCGACATAAGACATGTAGATGCCCCCTCATCAATAATTGTTCGATGAACCGTTTTGTTGAGGGCTTTCACTTGAATAAGGAAAGCTAGTTGAGCTGGTAACTGAGGGTCATATCCTTTATGATTAAAGGCCACAAGATTGGAATCCATTGGGCCAATCCCACCTATTGCTGATAATAAAGCTTGCTCTTGGGAGGGGTAATTTTGTGGTACTTCAAGTGTCGACATAGTGGACGGCGATTGGGCCAGGTCCTCTACTATATTATAATTCTGTGCTCTTTTGGCACGAGAATTAAATGTCGATTTGTGTACTACTCCCTTTGGCGACTTTATCATTGGCTCAGGAACGATGGGTGGCACAACTTCAGTCAAAGTTGTTGTTGAACTACTAGGTCGTTCATTAACCTTGTTGTTCGACAGCTTTGGATTCCCGTAATCTTTATTCCTTGTCGAAATCAAAGCATCATTTTGTTGCTTAGATATTGACAACATTAGCACTTGCGACGGGGAAGCATTTCCTCTATCAACCAGATTTGTTCCTCGATTCGAAAACGGATCTGATAACACAGCTGAGGTTTGCGGACTCTTAAAGAATCTTTTAAGCTCTGCTTTGTATGGACATTCTCTCATCCAGTGATCCTCATCACATATCTGACACCCAAAAGGTGGTTTCCTATCTCGAGGAGGGCTTGAAGAAGTTTTTCGAGGAGATGACTCTCCTTGTTTCTTCTTCTTCCCTTTGTTTTGAGTCTTCTTGCTTCCTGGTTGATTGGTTTCTTTGCCTTTATCTGCTGATACGGCATTTACTTCTGAAGCAAGAATTTCTTCTTGAGCATTTTGATTCGAATCCTTACGGGCCTTCTTGGGATTGGCCTTTCTCGGATTTGCGTTTGCCATGCCAATCACGCCATCGCCGGCATGAGAGTCACTATTTGATCCAGGAGGAGGAGGGATTGAAAACTCTGGTCTAGGGGCGTCTGGTATTTTGTCATAGAGCGTGCCGGACTGAGTATATACTAAATCCAAGTATTGTGCACGAGCGATAACTTGCTCTTCTGTTACGACTCCTCCCTTTGCTACATCTTTCGTTATAGCCGGAAGTAATGACTTTATAAACCACTCAGCTAAAAGCTTATCAGGAACGTATGTTTTAACCATTCTTCGTCGACGTCGCCACTCATGTATATGATCTGATATATGAGTTGCGGTTGTCTGTTTGAAGTTAGTCAATATCTCTGTTCCCGTTTCATACCTTATTGGTAATTGAAAGTGGGTCAAGAATGTCGTGGCAAGGGAGCCAAAATTGTCGAACGAAGCTCTAGGCAATTCTATATACCATTTTGCCGCTGGACCTGTCAATGTCCTCTGAAAGAGGCGAAGCCTTATTGAATCGTCATTTAAAGTGTTCGACGAACACCATAGATGAAATGTCATCACATGATTCGACGGGTCTTCACCTGGATTTCCATTGAATTTAGGAATGTCGGATGGAAGTTTGTGCGGAATCACTGGCCACCAAGGGGCGTAAGCAATTGGATCGTTTGTTAACCGATGTAAATCAGGCAACTCTAAAGTCGCCACGAATGGTAACTGCTGGTTCAAGTTAGGTGAAGCGTAACCAGGATACGATGGAATCGCCTGAACAGTCGGTCTTTGCATACCAGCATAATGGAGTTGATGTTGGTATGATGAATACGGTTGATGGACTTGACCACTATAAAGTGGTTGATTTTGACCATTTTGAATATATGGTTGTCCAGTATTCACAAATATTTGCTGTTCAGAACCTTGGTACACTTGTTGGAATTGCGGCTGTTGGTATTGCATTATCCACGGTTGCGACACCATGGGTTGTTGCGCTACACTAACCATTGGACCAAGATGTGGGGTAGTTGTACCCAACTGTACTTGTGCTGCCCTACCAGTAGGTGATTGCGGTTGGGTCATAGGGTCAAGGGGCTGTTGCATGAGAACCTGAGCAATCTGAGGTTGACATACAACAGGCATTGTTTGAACTTGCGACACGGTCACAATAGCCGGTGTAGTTGGGATGTTTGTCACAGGTACACACTGTTGCATAGAATATACAACTCTCGGTGGCTGGGATAGCATAGGTACCCAACTACTCGTTGTAATTCCGCCATAACTTGAATAAGGTTGAGAGCTCCCGTATGGGTACTGCCCCCCATACGGTAGCAACCCAGAACTCAAGGCAACTGCCTGTCCTGGAGGACTAGATGGCCTAATTAGATTCCCAAAAGGGTCAATTTGATGAGCCTCACCATGAGAGTTACCAGACATTACTCCGGAACAAACAGGAACAGACCATACTGTCGAGATAGTCTCTTGGTGGACTCCTTCTAGCGACTGCGAGCTAGTTGGGACAGATGGTATGCCGGCGAACATTGTTGGATTTGCAGCAGGTAATTCTGCTGTCGCCGTGTCACTTGACACAGTCCTAGATGTCGACGGTTGTTCAGTCATTTTTAGTCTATCCAATTGATCACCTAGTGATTCTACAGGAACTTCCACTGGTGATGGACAAACTTTTGTTGTAGCAGGGAATAGAGTGACCCCTACTCCAAACTGAATTGGAGTGGATACTTGCGGTTCCTCTATAATTTCCTCTATCACAATCAGACCAGGTGGAAGAGGAAGACCGCCAGGTCCGTAAAAGATTTCCGGTGCCGAAGAAGGGGTTGTATCAAAAGCGACAGATGTTTGAGGCGCAAAACTCTCTGGACCAGTTACAGATGGAACTGGTTCAGTCATACAAGTATTTGCCCCCAGACTAGGATCAGTATTACTGTCCCTCTGTGGCAGTTGAACTTCTTCTGTGGAGGCAGGGTTTCCGGAAATGTTTGGAGTGACCAGAATCTCAGATGTTGTTGGAACACTTGTTCTAACTTTTAAAGGAGATTTTGAACTGGTTCGACGAGTTCGCTTTGCCCGGATTGTTTTCGATTCCGGAGACAAAGATGGTTGACTCGCAAGCCTCCGAGAACGACGGATATTCAATTGACTTTCTTCCACGATTGCGGATTACTTGATCAACTAAAATATGAAGGGAAAATTTGTGTTTCCGATTTGAATGAATTTTATTAGACGCTTTTAAACATAACTTTGCTTTTTCATGTTTTAAGAGTCGAGAAAAAGCTAAAGATGACTCTAGTCGCCTTCGATGTATTAACGAGCCCGAAGTGACAAATGCTCGGTTGGACCTTTTCAGTTATAGAGTTTGAAAAGGGCCAAAAGAAACTGCTCTGGAGATCTAGGCAGAGGGTGTGCCAAACCTTTCGCGAAACCACAGAATACGTTTTACGGTACGGGTGGTCGATCTTCGTGAATGCTGTGTTCACTGCATCGCGATCAGTAGGGCGGCCGACACTGCTTCCTATGGATAAAGGATAATTGCCTATAGGGGTCTCCCAATCTATACTCGACGGTACGTGGGAGCACAACTCCGTATTAGTGCCACCGACTCTCAGGAGGAATCACCCACCTTCGTAGAGATCGACAGTCACTATGTTTAACGACGCCAGAACACGTCTCTACCTAGACCTCTAGATGTTTGCGTTATGTTTCAAATGCGTTGTTAGGTTCATTCAGTATATTTTAAGTTGATCTTTTTAAAGTTTGCCTTTCAAGGTTCACCACGAGATGTATATGACAAATTCCTAAATGCAGCCTAAGATGAGAAGCAAGCTTTTTCAAATCTTTTTGACTGATGAAAATCTTAACTACTGAGAGAGAAAGAAGGCAAATTCTTTTCACACAGTTCATACAGCACAAACTAATGCACTTTCTCCTAAATCATCATGCAAACTTTTTTCAAATGCAAAATGTACAATGCATGTATTTTCTTTTCCCTTTCTTAATGTGGATGGATACAAAAAGAAAGTGGTTATATAACTTTGATTTCGATTTAAAGCGAAAGTAAACAAGCTTGTCCAAAATCAAAAGACACCTTAAGATTCACTTGCTTAATCACTGGAAATACATGAAATCAAACCATATGAACGAAAGTAAAACGACTAACCAGCTATGGACAGCAAACAAGCTAACTCTTTAGACCAGCAAAACGCCTAACACAGGTTCAGATCTAAGAGGCCTAAAGCATGACTAGTTTACTTTTCGTTATGGGAAATTGTAAATGAGTAAGAAATACAAAGAACAAGTACAATTTCGTTATATAACAGAGGCAGAATGATGGCAAGTAATATTGGTTTCAAAACAGGCACAAGACTGACACCTAGTAGCAAAACTAAGTGAAAACAGGCAAGAGAAAGAAGGAAACCCCAAATGCACTAAGCAAATTTGGGCCAACGCAGGCTCTGCACAGTCAAACTGGCTCTCAGCGCAGGTAGCTAGTTCGGGACCTGCGTTGCAAAGCAGGTAGCCTGTGTACTACCTGCTTTGGAAAACGAGAGTTGCGTTTTCACAGTTTCCGGGTCATAATTTTCTCAAAAATGCACGGTTTTTGCTCAAATCAGAAGCATTCAGTCAAGCATACTCAAAGGGATGATTTAGAAGGTACAAAGCTATCACTAAGAGCTTACAAGGATCTTTGTAGATCAGCTCTTCAAATCATGAATCTGCTCAGAAAATGAGCAAGAGTAGCTGCCCTCTACTTCGCTTTTGATATAGTCAAAAGCTTTTCGATTTGGTACTCTTTTCTTCAGGAAATGAATAGCAAATATACTACAAACACAATCAAATGGATACGATCCCCAGCGGAGTCGCCAGTTTGTTGTAGGGAAAAGTATCCGACTCGGATGACCCTAACCCACTCTAAGGGTGACAGTTCCTTAGCAACAACTGTAAAACAAACTACTGAAAGTTTACTTCTTTATGAAAGCAAAAGAGGATGGAGAAAGCACTAACCGTTGCCTTGCGCTTAATGTCGAATCCAAACTCTCCTCTTTGGCCATTTGTTCCTAGCTCTTTGTCCTTCTGCTCGCCCAGCTGCAATGAGATCCTGCACAATGACAAAGAAGGAAACTACAAGAGGCATGCAATCATAACTGGTTCATGGATTAGTGTAAACCAAACATGCAATCATCACAATACATAATTGAAACAAGAGCACATAGAAGAACCTCAATAGCTTTTATTAATGAAGAAATAAAGGTTCTGAGAGGATTACAACCATTGCAGGCTCCAACCCAGCAACACCTCCCAGCAGAAAGAATTGCTCTTCTTCACCTCTCTCAAACAATCACCCAATAACTCAAGAATGAAACCAACAACATATCATTACTTTGCACAAAATTCCAGCCTCCTGAGCTCATAGGAGAGAGCTCAATATATAGATGAATTGAGAAAGGATGAGTCAGCTTGCAACTGATGTGTAGCTGCCTTGTGTCCTCTCTCTCTTCAGTTAATCTTTAGTTGATCTTCAGTTCTTGAGTCCACTTGGTGAACCTTGCTTCCACTTGGAGAAACAAAGCCTCTGACTCATCACAAGGTGAAATACCTGACCCAAGTGTCATTTTTGGAAGATTCCAAAGCAATGACTCACTGTGCCACATGTCCAAACTCACCCAACGCAGGTGGGCTTTGTTCTACCTGCTTTGCAACGCAGGTACACCATGGAGCAGTTGTGTTTCAGCGCAGAAGCCTAGTGGAGCACCTGCTTTGATTTCAGGATTGCTTGTTTTTGAGTGTTTTCAGATGGAGAACTGATCTGAGAGCTGTTGGTTTGCTGACCTTGTTCCTCTAGGGGTAGGAACATCATGTTTAGGGAACTTTGGATCCCTTGGATTATTGACAATTCATGCTTGTTGCTGTAAGGCACAAAATTGTCTATAACAAAAGGGCCCCTCCTCCTCTATGAGGTCCTCAGAATGTGGGGAAATATTCATATCTAGGAGCTGGGAATAAGATTTATCAATATGAAAATCAATTCATTTTATTATAAAATGAAGAGGATGAAGGAGAATAACAAGGGGTTGAAGAACCAGAGTAGACTCAAGGATAAAATGGAGATGAAAAATCCCATGATGAGAATAAAGTTTCAGAACTAGAAGATGACCTTATGAGAAATGTTTTGGAAGAAGATGCGGGTTCAAAAAAGGAAGAAGATTTTAAATATTCATCACAGAGAAATCTCACCTTTATTTCTTGTCCTCGGTTGATGAAAAATCAGAAAATGAAATGGAAAGGAGTTTTGATCCCCCAAAATATACAAGAAAAGTGGGTAGAAAATCTATTGAGGAACTCCACTCGTCTAATGTAGAAAGGGATAAAGGAAAATGAATTCAATCAAGGATTAATTTTACTTCCTTCACACTCCCTAAAAAAAAGAATATGGTTCCTCTTGTTGGAACAAATATCACACTAAGAGGTGGGTTGAATCATTGTTCCGAGAAATTTTACCATATCATAATTTCACTTCAAAAACCAATCATATTATAATGAATTATAACCATATGCAACATATCAAAAAATAGAACAATGCATCATAAATCTATCATCACATCATTAACACATCAAGAAACCATCACATCAAACACAAAGAGACACAATATTTTACTTGGAAATCCGTATGGGAGAAAACCACAAATTCTTCTTATTCTTATACTTCAATTCATTACATAGCTTTGTATGCTCTGACCCACTGGAGGCACCCACCCCCAAAATATGCAAGCTGCTACTTATGGTAGGCTACAACCTGATTTAGGTGTCAAACTAGAAAATGTGAAAGCAACAACTCACTGTAGGCTACAACCTGATTGAGGCACCAACCTTGATGAAGAGAAAAATTTGAGTTGCTCCAAGCTCCAACCTTATTAAGGCACCAACCTCGATTATGAGAAAATTTCAACTTTCTTTAGAATCAAACCTAATTGAGGCACAAAACTCAATAATTATCAAGATATGATCTGCTCTACTCTCCAACTTGATTGAGGCACCAACCTCTATGGAGCCACCCACAACATTCAACCTCTTGCAGACCTCATTTCAAAATCTTTAAAACTGGATCCACTTTGTCTTCAAACAAAATAAGTATTCAAAATGATTAAGTTGATATTGTCATAATGTTTTCCATGCCTTGTTATACCTATCACTACTATGGTTCATCATGTTCATCAACCTCATCATATTTGACTCATCTTGGAACTCGCTTCTACCATGAACTCAAAAACACTGCAATATGCTCATAGGACCTCAAAACATATAACATAGATTTTCATCATAAAGGATAAGTCAATAAGGATTTTCAAGCCTTCAAAAATGTCCACTATTGAGCCTTGATCACAATGCTTATTCCAGATTCCAGTTTGGACTAGTAATGGACCCATAAGCTTAGATAAATAATATAAAACAATATATTAAATTAAGGGCTCTATAATTTGACCCTTTATGGGCATGATTCTACAAAATGCCAAGATTCTAGTAAACAATTCTACAGAAAAGTCATTTGTTGACCACTTAAATGTTCTAAAAAATACAAATCATAAACAAAAAAATAAATTTTCCAACTTGACATCCATTGCAACTTGAACTTGTGCCTCGGTGCACATAACAAGAACCTGCTACCAATTGGACTATAAAACGAGGCTTTTAACAGCTTGCTCCTGAATTCGTTTTGTTATTTTTGAACTCGAGTCAACATAAAGAGCATAGGAATTCGACCTTGTGACTAGTAGGTGAAAAGTTTAGGGGCTAATATTCATAGGTGGGCTAATTTTCCATGTTTTTTTTCCAAAAAAGCATTCACCAATTTACATTTTTTTTCTAAAAATGATTCGCCTAGATTTTATAGCATAAAATTATCTCATCTTAAAAATCACCAAAATTTTATAGTTTCTATATTAAATAATTATAAATTTGAATATTTGTAGAAAGATATTTCCAAACATTTTACAATTTGCGTATTAGGGACCAATAAGATTCGCCAAGGTTTCTAAACTTGAAAAAAGAATTTGATCCTTAAAATTTTCCTTGGTGACTATTGAAACACAACACAATAATTCAACGCCAAAACCATATATCATTTGACCAATTTGTCAACTCATATATCAATATGCCAAATCATATATCAATATGCCAAATCATATATCATTAGACCAATTAGCTAATATAATGTCGATTATCCGTTCAAGTGACTTGCAAAATGATTCAGTGGTTTGGTTGCGGTCATGCCAACATGAGGGTTGTAGGAATTCGACCCTGTGAATAGACACATTGTAACTTTAATTCAAAAAACTCATATATCATTTGACCAACATGTTTTCTCATATGTCAATGCACCAACTCATATATCAATTGAACAATGATCCAATATAGTATCGATTACCCATTTGGGTGACCTGGCATATGATTCAATGGTCTAGCTACCATCATGTTGACATGAAGGGTGCAAGGATTAGACCATATGATTGGTCACACTATAATGTTTAATTCAACCAACTCATTTATCATTCAACCAACATCTACTTGTCTAGGTGACTTCATATATGATAAATGACTAGCAATTTGTTTCACAAATAAAATATCAATCCTCCTCAGTCAAGTGTACACTACTACATTTGGGCAGAAATTCTGACTGCGGATTTTGACGGAACAGATAAAATCAGAAAGAGTGTAGGAAGTTAAATGTAATTTTTTTTTCTAAAATCCTGATGTCGTCGAATATCCATTTTCCTATAATCCCTCCTATTGTTGAATATTCGACAGGAGTTCTTTTACCATCGAATATCTGACACTATATCTAATATGAAAATGTTTTTTCAAATTTCTGACAAATGGCAAATAATTGCTTCATAACATTCAATTCCACCATTAATGGCTTTTTGTGATGACAACGTCTAATATGGGACCACTTTAGGTTGATTTGTTTAACTAATTAAAATAAATATAACATTAATATTATAATTAAATATAATATTATTAATATTATATGATTATAATACTTTATGTTATCTATATATATATATATATATATATATATATATATATATATATGCCCTCACATCATATAACTTTGAAATAGTTGCTATATATATTATTTGTGATTGTTTTGAAAGGTTGTAGGCATATTTTGATGTTAATTTTTGAACAAAATCACCACTGAAATGTTGGTGACAAAAAATGTCACATAACATTCCTTAAGGAGCACAGGGATACGTGGGATCAACATTAAGGGCTTTTGAGGATAATTTTTTTTATTTCCCTTGTAGAAATTGCAAGGGCTTGAGGCCAAGGAGAAATATAATAAAATAAGCTAAAAATAATTGTAGAGACTATGGACATGTTGAAGGTGGATATGAATATCATTTATTTGTAAGTTATTTATTATATGTCTTTGTATTGTAGATTATTTTTGTAAATGTTTATATGTATATTGTTTTTTAGATTTTATATATTTGCATTATAAATTGTATTATCTTTCTATTGTAAATGTATTGTATAATATTCTTTTGGGAGGTGTTTGAACTATGTTGTCATATTGATGTGGACTAGAAATATTATTTGATTATTTTCATTAAGGTCAATTAAGGGGTTAGGTCAAGTTAGGAGTTAATTACTTTATGGGCTTAGGGATAAGGGTTATTATTTAAGGGTTTAGGGGTTAGGGGTTAAGGGCATAGGGGTTAGGGGTTTAAGGGTTTAGGGAATGGGATTAAAATGTTAAGGGCTTAATGTATGTTTAGGGGGTTAATTTGGACCTAGAGGATTTATAGGTTAATCATGGGTTTTATGGAGAATTATTAATAATTTTTAAAAGTATATTATGAAAAAATATGACATTAAGAAAGACTATGACATCATAATGATGAATGAAAAATAATATCAATACATTTTTTATTATGGTCATGACAATATATCTCAGAAAGTGTTTCACTTCCTACATGTCAAAAAGTGTTTCACTTCCTACATGTCAAGAAAACTAACATATTTCTTATATTTTTTCAAAATATTCTTAAATATCTTGATAAATTGCACAAGCATCATCATTGATTTGTTGTATTTGTTTCTTGGTCTCACCTAAGTTGTCTTTCTCTTTGTATTTGTTATCTTTGTTTTCCTTATATATTATATTTGTAAATTGTTGTTATATCGACATTTCAATATTTTGTACATATACTAATTTACTTTATTGATTTTAATTGTATAGTATCTCCCCCCAGGGCATTGCTCAATAATGAAGAGGTAGTTTTAGTACAAGAGCATGTTCAAGAACATGGAACAATTAATATTGAGGATCAAGCTAATGATCCTATGGAAGAAGATAATGATCTTGATAACATAGTTGAAGAAGATGGGACAAATAGATTGATCCAGGAGACATTTAATATTGTTGGAATGGATAATGATGACAACTAGTATGATGATCGTGCTTTTGATTTAGCTGTATTTGAGAGGGCAACTAAACCTCTTTATGAAGGCTCAAAAAGATCTCTTCTCTCCGATGTATTATTGTTGGTCAACTTAAAGGTGGTGAATGGTTTTTCAAACACGTGTGACAAAACTCCTAAGGTATGTAATATATTTTGTGACATTTAGTACTATATACATGATAAAACAATTATTTTTTCCATTGTTTTTTATGTTAGCACATTGATCTGCATCATCTCATTAATTTGTAACATTTGGATGGAATATGTACGATAAATATTTTTTAGTACATTAACCAATACTATTTTTTTATGTTGTGGATTATTAGGTGAATTTTTGTTACCACTGTCAAAAGTTTTACCTCATACATACCAAGATTTACAAGCCATTATGAAAGATATTGGAATAGATTATCAAGCTATTCATGCACTCCCTAATGATGATATTATTTATTATAAAGAGAATGCGTTGAAAGATGTTGATGATGCTATAAATCCATCAATGAAATGAGTCTCCCCTATGTGAAGTCCCAATTAGACCTCACACCATTTGGAGTAGGAGCCCCACCCATAGTATCAGTCTGACTGCAATGTATTATTGTAGATTTTCCTTGGCTACAAAGTTTAGCACAAGAGAGTAATACACTGGTATCTTCAGATCAAGAAGTGAGTATGCCTTATGAAATGTTCAACCGCAGAAAGTATTAAGGTGCTTCTATTGAAAGGGGGGAGAAAAGTGGGCCCTTTTAAGACAAGTAATAGTACTAATCTAGAAAAGGCACATGAGCATATACATAAGAATGAATCGTTGATCAAGCAGTGAAATATTTCACAAGGAAGCAAAGATTTTTAAAATAAATACAACACACCTTTAACAAGACAAGTACCGAAGTCACCGAAATAACTCAATTTCCTCAGTACAGAAGAGAAACAACATACATCACAAACATTCAAAGAACAATCTTACAGTATTCACGACATATGCATGAAAGTGTGTTGGCTCAACGATCTTATGAATTAAGTAAACATTCCAAGATACATCAAGATAATGAACACCACTAACCCCAATAGTGGAGAATTAGAGAAGTCACTTGCTCCTCCAAGACAACTATCTTCCTCTCCAATGCTTGGTAGGAGGAGCCAAGGTGAAAAGTCCTTTGTATGTACAATGAGGGTGTATATATAAAAAATGAGGTGATCATTCACTTCCCATGTGACTCTTTGGCTACCCTCATGACTGTTTGACTTCTCCATGACCTTTCAACTCTCACCTGACTTTTCACATTACATTGATGACTCTTGGACTTCCACTTTACATTACATCTTCCAATATAAGATTTACACAATCCAAAAATGATGTGGCACATGACGAATCATGACATCACATGACACTGAGGACTTGGATTGCATGATGACATAGTAATGTCAAGACACTCTTTATTGCTGCTTTGTCTTCAATAAGAGATGTGAAATGCTTTATATTCATGAGAGATATGATTTTTTCTTCATATCCACCCTCTAAAGGGTTGTTAATTAGATGGAGACTTCAAGTGGTCCCAATCCTTGATTTTCTGTTGTAATCTGGTGTTTCATTGTCTTCTCACCTGATAATCATCTTATCCCTTCAGCTTCATATTTGTCTTCTAGTATGGTCCCCTTCACCTCTTCCTCCATCATCATCCTATCATGATAAGATAGAGTATCTGTTACTGAAAACCATTCACGAAAAGTCGACATTAGTCTAAAAACCCCTAACCTAACATATTTCATGAACTCACCTGTTAGGGTTGGAACTGGTGACTGGTTGAGTTACTAACTAAGGTATTGCGCAGTTCCAGAGGCCAATGTCCAAGACTAAGGCTTGAGACAACGTAATGTGTAGTTTAGGATAGCCATGTTCAAGGGATTGCGTAGTTGAGGGGCTTAAGAGCTCAAGACTAGGGATTTAGGCTTAAAGATTCCCACTGCATAGTTTTGGAAGGATAGATGCGAAGGCATTGCACAGTTGAGGGACTCAAGGACTCAGTCTAGAGGCTTAAGCCTTGAGACTATGAAATTCACATTTTTGTAGCCTTGGGTAGAGGGACTACATAGTTGAGGGACTCAAGGACTCAGGTTAGAGGCTTAAGCCTTGAGGTTTCCCACTATGTAGTTTTGGAAGGTAGGGGGACTAGGTAATTGCACAATTACACAGTTTAGGAGCTCAGGGCTATTATGTGAGCCTTAAGACTACATAATGCACAGTAATGACTGGGTAGGAGAGATTACACAATTTTGGAGGTTAGAGGCTGCATTTGAGCATTGTGATTACACAGTGCACAATATTGGAAGGAAGTGATTACACGTTGTGTAGTGCTAAGGGACAAGGATGTTGCTAGAGGGTTGAGATTGCATAGTGTGTAGTTAAGGCTAGGAAAAATGAAGTTGAGTGGCCCGGTCGGGGAGTTTTCCCAGTTGGACTAGTTTTTGGATCAGTGAGATGATGATAAGAAAAAGAGAGACTTTGAGCATGATCACACACTTATATCACTTGAATAAATGACAAGGAAAACTCAGGATGCTTGAACAATAGGCTTTCCTCAATGCAACAACTTTGTGACGGCTTCTACCAAGTGGACACAAAATATATACTTTGCGATGAAAGTGGCGACACTCGCACGACAATGATTGAAACTTTGGAAATGAGTGTGAAAGATGTCTACATGATAGGAACAAATCATTATCACAAATATTTCCCCTTGTACCAAGCCAAAACTCTGGTATACACGATAAGCGACTCTTCCCGTGACCAAATATGACACATGCGATATGGAATGAAAAGAGCGAATGAAACTTGCAATATGTGAATGAAGGTGAAAGAGACACATGCCATAGTGAAGCTAACATGAAAACAACACTAATTAGAGTGAAATAAAGAAAAAGAGACAACCAAAAACATGAAAATGACAGTCATGAGAGCAAAGGTGTGTAAAAGTGACAGTTTGAAAAACTCACCAAAATAGAAGTACCAGCACAACCGAGAGTGAGATAATGTCAATGAACATGCACACTAACTATTGACATGGGTTGAGCATAGAACAAACACTGTCTTGACAAAATGCACTAGGCATGTTCTAGCTTGCGTGAAATAATGTGCTATTGAATTCATTACGGAATGAAAATGTGTAAGTAGGTGACTTTGAAACTTGAAATACAAGAAAGGAGCTTAAAATCATAACATAACATTATCGGCCAAGAAGTGACTATGGACAACTTATCGCAAGATCCACAGTAAGCTCCAAAATTTGAGTGTGGGAAAACATTTGGAGGGTGTTTGTCGCAGCAACAACAAAAGACAAATGCCCAAAATGTGATGAGAGTAGATATCAAATTGATAAAGTAACAAAAAGGGTGTTTAACAAGGTTCTTCGTTATATTCACATAATTCCACGTTTGCAACAATTGCTCAGGTGAAAAATTGTAGCATAACTTATGGATTACCGTGCAATGAATTGAAGTGGAGATGGTGTTGTTAAAATTCCTGTAGATGGATCTGCATTTAAGAATATAGAGGAAAAGTGGCCATATTTTAAAATAGAACCTTGTAATCTTAGACTTTCATTTGTATCTAATGGTGTCAATCCATTTGGAGAGCCTAGATCTACTTACTCGGTGTGGCCCGTTTTTGTTATCAACAATAACATTCCTTCATGGAAGTCAATAAAGGGGGAGCACATAATATTGACAATGATTGTTCCAGGTATTAATTTATTTAGAATATATATATTTTTTAGCACAATAACATCTCATTTGTCTTGTTTTTTTTCATAATAATGTCCTATATCTTTTTGTTAATTTACTCATATATGTTCAATTATGCCTTATAATTGTGTCTTATAATTTTTTTTATTTACTCATATATTTAGTAATTATGTATTATATGTTCAATCAATTAGGTAAGTACCAATTCAAAGATATGAATGTATATATTGAGTCTCTTATCGATGAGTTAGTGAAGTTATGGAATGGTGTCACTATGTATGATATCTCTAGACCAATAGTTGCACAAAGGGGATTTGAATTCCATGCAATGTTTGTATGGACAATTCATGATGCCCCAAGGCTAACACATTTTTGTGATATGTTATAAACTTACCCTGCACTTTAATAGTGTTTAATTTTATGAAGTTCATTTCATGTATGTTTTTCAAATAGTTTGACCTTCATTGTACATTCTTAAAATAATTGATATAAAAATTATTCCATTTCTTGCATGTCTTCAAACAAAGGGTAAATATGATTTTCCAATTTTTGGTCCTAAGATGAAATCTCGTCAGTTGAGAAGCTTAGGAAAGGAGGTGTTTGATGAGTATAGGCACCTCCTTTCTAAGAACCATAGGTACCGAAGTACCAAAACCCATATTTCCAATGGGATAGAAGAGACTGATTAAGGCCACGGAGAATGACACCTTGTGCATGGAAGTTGCAATATAATAGATTCTCTCAAGGTATGGATTGAATTGTCTATGTATCAATATACATGATATGCTTGGATTATTTTATCTTTTTAGGGAATTTTCTTCACTATACTAATTGATAGGTTATATTGTTGTTATAATATCTTTACTATGATTCTGTTGTAGGTCATCAAAGCATTAATAATAGGGAACTTCCATGAGGAATGAAAAGTTACCGAGCAATTCAATAAACTCCCCTACTATGAGCACCTAGAAATTGTTCATTTATTTGATACAATGCACATCGAAAAGAATGTAATAGAGACCTCATGGCGAATCTTAGATGGAAGGAGAGATAAAGAAAAACATTGTCAAGATTTGTAATGAAATTAAGGAGGCCAACCATGCATTGCAAAGTGCGATTCATTCAAATAGTGATGAAGACGGCCAAAATATAAGCACCCTTCCATGGTTATTGACAGAGCAGCAAAGCAAGCATGTTAAAGAGGTTATTGAAAAAATTAAATTTCCAACTGGATTTTCTTCAAACATAAAGAATATTATAACAAAGAAACGTGAATTAGGTGGGGTAAAAACTCATGATTGGCATATGTTCATTAAGGTAATTATTTTGGTGTATATATATTTTATACATTGGTGAAACATCTTGTTAATTAGTGTTTTTTTCTACTAATTTGGGAAAAAATAATGATTGATCATTATTTTTGTTACAATATGTTCTAGCTTTATCTCTCCTAGAAAACTTTGACAACAATTTCAAAAAAGTTATATATGATCAGGGAAAATAAATGAGGTCAGTAAAGATTTATGTGCAAAGTGTAATTTGTTCAATAAGTTGTTGCGTCGCATATTTTTTACTACATTTGTTTTTATTATCATCATGTACTATATTATACATTTTTTGTTGAAACCTGTGATTTTCTTGCTTCATTTGTAGATGGTTGGCAAGCATGGGATCGGAGTTTTCTGCCTCTGACACTAGAGTAACCGCTTTCAGATATTTTTGGTGGCTTGTTGCGCTATTTGGGAGTTCTCCTATGCCAGAGATACTCCATAATGTTTGTTGGTGTGGTTGTTGCACTTTCTGGGCTCCGTGATCTTTTTGTTTTATGCTGCAGCGTGCTATGGCCATTCCAATGATTTAACAATGCACGCTTCTATTATAGCAGAACAACGCTACCCTATGGTAGACCTCTATTGAAAACAATGTATATTTCTGTTTTAAACAGAAAACATAGCCATCACTGATAGATCCCGCCTTCTCTGTGTATTTTGGACTTCAGAAGTCCTAAAATGTGGTTTAATTATCCCTCAGGTCCGCCCAAAATAGAAAACATAGCCATCACTGATAGATCCTGCCTTCTCTGTGTATTTTGGACTTCAAAAGTCCTAAAATGTGGTTTAATTATCCCTCAGGTCCACCATCGTCACCATCGCAAGTCGCATTTGGCCTGGCCTGTGTATTTCACTTATATAATGAAATATGCGAAACAATGAAAAAATGCATGAAAGAATGCTTTGATAGACTTCAACTATCATACATTCCACTTCCTAAACCCTTTTAGTTCTGGGCTTCATCGCAATTGCTACTGGCCAATGCTCTCTTCGTATTTTCATTATACAACGAAAATACATGAAATACATTATAATTTTGGCTTTCACGGACTTCAAAATATATATTTTTATTCTGAAACCCTTTCGGGTCTGGGTTTTATTGCAATCGGACTACCCTGGTTCCCTTTGTATTTCATTGAAACAACGAAAATACACAAAAAATGTTGAAAATTGATTAGGCGCGGATCTCAAAATTTATGAATTCCCAACTATAATGTCATTGGGTCCGGCTATTGAGTCACCCACGTGTATGTGTATAGGTCCCACCCCTTGGTATAACGTCGATGTGATATCAGCAATGCGATAAATCGCAATCGCTAATCGCTCAATGCTCGGGTCCTTTATATAACATAAACTATACTCCCTGTCGATGCGACCCACTGATCCGATCATCGGTGATCGCTGATCGGTGGTGTCATGCACCCACCTTTAGATTGTCCTCTCTACTCGTCCGAATGCGATTAGCCACCTAGATCTGGGTCGTTGATCGGCCAGATCTAACGACAGTTGTGCGTTACCATTTTTATGCTTGCAATACTTTGTTTTTGACTGATTTTGAAGTGTTTTAGCCTCCCGATAGTGCATTTTTTCCCTTCCAAGGGCTCTCCTCCCTTGCTTGTTTCGATCTTGGGATGATCTTAAGCACTTTTGAAGATTCAAAGAGAATTTTTAGATCCCTTTGCATGATTTTAAGCAAACCTTGGAGACTTTGGGAGTGTTTTGGGTCCATTTTTGGGCCAAACGTCTCCAAGGCTAACCCTGGCTCCTTCTGGCGATGAAAGCCTCCTTGTGAGGCTTCAAGAAGTACAGAACAATGCCTTTCCTGTAAAAAACAAGATCAAATCTTCCTCCTAGTGTTGCATTGGGCATGGAGTCTATTTAGCATGAAATAAAAGCTTTAAAACAATATATTTACAATACCAAGGCTTAAAATCCTTAACTGAAATAAGGTTCGAAGAACAGCCCATTGAATGGGCCATCAAAAACATCTCCTCCTTCCTCTAATGCATTCCTTTTGAGAAAACAGTCACCAAACTGAAAATTGACCCTTTTTACCTTTCTATGAAAGGTTTCTTTCTCTTGGTCAATGTGTATATCAGCCAATTCATCAAAGACTTGCAAAAGCCTATTGATTTGATCCTCTACTTCAAAAACTTTCCAGCATTTGATATTATCAAGTAGAGATGGTCTATATTTCACCTCCTCTCTGTATGCTTTCAACCTTGGATGTTTTGATTGGGAGGTTTTGTACACCTGTTGAATAATAAGGTCTGCTTCATACTTTGTTGTGTCATTTGTGACCTGAAAAGTTAATATGAAAGATGAATCAATGCATTCTTGTGTGGGGGACACAAGGACTTCACCTATTCCTGCAGCTTCCTCAAAGCAAGCCCCATCAAAGAACATGTACTAAATTTGTGGGCCTTCTTCCTCTGTGATCTGGCAAACTAATTTTTTAAGCTGCGTAGAGGCCAATTGATAAGGCTTGGTAATGTCAAGACCGAGCTTATCCATGACAGCCTTGGGCATTGAATTATGGTTGGCTCTAGTGTCTAGAGGGCAATTGTGAAGGATTTAATCATGAATAGACAAAGAAACATAGAATGATGGGGAGCTGTCTTCACAATTTTCAATCATTGGGTTGAGAATAAGAACTAGTTGGTCATCTTGCAGATTTACATAGTCAATGGAGGCTTGGGTGGTTTTAGGCTCAAGAGCCTCAAGGATAGATTTCTTGAAGGTCTTAGTCTTGACTGGTTCAATCAGAGGCATAGGTATTCTTGGCTCCTGAATTTCTGATTGAAAACTAAATGAAGTAGGGGACTTGTCAAGGCCTCTTACCTCTATGGTTGGAGCTTTGAGGTTGATAGGATCAACTGCTGGTTGCTTCTGCTTATTAGCTTGCTGTTATGCAGGGACAATAGCTTTAGGGACAGGAGTTTCCTTGAAACTATTCATCATAGACCTCAGATTATATTGGTGTTGAGCTTTAGTTTGTAGAACAGCTTCACCATCCCATTCTTGGCTGATCTGGTCATTGAATAATGACTTCTCATAGGCAGCTTTGGTTAAAAAAATGGCGTTACCTTTGTCATCCATACAATGTATCTCATCATCTTCTTCAAATTGCTCTTCTTCCATGACTACATTTTGAAAACGGGTCTTCACCCTTTGGTCTTCATTGGCATCTTTGTTTCTTTGCATGATCTACAACTGGTCGTTTGCCCTTCTATATGGATTTGGATTTGGAGGAGAAAAGGTATTAGGAACCCTTCCTTTCCAAGAATTCTACTCAACCTTTAATTTGGAAACTTCAAAGGCTAATGACTCTATCATCTTGGCCATTTTATCGATCTTGGGATCTGAAGATGATGAAGGTTCGCCCCTCTGTATCCTTCTATCAGCATTACCTTTGAGCTTTTCTGTAGCCATGATGTTTGATTCTACTTCCAAGGCTTCATCTTGCATATCAGCCAAAGAAGCACATAGCCTCTCCCTCAACAGTAAACATAAGTCAGAATCAAAGGAATTGGCATAGATGAGTCTAGTAGAGGTATTAGTGGGTTTCAATTCAGCTGGTATCTTGTTGTACATGCGGTTAAATCTCTTATTAAAATCAGATAGTAGCTCACCATTTTCCCTCTGTAAGTTCCCAAACTTAGTGTGGTAGTAAAGGAGATCCTTCTTATCCCTGCAATGCTTTAGGAATGCATCATCTAAGGCCTCGATATCTGCTATAGATGCAGGGGTCAATTTCCTGAACCATTTTTTAGCCTCTCCATCTAGGCTTTGGACAAAGACTCTCATCCAGACATCATTTTCACTAATTTCCAAGTTATCAGCATAGCTATAGAATGACTCAAGATGTTCTTTAGCTGAAACACCTTCAGTTCCAGTGAACTTAGGCATATACTTCTGATATTCTCCAATAGGCATAACATTCAAAAGAGTGGGCAGTATTAGAGGTCCATACCTAGTAGGTATGATTCTTCCCATTTTAGTAGGTGCTTGCGGACTTGCCATAGCTGTGGTGGCTAAAAGAGTACTGGAAGTCTGAATGATAGAGGGCTGAGGAGTGATTGATAAGACTAAAGGAGTATGATGGATAGGAGGTGAGGTTTCCTTTGGGCATACAACAAAAGGAAAACCTAAAGAATAAGGAGCTTTATGAATCTCTAAGAGTTTTTCTTCGTTGCTAGTATTAGAAGCTATACTCTCAACATATATTTGTTCTATTACAGGCCTTTCTTGAAGAGATATAGGAGATTGTTTAGGTTTACCTGAACCTGATGCTCCTTTCTGCAATACCTTTCTTTCTCTGATGATCTTTTCACGGTTAGGTATGGGGTCTGCTTGTGACTTTTGAGGATTTCTCTGAGTATGCCTCACAAACTGAGCTAGAACTATGAAGTGGAGTTGCCAAGAGGTTTGGCCTCCAGTAGAGTTGCCAGATAGATGATTACAACCAGAAAAGTGCCTATACTTTGTATATCATAAAAGCTGGATGTATGTCATTTCCCAAGGAAGTTGAGCTTCAGTTTCCTCTCCCCGGTAACGGCGCCAATTATGTTATCACTCCAGGAAACTCTCATAGTTTATAGATCGTAGATGCCTGGTAACATATAATCTTCAATATTGTTCTCTAAACTATTGTAATAAATGATGGTTTGGATCAAGCCAAATAACCATTTCAACTATGTTTTCACTCAAGACATGCATGAACACCCTCAGCTTACAAGGCTTTAGACCACTAATTCTCAACAGTTTGTAGTTTCAATGAATGGATGGAGAATATTGACCATACCGATAGATGCATATATAAGCATAAATGAACGGCTAGCTATAGGCAGCAAAAAGAAAATACTGACCATACCAGCAGATGCATATATGACCAAATATGAATGGCTAGCTACAGGCAGCAAAGAAGCTTGCAAATATTATTTATCAAAGTAGAGATAATATGCTAGTTATCTGGCCTTAGACACAAAAGAAAACATGAACAAACTATTCAAGTGCAAGCTTAGGATAGAAGAGAAAATGGAATATTGAACATATAGCAGCAAAAGAAGCTTGTATTACTAATGAATGAAGATGAGACACTTGAGTAGCAAAGTCTCTATAGTCTCCAGAAGTTTGAACCTCTATTACATCTTACTTTCAGCTATTTATAGCCTGTTTACAATGCTCCTGAGCTCTAAGATGCTCGGAGTCTTAATCTACCTGATATGTGTTGTTAACTGATTGGATACCCTCTAGGAAAGCATGGGATCAGATTTTTTGCTTCTAACAGCAGAGTAACCGCTTTCAGATATTTTTGGTGGCTTGTTGTGCTATCTGGGAGTTCTCCTGTGCCAGAGATGCTCCATAATGTTTGTTGGTGTGGCTGTTGCACTGTCTGGGCTCCTTGATCTTTTTGTTTCAGGCTGCGGCATGTTGTGGCCCTTCCAATGATTTAACAATGCATGCTTCTGTTATAGCAGAACAATGCTGCCCTATGGTGGACCTCTATTGAAAACAATGTATATTTCTGTTTTAAACAAAAAACACAACCATCACTAATAGATCCCACCTTCTCTGTGTATTTTGGACTTCAAAAGTCCTAAAATGTGATTTAATTATCCCTCATGTTTGCCCTCATCGCCATCACAAGTCAAATTTGGCCTGGCTTGTGTATTTCCCTTATATAATGAAATATGCGAAACACTGAAAAAATGCATGAAAGAATGCTTTGGTGGACTTCAACTATCATACATTCCACTTCCCGGACCCTTTCAGGTGCAAGCCTCATTGCAATCTCTGCCGACCAATGCTCCCTTCATATTTTCGTTATACAATGAAAATAAATGAAATACATTAAAATTTGGGCTTTCGCGAACTTCAAAATATATATATTTTTATTCTAAAACCCTTTCGGGTTCAGGTTTTATCGCAATTGCACTACCCCAGTTCCCTTTGTATTTCGTTGAAACAACAAAAATACACAAAAAACGTTGAAAATTGCTTGGGTGCGGATCTCAAAATTTATGAATTCCCAACTATAATGCCATCGGGTCTGGCTATCAGGTCGCCCACATGTATGTGCATAGGTCCCGCCCCTTGGTATAGCGTCGATGCGATATCAGTGATGCTCGAGTCCCTTATATAACATAAACTATACTCCCTGCCAATGCGACCCTCCGATCTGATCATCGGAAATCGCTGATCAGTGGTGTCATGCAACTGCCTTTAAATTGTCCTCTCTGCTCGGCTGATTGTGATTAGCCACCTAGATCTAGGCCGTTGATCGGCCAGATCTAACGGTAGTTGTGCGTTACCATTTTTATGCTTGTAATACTTTGTTTTTGACTGATTTTGAAGTGTTTTAGCCTCCCGATAGTGCATTTTTTCCCTTCCAAGGGCTGTCCTCTCTTGCTCGTTTTGATTTTGGGATGATCTTAAGCACTTGTGAAGATTCAAAGAGCATTTTTGCATCCATTTGCATGATTTTAAGCAAACCTTGGAGTCTTTGGGAGTTTTTTGGGTCCATTTTTGGGCCAAACGCCTCCAAGGCTAACATGTATCATCCAAGAGTTGTTCATTTTTGTAATATAAAGGAGGTTGCCCCCTCGAAGAAGCTGAATTCTAAGGTGTTGATCTACCTTTTCTATCTTTTTGTGAGCTGGTTTCCTAAAATTTGGTATCAGAGCTTTGGATTATAAGGTTTTGCTGCTCCAAATAGGTCATGATGGCATTTTTGCTATAAATTTTTTTCTGCGATGTTTTAGAAGCTACGAAAAAAAAGATTTGCATCGAAATCTTTTTGAACTTCGGGTCTGAATTTCATAGTTTTTCTCACTATATTTGCAGAGATATGATCTGAGGAAGTTAGGGTTTTTGCACACTCCCGAATTATGTTCCAAAGAGGTGACCTGGGGAAAATTGTCATAACTTTTGTTTTGAGCATAAGATTGAAATTTCGTAAGAAGTTTCAAAAAGAGAATGGCCTGTAGTTTTCTTTGTATCAGTTTCAAGTACTAAGGTCGAAACAGTGACACATGGAACGTCAAACAAGTTTTCTCTACTGAACTAGTTTATAATCACTCCACCATGGGAGATTTGGCATAACTCTTACTTGGAGAATCCAATCTTGATTAGAATTGCAGGGTTAGAAAGAGGACTCAAAGGGATACCACAGGATGAGATTTTATATATTCAAGATCCTCAATTATAGAGATACAACAGATTCAATATCGAGCTCTTACAAAGTGAAGAAAAGGTGTGTAGTTTTTTCTAAATTTTGCATAAGATTGGTTTGAAAAATTAGTTTTAAGGAATTCAAAGGGAATAGTGAAGAATTATTAGCATTAATTAATTCCCTGAAGGAAGAAAATGGAAACACTTAGTAAGCAACCTGAAAGCTCTAGCATGATTCGTGAAGAAGAATAAGAAATGCAACATGATATATCAAAATTACAAGACCAAGTACAACAAATTTCACTCTCACTAAAGGTAAATGAAGCCAAGATGAATGGCGTGGAAGCTAATATGAATGGCATACAAGTTAAGATGGAAGCTAAGATGGATGGCGTGAAAGCTGAGCTGGATGGCATGGAGGCTAAGATGAATGGCATGGATGCTAAGATGAATGGCATGGACGATAAGATGGAAGAATTGAAGATAAATTTGAATAATATGCTACAAGAAATGGTCACTAATGGTGAAAGGTAGTAAAGGAAACTCATGATGAGTATAAAAGAAATGTTAATCATGATTTCATAGACTCTAATGTTGGATTGAAGACCCACCATGTTCCAAAAGTCGATATGAGGAAGTTTGATGGAAAGAATCCCAGAACATGGATACTACAGATGGAGCAATTTTTCGATCTCCATAATTTTCAAAACACACAAAAGGTACATATGGCAACTTTATATTTGGAACCAGATTAGTTTGTATGGTATCGATGGCTTTTCTCTCGTAAAAAAAATGTCACTTGGGCAATGTTTACAGAAGAAATGATAACACATTATGAGGATACAAAAAGAAACACCTTTTTTAGCCAATTGATAAATCTCAAACAAAAGGGTTCAATGATGGAGCACATTGATGACTTCCAAAAATTGAACATAAGGGTAAAATATATTCCAGAGGAGCATAAGATTGATTTGTTCATAGGGACTTTAAAGGATAATATCCAACATGAGGTTTTCCTTTGGGAACCTGATTCACTGGAGAAGGAATTCAGGTTAGCAAGAAAAATGGAAAACAAAATTATCGCAACTAGGAAGCCTACCACTCACAACTATAAAGATGGAAGTGTTGTTTCCCCTAGCCTTCCACAACCTATAAGGTTGACACCACAACAATTGGAAGAAGAAAAAGCAAAAGGGCTTTGTTACAGTTGTGATAGCAAATACACTAAAGGTCATAAGTGTGATGATAAGAAATTATTCTACATAGATTGTGAAGAGGAGGAATAAAAGGAACAAGAAATGTCAAAAGAAGAGGATATACTCCAGGAACAAACCATAGATAAAGAAGAAATGGATCCTACCATATCTTGTAATGAATTGGTTGGAATTACCACTCCTCAAACTATCAATATAGAAGGACATATCAAGAAGAAAAAGGTAATAGTGTTGATTGACTCGGGAAGTACCCATAATTTTATTCATTGTAAGATATCAAAGGAATTGAAGTGCTTCCTATATCTAGCACCAAAGTGCCAAGTGATGGTTGCAAGTGGAGGAACCTTAAATTGCTCTGGAAAGTGCCATAATATCAAGCTATCCATGGGAGAATATGTATTGAACAGCCCAATGCTTTCCATTCCAATGGGTGGTGTTGATGTTGTACTAGGAGTCCAATGGCTACAATCCTTGGGTACAAAAGCTTTTAATTTTCAAGAACTTTTCATGAAATTTTTTGCGGAAGGAAAGGAAGTTGAATTAAGGGGTATTACAGGGAAACCGAGAAAGATAATTAGCTCTAACGGTATGACAAAGATTCTAAAGAAGGAACAACAAGGTGTAATTGCAAAATTATGTTCGCTAGAGGTTCCCACATCAAAATGATCTATTTCTCCAGATCTCCAAAGAGTCTTGGACAATCATTCCAAGGTATTTGAGACTCCCAAAGGTCTCCCACTTATTCGTGATCATGAACATGCTATTCATTTGATTCTAGGAAGTGTTCCTCCAAACATCAAGCTATGAAGATATCCCTATGCCCAAAAAAGTGAAATTGAACGTATGGTCGAAGAAATGCTAGACGTTGGTATAATTCAACCTAGTCAAAGTTCTTTCTCTGCTGCAGTAGTATTGGTGCACAAGAAGGATGGATCATGGTGCATGTGTCCGGATTATAGGGAGATCAATAAGTTCACTATTAAAGATAAATTTCCCATTCCTGTCATTGATGAATTATTGGATGAATTGCATGAATCAATTTACTTCACCAAGTTGTATCTTCGTTCAGGATATCATCAAATTAGAATGAAGACTGAAGACATTGCGAAAATAGCATTTAGAACTCATGAGGGTCATTATGAATTTTTGGTCATGCCTTTTGGCCTTACTAATGCACCTTATACATTTCAAGGTTTGATGAATTCCATTTTCAAACCCTTCCTTAGAAAATTTGTGTTAGTATTTTTTGATGATATACTAATCTACAAAGAGTCTTGGAAGGATCATGTTGAACATGTTGACAGGGTGCTCAAACTATTGGAGGAGAAACAATTATATGAAAAAAGCTCCAAATGTTCCTTTGGAGTACAAGAGGTGGAATATCTGGGACATATTGTATCTCATGGAGGTGTTAAAGTAGACCCTAGCAAAATTAAAGCCATTAAAAATGGAAAATTCCCACATCTATAAAGCATCTGGGAGGATTTCTTGGGTTGACAGGGTATTATCACAAGTTTGTTAAGAATTATGGGAGAATAACAGCACCTCTAACAACATTATTGAAGAAAGATGCATTTTTCATGGAGTCTAGAAGCAGCAAAGGCCTTCAAATGTCTTAAAGAGGCAATGTGCCAAGCACCGGTCTTAGCTACGCTGGACTTCACAAAAACCTTTATTATGGAATGTGATGCTTCAGGAAATGGAATTGGTGCTATTTTAATGCAAGATGAAAGACCCATTGCTTTCGAAAGTCGTCCAATCAAGGGAAAGTATTTACACAAAGCTATTTATGAGAAGGAAATGTTGGCAATACTACATGCACTTAAGAAATGGTGACCCTACCTAATGGGAAGACACTTCAAGGTAAAAATGGATCATGATAGTCTTAAATACCTTTTAGAACAAAGATTATCCTCTGAAGAGCAACAAAAATGGGTCACAAAGATGTTGGGTTATGACTTTGAAATCATCTACAAAAAGGGAAGAAAAATGTTGTGGCAGATGCACTCTCAATAAAGGATGAACATGTGGAAGCATTGTTATGCACCATTTCTATTATCCAACCAGATTGGATAAACGAAGCAAGGGAGGAATGGAAGAATGACAAAGAAGTGTGGGCACTCATTTGAAAGCTACAACAAGATCTTAGTACATCTGATACATTTAGCTGGAAAAATGATTTGTTATGGTACAAAGATCACTTATACCTATGTAAGAGTTCCCAACTCAAACAAAATATTCTTATGGAATTGCACACTTCTCCCTTAGGAGGGCACTTAGGATTTTTAAAAACTTACCATAAGGTTAAGAAGGAATTTTTTTGGGATGGCCTTAAATTGGATATTCAAAAGTTTGTGGGGGAATTTTTGGTTTGCCAACAAAATAAAGTTGAAACAATTAAGATCCCAGGTCTATTACATCCTTTATCCATTCCAAGCCAACGTTGGGAGGATGTTTCAACGGATTTTATCACAGGTTTACCCAAGTCTGAGGGAAAGAGTGTCATCATGGTGGTAGTTGACAGACTTACCAAGTATGCACACTTTTGTGCATTATCACATCCATTTAAAGCCAGTACAGTTTCTACTGCATTTATGGAAACAATTCAAAAGCTACATGGAAACCCAAAGATTATTGTAAGCGACAGAGATCCCATTTTCACTAGAAATTTTTGGGCAAAATTATTTCTTGTCTCAGTACTCAGTTAGCTCATAGCTCATCTTATCATCCTCAATCCAATGGGAAAACTGAGATAGTAAACAAATGTTTGGAAGGATATCTTCATTGCTTTGTATCTGATAAACAGACACAATGGGTCAAATGGTTTCCTCTGGCTGAATGGTGGTATAACACTTCCTTCCATATACTGCAGCAAAAATGACCCCAGTTATGGAAATTTATGCATGTCATCCACCATCCATCACATCATATTTAAGAGAAAATTCTAAGGTTCAAGCATTGGAACATCACATCAAGCATCAACAACAAGTTCTCCAACTCTTAAAGGATAACCTCACGTTGGCGCAATGAAACAACAAGCAGATCAATATCGCAACGAAAGAATTTTTGATGTAGGTGACTGGGTATTCCTAAGGCTACAACCATATAAAAAAATGTCCCTCAAGCAAGCTAAGAAGAATAATAAATTATCACCAAAGTATTATGGTCCGTACAAGGTGTTGCAAAAGATATGTACTATGGCATACAAATTGGAGCTTCCTACAGCTTCCTGAGTGCACCAAGTTTTTCATGTTTCATGTTTAAATAAGGTTATGGGTGACAACCTCCTAGTTTAAAAATATGTCTAGAACTTGACGAGGAGGGAAAAATTATATTGGAACCGGAAGTAGTCACAAAAACAAGAACTTGACAGCTACAAAATTGATCAATTTCATAGTATCTCATCAAGTGGAAGAACTTATCCGCTGAAGATTCCACATGGGAGGATGAGAATTTTATACAAAAGCATCCATAACCACTCAGGCGTTGAGGACAACTCTTTTAAAAAGGAGAGTGGCATGTTATGCCCCTATAATGCTAGTGATTCCCCCATTACTATTGTCATTGTATCCCTTATTATTATTATTGTGCCCCTATTGTCCCCATATTGTTATTAGTATGCCCCATAGAAACCCACTATTGTTATTTTTGTGCCCTTATGGTATTATTGTTACGTCGGCTTGATTACATTGTGACCCCTTAGACTCCCATATATAGAAGGGAGGTATATTCATTTGTATCATCCAAGAGTTTTTCATTTGTGTAATGTAAAGGAGGTTGCCCCCTCGAAGAGGCTGAAATCTAAGGCGTTGATCTATCTTTTCTATCATTTTGTGAGATGGTTTCCTAACAATTTTTCTAAGGTTCTTATAGCTTATATCTATCTTTGCGTAGATCTATTCCTTTCGACTGTCAACTACTGCAACTCTATCGAAATGACCTTCAAAACTTCGCAAAAGTGTTTATTTGTATTTAATAGGCATGAAAGAGACAAATTTATTACTTTCACGCAATAAAATAGGTATTATGTAGCCCTTACAATCTAGATTTGCCGTTACGTAGATCAATTCTTTCCGAACATTTAACCCCTACAGGTCTATTTAAAAAATTCCCGAGCTCCACGAAGGTGGTTAACTATACTTATTATGCATGAATATTACAGATCATAGAGTGAAGATGCATAAACTTAAACAAAAGGAATTGAAAAAGTCACAAATGCACAAAATTGCTCAAATCTGGTCTTTATTAAGATATAATGTTCAAATATAGACTTCTTATCTCTGCGCACCCAGTTGTAGGGTCTTGCACACTCATCTGCAAACTTGCCAAGGTCTCTGCGCACTTAGCTAAAGGAGCCTTCCCCTTTCGCCTAAGTACAGGAAACATACTTTTCCTACTTTAACACTTTGCCCTTACAATGATTCTCTATCAAAAAGTTTGATACTTAGACTCACTATTACTCAACTATATATAACCTTTTCATTACAATACCATGGCTTGCTGACCATGGGTGAGTCTCAAAAGTGACCTATCACCTATCCATACAAGGGACTAATGCCCCCTTGCCTCTTAATTAGCTTCATGCTCTTCTTCCACATTTCACAGATACTTTACATTCTTTCAAAAAAACTATTACAAAACTTGACTTTACTAACAAAATTTGACCCTAGGGATCCCATCCCAATAGGTTCCCAACACAAATATGGTGACTCTGCCTCGAGTCACTCGGTTGGCTTCTCCACTTTGTGGAAAATTTCGTTGAACTCCATCTTCAAGACTTCAAGGCCTGCTATGCTCTACATGGAGGCTTGCTGCACTTTGTCGACTAGCTTCTCTATAGTTGGCCCCTCCATCATGAGGCGCATGGTCCTCTATGTCTACTGGAAAATTTTCAGCTTCTCTTGGATAGCCAGAGTAACCTGGCTTGCTTCCTCTGTCCATGATTGAAGTCGACCCTTCAAACCTTGTTCCTTGTGCTACAGCTCCTCAACCTGTGCATGTAGTGCCTTCATTTCCTTTAAGCACGCGAAGTGCTAGATTGGCGCCAAAGTGCACGCAGTTGCCCTAATCTCATCAACTTTCTAGTATGCCTCTCTGACCTTTGTACCCAATCTCTACAAGTTAGAGTCCTCCTGCAAAGTGTTCCATATCCCCATTTCATGTTCAAATATTGAATTGCACCTTGTTACTACAATATCCAAGGTAGTCATATGTTCCTTGATGGTTGTGTCATGCTACTCCCAGACCTCTGGCGAAGTAGTTGGTTGTAGTTTTAATTGCAGTTTTGAGATCTTCTTCTGAAAATAAAAAATGACTCAGCCTACCTCTTCTTTGTACTGTCACACTGCAATAGCCAATTTCTGAGCCTTTTCTTATGTGGCTGCATCCTCTGGAATGTGTAGCTCCAATACTGAACTACATGCTTGTGTAATTGCTGGTTCTAGGCTCTGGCTTTGTGCTGCGAGCTCTTCTTTTTCCTTAAGAGCCTGAGCCTTCTCGGCGAATATCTACTCATTGCTCATTTTAACTTCACTTATCACTGATAGCATGTGTTGTTCTCCAATCCGAAACTCATCTAAGAACCCTTTATGAAATGTATGGATGGTCTGAAGTGGCAATGCAGCTAAATTCATACCTACTCCTTTGATCTTTCCAAGCTAGGCGTTATCTTCCTCTAACTTCGCGCGCAATGTTCCTTCTAGCAAGGAAATGAATCTGAGATTTAGAGCCCATTCTAGTTCCATGACACTCACGATCGCTTGTTGGAGGCCCGCTTGAACCCCACTCACTTGTCCAACACTCACCTAAATTTTGCCTGTCTGAATCTGTAACTCATGCAGATCCTTATGTATGCTCCCTAGTGTCTACATGTATTGTTGCTTGAACTATTTCCAGAGTTCCATTATGGTATCTCAGAACATGTCCCCGATCTTATCCACGTCCCCTTCAGTGAGGACCAGTGGATTTGCGTGTGCCTATTTGTCTGATTTTTTGTTCTTCCTTGGTCTAGAAGTTGTCTCCTTTTAGAACTTAAAAAGCCTAAAAAGAGTGCTCTGTGCGTCACCCCCACCTCCTTCATGCTCGGACTGTTCCATCTCTTCAGTATGCTAGGAATCTAATGCTTCGACTTCTACTATGGCTTCTTTTGTAGCGCTCTCTTTATCAACAACGGCCTTAGCAACAGATGCTTTAGAAGCAACTTCTTTATTCTTCTTCTCGACTAATTCCCACGCCACTGCCTGTGCTACTTATTTCTGTTTCTGTAAAGTTGTCGTATGCACGGAAGATATTTCCCTGCATCTACATTACATGCGCCAACATCTGTGGATTGTTGCCATTCCATGGGCTAAATCCCCACAATCTCGTTTACATTTGTCTCTGAAACTAGGTATGAAAACTTGTGCCAGATCTTCTTAGGGTCTCATCTTGTGCGGATGAATACATTATGGAAGTTGGCCTTAAATTCCACAAAGGCCTGCAACTTCTCAAACAAGGTTGGAGATAACCTTGGTCTCTAAATTATGAATGTGCGGAGGTCCATCTTGACCAATATCTAGAATACTTTTGACTTCGTGATCCTATCCGGATCCTTCATCACCCACAGCGAAGCGAAATTTGATACCTCGGGTAATTCTTCATCCTGCGGAGGGAACTGACTATCCTCTGGTAGTCTCCATGCAACTAGTACAATTAGCAGTAGGAGCCAGGCATAGTAAAATGTCTTGCTTTCCTCTTGTGCTTCATGATAATTTGCTAAACACTCCTTGCATAGGTATTGTGCCTAGTTTCACTACAACCCCTTTGTGCACTATGCCGCCAGTGAAATTATAGGCATCGGAACCTTGTCTGCGCAACATTTTCTCATTATCTTCCCAGCCAAAATTTGAGTAGAAAACTGCACCGCTTGGTCTATAATAGAGTGGATAGAGTATCTACGTGACTTCTTGACGAGCCCAAACTCATTTTTCATTCTATCCACATGCTCCTTCTCTTTTCTGTTACCTCCAAATTCCTTAGCTGGATCCACCCCTTTATAGGGAAACTTCGTAATTCTATGGATTAACATGTCTATTATGGGGATGGGTTTACCTAGCCATAAACACCCATCATGCACCAACATGAGCAATTAGTGCACACAGAAAGTATTGATAATTGACCAGTGAAAGTGTGGCACACACAGCATATGTTGTAATTTGGTCTGCTCGACACTTTTAACCCATTTCATCAGTTCCATCCTTGTGACCCCAGTCTCTTCATAGTAAATCTTGGTCATGTGTTTATTGGTGACCAAATGAGGAAATCTCTTATGGTCGGTGAGATCCCAATCCTCCAGCTTTAACACTAGGATATGCCCTACGAACGCGCCCTCAAAAACTATGTCTTCTGGTAATAGTGGCATAGAGACCATGAATTTTCTCAAATATGGGTCCTTAGTTATCTTTTCTTTCCCTTTCTATGGAGGGATATACACCAAGAGCCTCATGATAGGCTCACCCACATCTGCATCCAATTCCTCAACTCCATCATGGGGTTCTTTTGCTTCCAAATCCACTCGCTCCTCCAACTACTTTTCCTTGCCCTTCCTTTCTTTCTGTCAAACCTACGAGTTCTTTCTTGGTGACTACCTCATAGGTATAGGTTGTGGTTTCTTTTGCTTCTCATTAGCAATTGATTGCTTTGGCCTAGGCAACCTCAGTTCCATAGGAAAATATGGTGTAGCTTCCATTAACACTACTTCAGGGGATTTTGCTTGAGAGACAACAACTTTAGAACTTATAGGCTTAGCCATCTGTTCGAGGATAATCTTTTGGTTCTCCTCAAGTAGTTTTGTGAATGTGGGACTTGCAAAAAAATTCTCCCAAGTCCGTCGATTCATAGAGCGAAGACAATAGTGCTCATATGGAATTCTCAGAAGGAAAAGTGTTCTTCTACAAACTAACATGCTAGATTTATAGGTGATTTTGAATTTAAATCCGACTGTTCCCTCCATTTTCTGACCATAAATGCATCTTTGGTGGCAGATCTCCAAAGATTTTCACCATAAATGTCTCCTACCCACTCCTCCTAACAAGATTTTCACTATCCAATCATGAACAGTGACTTCAATAGCTATTTTTGGACCCGGTTGCATGGTACCACCCCCTGTGGCATAGCTCGTCCATTGCAGCTTCATCTATCGCATCTTATTCTATCGTATCACTTGCATCCAACGCACAACATCTTTACTGCATTTTCTACTTCTTTGGGTAGTGTAGTTTATAGTCCCACTCTCCCTTGCATTTGCTTGGAGTGCTAAGACCTTCCTGCTACCATATAGTCATTGCGTAGGGGTAGGATCCCTTGTATACAGTTTCAGTCGCCTTCCATTCACCCTTCCCAGGAACAATTCACCATTCAGCTTTGCGAGCTAAAATACGCCACCATCTGTGATTTCCTTGACTACATAGGGGCCCAACCAATGCATTTGAAATTTACCCAAGAACTTTGAAAACTTACTATCATAGAGAAAAACCAAATCGTTCACCTTGAAAGTGTGCAACTTAATATGCCTATCGTGCCAGGCCTTCTGACATTCCTTTTGCACTTGCTAGTGATATCCTGCAAGAATCTAGTCTTCTTCCAACTCCATCAATTGCACGAGCCATTCGTCCAAGGTCTTACGATCCGTCATCTCTATCAAAGCCTCAATGTGTAGGATTAGCAAAATATATTCCATGGGCATCGCTGCCTCGATCACATAGACCAATCTAAATGGGGTTTAACCTGTCAACTTCTTGTACGTCGTCCTATATGCCCATAGGACGACTGGTATGTGCACATCCTAATCGCTCCTCTTCTCGTTACAAACCTTTGTCAACGCATTCTCCAAAATATTATTGAATGCTTCCATTGTACCATTTGATTGGAGATGATAGGGAATACTCTTTTGATCGTACACCTAGAACTCTTCAAGCATTGCGTTGATTGTTTCATTCAGGAAATGTGTACCCCTATCACTCATCAATACCTTAGGACACCCAAACCACGTTAAGATGTGTTCAAACAGGAACTTGGCAACTGTAGCAGCAGTACTGTTATAGACATTTTTGTGCCTTACAGCATTGAGCATGAAATGTACATAATCTAAGGGATCCAAAGTCCCTAAACATGTTGTTCCTACCCCTAGAGGAACAAGGCTAATAAACCATAGCAATTCACAGAAGTTCTCCACCAAAAAACTGCTCAAAACAAGTCAAATCAGGATCATTTCAGTGGCTACACTAGCTGTTTGTGCTGAATGTCAAAGCCAACACTGGCTACCTACATTGAATGTCAACTGGAACACTGGCTACCTGCGCTGAACGAGAATGGACAAGTGGCAGGCTCATTTCTCAAGGTGTTGTCACACGGTATCTGTCAAGGGTACGGACACGACTGACCTTCCTAGAAGTCTAAGAAATTCTAATGACAAACAAGACAAAATGGAGTGATCTTTCTCTAAATACACCTTTTACAACATGAAAACTACAAGTGTTTAGGCTTACCTTATTCCAAAACGCTGTTGTTGAAGTCCGTTCTTGACGATCCGGATGAGCTCCTCCTTCAAGTCAATTCCTGCAACCACAAACAATCAAACAATTACCAAGCACTTGCATTTCATATAATAAAACATATATTCAACATGCAGACCAAGGAACACATGAAATAACTCATTAACACAAGCTATTGAGAAAAATAAACCAGTTTGTATTAATAACGAAACAAAGAAACTCTTACAACCTGGCCTTGGTGTTGTGCAAGTTCCTCCCAGGGTCCATCAAGGGTTTTCCTCTACTTTGACAAAGCTCACCCTCTCCCAAGTAGAATCAAGTGAAGACAATCTCTCCTCACAAAGGCTCTAATGGAAGACCTAAATCCTGCAGCATTTACCCAAAGAAAATGTATAGCTCCAACCTCCTCTCCTTCTGGCTCAATGCCTTTATTTATAGTGCTGTAAAGAGGTTATTCAGGTCCACTATCAATGGGATCATCCCCCTCTATGGGTGGGATAGCTCCCTTATTGATGGGATAAGTTCCCCCTTAATAGAGATACATGAACCAACTGGAGGCGCATCCATTTCATCAAACCGACCTCTAGAATGTTCTAGAAGTAACCACAAGTAACTTTTTCAAGATAAAACTCGCGCATTTTGCCTTTTACAGAGGGACGCACCTGTCCCTTAACATACAGAGCGTCCATGGACGCGGATTTTGTGAACATGGTCAGCGTCCCCGCAGGTAAGGCTAGAGAGAACCTGCGACCCCAGAGATAAACATAGTTTTTACAAGACTTTCTCTCTTCTTTGAGTTTGAGATGGATAACAGAGGCATGAGACTTGCCTAAGAGGGTAGCATGACTGTTGATTTGAGCCATACTAACTGTAAGTATTCAAGGTGACATTTTTTAGTGTAACAGGTGTCAAAACCCAGGAAGCTTCCAAAATGACACTTGCCTCAGGGAATTCGACTGGTGATGAGTAAGAGGTTCCAAATCTCCAAGTGGAAGAAAGAACCTCCAAGTGGACTCAAGAACTAACAGAGGGAGAGGACACTAGTCAGATCTCAAGCTGACTCATCCTCTCTCCAAACATCTATATATGGATCTCTCCTCCATGAGATATAGGAGGCTGGAATTTTGTTATTGCAAAGAATTGTTGTTGGTTTGAGATTGGAATCATTGGGTGTTTAATGCTTTGAAAGGGGTGGAGATAGGAATTCCATTTGCTGGGAAGGAGATGCTGGATTGGAGCCCTCTGGGTTGTATCTCTTCCTGAACCTTGTTATTCATCAATAAAGCTATCTTGGTTTCTCCTATATGTTGATGTATTTTTGATGTATGAATGTATTAGTGTATTTGGTTTATTTCTAATCCTAAACTAGTTATGAATGTGAATATCTGTCTTTGCGTAGAGTTCTTCTCTTGTCGCAAGTAGCTGTTCTCTTGTCGCAAGTAGCTGTTCTCTTGTGATCTTGCAGGAAGTTGAAGCTGGATAAGCAAGAAGGCAAGTAGCTGTGAACTCCCAAAGAGAAGAGAGACCGGATCGAGGGACAAACGGAAGACACCGGTAAGTCTATTGATCTCTCTTCTTTCACATTTCATAAAGGAAGAAACCAGAATAGTTGTACTCGTTTGTTGCTAAGGCACTGTCACACCTTAGGTGGATAGGATCATCCTGCATAGGAATTTTTCCCCACAACAAATTGGTGACTCCACTGGGGAGATTTGTAGTCATTTTATTTGTGTTTCTGTCATTGTTTGCATCATAGACTTGACAGCAACAATCGAACTGCATCTTTCCCGGATGCAAAGTAGAAAGTTGCTGCTTTGATCCAATCACTGGACTTGTCTATGATCTGAACAATGGATTCACAAATGATTTGATGATCCTTGTGATAGATCTTAGTAGCCCTTCAAAGCATCCCTTTGATTACACCTTGCTTGTTGCTTTTATTTGGCCCGAAACAGTTGATTAAGTAGCAATCTGTGACCCAGAACCTGAGGAAAACGAGAGTTTCTCCTTCAGCGCAAACCCAGTGAAGGGATTCTGCATTTCAATGCAGGTCCTGTGAAGGTTACCTGCGCTGAATGTCAAAACCCCTGTGTTGAGGTTGCGCTGAACCAGTTTGTCCTTGTGCAGCTGGGGTTCTCTGCTCTGTTTTTCCTTGTTTTGATCTCTGTTTTTTGCAGCCTGTAACCAGCATAGGTACCAGTCTGATAACTCCTTTTCTTTGCTTAGATTCTGCCTCCTTTTGTACAAAAAGACTGTGAGTGTTTTTATGTGTTTGTGGCATCATTTACAGTTTTCCTTTGCATGAGTGAAATAGTCATCCTGTAGCCCTTGATTTAGATCTGTTGATTGTGATCTTAGAAGAGAGTTCATTGGCTGTTTGCAGATTGATTATACATTTGCTTTTGCTTATTGGTTTGAGTTTGTCTCTTTTAAGTGTCAAAACAAGTATTCATTTCGAAAATCGTTAAGTGTTGTAATCTCTTCTACCCTCTCTGATTTCGAAAAAGTAAACTTGTTTGTATTCGTCATTTAAAAGCAAATTCAAAGTTGTACAAAAAGATTTCTTTGTAGGCATCAATACTAAGAAAGAGGAAAATAAACACCTGCATTGTGCATTTGCATTTGATAGTTTGCATGTCTGATTTAGGAAAAGTGCATTAGAGTGTGCTGATTGCTCTTTGAGAAAAGATAGTGTCTTTCTTTTCCCTTAGTAGCTAGGATTTTCAAAGTTGAAAAGATATAAAGCTTGCTTATCATCTTTAGACTGCATTTAGGAATTTGTATCATACATCTCGTGGTGAACCTTGAAAGGAAAACTGTAAAAAGATGAACCTAAAATAAACTGAATGAACTTAACAATGCTTTGCAACATAACGCACAACATAGAGGTCTAGGCTAGAGACGTGTTCCGGCGTCGTTAAGCCTGGTGACTGTCGATCTCGTAGAAGGTGGGTGATTCCTCCTGAGGGACGATAGCGCCAGTACGGATTGTGCTCCCACGTACCATCGCGTATATATTGGGAGACACCTATAGGCATAAAACCTTTATCCTTAGGAAGCCGTGTCGGCCGCCCTACTGATCGCAATGCACTGAACACAGCATTCAGGAAGATCGACCGCCCGTACCCTAAAAAGTATTCTGCGGTTTTGCGAAAAGTTTGGCACACCCTCTGCCTAGAACTCTAGAGCAGTTCCTTTTGGCCTTTTTCAGACTCTATAACGGAAAAATTCCATCCAAGCATTTGTCACTTCGGGCTCGTTAAAACATCGAAGGAGACTAGAGTCATCTTTAGCTTTTTCTCGACTCTTTAAAACTGAAAAAGCAAGTTGTGTCTAAAAGCGTCTAAAAAATTCATTTAATTCGGAAACACACTTTCCCCTTTTGTATTTTGGTTGATCGAGTAATCTGCAATCATGGAAGAAAGTCAATTGAAACCCCGTCGTTCGCGGAGGCTTACGAGTCAACCGTCTTTGTCTCCGGAATCGAAAACAGTACAGACAAAGCGAACTCGTTTAACCGGTTCAAAATCTCCTATAAAAGTTAGAACAAGTGTTCCAACGACATCTGAGATTCCGGTTACTCCAAACATTTCTGGAAACCCTGCCTCTATAGAAGAAGTTCAACAGCCACAGAGGGACAGTAACACTGATCCCAGTCTGGGGGCAAATACTCGCATTACTGAACCAGTTCAATCTGTGACCGGTTCGGAGAGTCTTGCTCCTCAAACAATTGTCGCTGTCGATTCAACCCCTTCTTCGGCACCAGAAATATTTTACGGACCTGACGGTCTTCCTCTTCCACCAGGTTTGATTGCGATAGAGGAAATTGTAGAGGATCCGCAAGCAAGTACTCCAACCCATTTTGGAGTCGGGGTCACTCTATTTCCTTCATCAGAAGTTAATCCACCACAAGTGGAAGTTCCTGTAGAATTGCTAGGCAATCTATTGGATAGACTCAAAATGTCTGAACAACCGTCAACATCTAGGACTGTGTCGAATGACACAGCGATAGCAGAAGCCCCTGCCGTCACTCCGACAATGTTTGCCGGCATACCATCTGTCCCGACTAGCTCGCAACCGCTAGAAGGAGTCCACCAAGGGACTATTTCGACAGTGTGGTCCGTTCCAATTTTTTCATCCGGAATAATATCCGGCAACTCTTATGTTGAGACTCGCCAGATTGATCCATTTGGAAGTCAATTTGGGCAATCCAGTCCACAAGGACAAACAATCCCCTTGAGTTTCGGATTGCTACCGTATGGGGGGCAGTATGCCCTTTCATTAGCCCCTCCGGGAGGGTATCCATATGGGAGTTCACAACAGTATTCAGGTTATACTGGAATTACATCAAGTGGTTGGGTACCTATGCTACCTCAACAACCAAGGGTTGTATATTCTATGCAACAGTGTGTACCTATGTCAAACATCCCGACCACACCGGCTATTGTGACAGTGTCGCAAGTTCAAACGTTGCCTGTTGTATGTCAACCTCAAATTTCTCAGGTTGTAATGAAACAGCCCCTTGACCCTGGGACACAACCACAATCGCCAATTGGTGGGGCGACACAGGTCCAAACGAGTACAATTACCCCACACCTTGGTCCAGCAGTTAGTATAGCACAACAGAACATGGCTTCACAACCATGGCTGGTGCAATACCAACAACCACAATTCCAGCAAGTGTACCAAGGTTCTGAGCAACAGATCTTTGCGAATAGTGGACAACCATATATTCAAAACGGTCAAAACCAACTGCTTTACAGTGGTCAAGTCCACCAACCGTATCAGTCATACCAACACCAATTACATTATGCTGGTATGCAAAGGCCCACTGCTCAAGCGATTCCATCGTACCCTGGTTATGCTTCACCTAACCTGAATCAACAGTTACCATTTGTGGCAACTTTAGAGTTACCCAATTTACACCGGTTAACCAACGATCTGATTGCTTATGCCCCTTGGTGGCCAGTGATTCCTCACAAACTTCCATCTGACATTCCTAAATTCAATGGAAATCCAGGTGAAGACCCATCGAATCACGTGATGACTTTTCATCTGTGGTGTTCATCAAACACCCTAAATGATGATTCGATAAGGCTTCGCCTTTTCCAGAGGACGTTAACGGGTCCAGCGGAAAAATGGTATATTGAATTACCTAGAGCCTCGTTCGACAATTTCAGCTCCCTAGCCACGACTTTCTTAACCCACTTTCAATTACCGATAAGGTATGAAACGGGAATGGAAATATTAACCAACTTCAAGCAGACAATTGCCACTCATATATCCGATCATATACATGAATGGCGTCGTCGTCGTAGGATGGTGAAAACGTACGTTCCTGATCAGCTGTTAGCTGAATTGTTTATAAAGTCATTACTTCCTGCTATAACAGAAGATGTGGCAAAGGGGGGAGTCGTAACAGAGCAGCAAGTTATTGCTCGTGCACAATATCTAGACTTAGTTTATACTCAGTCTGGCATGCTCTACGACAAAATACCTGACGCCCCTAGACCGGAATTCTCAATTCCTCCTCCTCCTAAATCAAATAGTGACTCTCATGCCGACGATGGTGTGATTGGCACGGAAAACGCGAAATCGACAAAGGCTTCATCTAAGAAAGCCCGTAATAATTCGGATCAAAATGCAAAAGACGAAATTCTTGCTTCGGAAGTAAATTCCGTATCAGCAGATAAGAGCAAAGAAACCAAACAACCAGGAAGCAAGAAGAAGCAGAACAAAGGGAAGAAGAAGAAACAGGGTGAGTCATCCCCTGGAAAAACTTCTTCAAACCCTCCTGGAAAATGGAAACAAAAAAGTCCATGCATGATATGTGACGAGGATCATTGGACAGGCAATTGTCTATACAGAGCTGAGCTTAAAAGATTCTTTAAGAGTTCACAGACCTCAGCTATGCTAACTGATCCATTTCCCAATCCAGGTCAAAATCTGGTTGATAGTGGAAATGCTTCCCCGTCGCAAGTGCTTATGTTGTCGGTTTCAAAACAGCAGAATGATGCTTTGATTTCGACAAGGAACAAAGATTACAGAAATCCGCAGCTGTCGAACGACAAAGGTAAAGATCAACCAAGTAGTTGACAACAACTTCGACAGAAGTTGTACCGCCCATCGTTCCTGAATTAACAATAAAACCGCCAAAGGGAGTAGTTCACAAGTCGACATTTAATCCTCGCGCCAGAGCGGTGCAGCATTATAACATAGTGGAAGATTTGGCCCAATCACCATCCGCTATGTCGACTCTTGAAGTACTACAAAATTGCCCATCCCAAAGGCAGGCTTTGTTATCGGCTATTGGTGGGGTTGATCCTAAGGATTCCAATCTTGTATCCTTTGATCACAAAGGATACGATCCTCAGTTACCAGCTCAACTAGCTTTCCTTATTCAAGTGAAAGCCCTCAACAAAACTGTTCACCGAACAATTATTGATGAGGGGGCATCTACATGTATTATGTCGATGAGTTGCTGGAAAACTTTAGGATCTCCAACCTTGTCGCGATCTTCGATGACATTAAAAGCATTCGACGGAAGGACATATACCCCATGCAGGATCCTTAATAACTTGAAAGTTGAACTGGGAGGAAAAACAGTAGAAATAGATGTTGAAGTCATCGATGGGAATCTGGACTACAACATCCTACTGGGAAGACCATGGATATATGCCATGGCAGCTGTTGTGTCGACTTATTTTAGGAAGATCACATTCCCGTTTGAAGGGGGGATTACAATAGTCGACCAAAAAGACTTCCTCCCTAATGGTTCACAAGTCACAGGAAGCATTCCCATGATCCATGGAAGCAACCATTCGCTTCAAGACAACGGAGTAGGCCTACTGAAAGACCCCACATTAATGGGAACTTTCGCACTTCCACCTCCAATCTATATAGGGGAAGTAGCATTGGTAAGAGCCTGCAACATGATATCTTCCACAAAGATCTCAGGAGACGATATCAACATGGATCATGTAATGGTTTTGCCCCCAAGCCCTATAGAAATATTGTAGCAATCAATGTTTCGAGCATGGGAGGCAAACCCAAATCAACGCTTATCGAGCGTTTGGGTAGATAGGTCTAGAGAATATGGTACCCCATTAGATCCTTGGTCGAAAGTACATGGGACTGACGAAGGAATTCTACAATCAATGTTGATTGAGGGGGCACCATCGAATGATTGCCACCATTGTTCCCTTCTTCCGGAATATGAAGAAGATACTCAGCATGACCTTTACCACCCTTCAGTTTTTGAATTCCTATCAAATACTGTAAACACGGTGGATTCCGAGCGAAACTTATCCAATATTGAAGAGACTATAGCCATAAATATCTCGACTAAAACAAATGTTGTAGAGAATATTTATGTCGGCAAAGGATGTTCTCCTTCAGAACTGGAAATATATAACGCTCTTTTTCGCGAGTTCAGAGATGTCTTTGCTTGGTCATATGATGAAATGCCAGGCATTGACTCGAGTATCGTTGAACATGAAATTAAAATGTATCCTGATGTCAAACCAGTAAGACAACGGCTTTGGCAGGTGCACCCCAAGAAAGCCGCTGCCATTAAAGCAGAAGTTGAAAAGCTCCTCCATGCTGGTTTCATCTACCCGGTTCCTCTAACCGATTGGGTATCGAATATTGTCCCTGTTATGAAGAAACAAGGGACAATTAGAGTGTGTGTCGACTATAGGGATGTAAACCAAGCTTGTCCAAAGGACAACTACCCTACACCCTTCATCGACCAGATAATTGATGAATGCGCCGGATGTGAAATATTTTCATTTATGGATGGATTTTTCGGGTATAATCAAATAAATATCCGCCCACAGGACCAGTCAAAGACTGCATTTATCTGTCCGTGGGGCACATTCGCTTATCGAAAATTACCCTTTGGTTTAAAGAACGCAGGGGCGACGTTTCAGAGGGCAATGAATTATGCCTTCCATGACATCAAGAAAATCGTTCAACCTTATCTCGACGACCTTCCGGCTCATTCGCGAAAGCGGACTGATCATCCGCAGCATTTAAGAGCGATATTTCTACGTTGCCGACACTACAAGATAAGACTCAATCCGCACAAATGTGTGTTTTGCGTCGGTTCTGGTCGTTTACTTGGCTTTGTAGTCTCTAAGGATGGGATTCGGCTCGACCCTTGCAAGGTTCAGGAAATCATTAATTTGCCTCCACCTTCAAATTTGCTTCAGATTCAGAAACTCCAAGGGAAAGGAAACTTTCTGAGGAGGTTCATTCCAAATTACGCAGAACTTGCTAAAGGTTATACTCGTCTTTTGAAAAAGGATGTACCTTTTGTCTGGGATCAGGTGGCGCAAGCTTCCTTTGATGCTCTGAAAGATTCTCTAGTAAAAGCATCATTAATGTATGCCCCGGACTATCAAAGAGATTTTAACCTGTATCTGGCTGCAGCAGATACGACCATTGCGATGGTTTTAGTTCAAGAAGTCGATGGAATTGAACATCCTATATATTATTTAAGTAAAAACTTGAATGATACAGAAAGCAAATATTCTTATGTTGAAAAGCTAGCGCTCGCTGTTGTTCAAGCGATACAAAGATTTCGACATTATGTCCTCTTTCGGAAAACTACCATTCTATCAGATTGCAACCCCATGACTTATATATTGTCGCGACAGTTGCTGGGGGGCAAATATTCAAAATGGATAGCGATCCTTCAAGAGTTTGATCTGGAATTTGTCAAATCCAAGTCAAAGAAAGCTTTAGTTTTCGCAGAATTATTGTGCGATCTCCCATCGTCGTCCAACGATGAAACATCAGAAGAGTCAATCATGGACGAAAGTTTGTTTCTGATATCTGCAAGCAATGAATGGTATGGAGATATCATAATTTATCTCCAAACCCAAAAATTCAGGCCTGACACCTCTCACTCAGAACAGAAACGTATACGATACCAAGCGAAAGACTACATGATCGTCGGTGATACGCTTTACCGTCGTGGTATCGATACAGTTCTGAGGAGGTGCCTCACCCATGAAGAGGCCGAAAAAGCCCTGAATGAGTGTCACTCAGGCGCGTGTGGGGGGCATCAATCTGGATATGCTATAGCACAAAAAATCTTACGAGCAGGATACTTCTGGCCAACCATGTTCAAAGATTGCATAACCGCAGTCAGAAGTTGCCATGCTTGTCAAATTTTTGATAGCAAAACCAGAAGACCACCCGCACCTTTACAACCAATAGTTTCTGTTGGGCCTTTCGCCAAATGGGGCATCGATTTCATGACATGTAACCCCACCTCGACCGGGGGGCATGGGTATATTATAGTCGCTGTTGACTATTTTACCAAATGGGCCGAGGAGATGCCTACATTAGATAACACTGGTGAAACAGCTGCCCTTTTCTTTTTCAATCATGTAGTCGCCAGGTTCGGCGTACCACAGGTCATAGTTACAGATCATGGGTCGGATTTTCGCAATCACATGATGGTTGAATTAGCTGCCAAGCTAGGGCTATCTCATGACAACTCTACCCCGTATTATTCGCAAGCCAACGGACAAGTTGAAGCAATCAACAAGGTCCTGAAGCGTATGTTGCAAAGGATGATCGGGGTTCACAAAAGAAGGTGGCACCTAATTCTGTACTCACCCTTTTGGGCTTACCGAACATCGGTAAAGAACGCGACCGAGTTCACACCTTTCCAACTGGTGTATGGCCTGGAAGCAGTCTTGCCAATCCAGTGTGAAATTTCGTCGCTTAAACTCGCAATTGATCTCCTCCCCGGAACTTCGGAAGAAGAGGCTCGTTTCTTGGAATTAATCCAATTGGATGAAACCCATCGTGACGCCGCTTTGGCTAACGAAGCCCATAAGAAACGAGTCAAGGCGCAGTTCGACAAAAATGTCAAACCCTGTGTCTTCTCAGAAGGTGACTTGGTCTTGCTTTATGACCAAGAATCCGATAAATTGGGAGCAGGTAAATTTAATTCTTTATGGATGGGCCCCTATATTGTTAAACGAGTGTTAACAAAAGGAGCCTACGAGTTAATGGATTATGATGGAATTCCACTGGCACAACCCCGTAACGGGTTGTACCTCAAGCGTTACTATGCTTAAATAGTAACCTGTATGCTTTTGTTGTATTTTGTTTTCGCTAAAGTATTTGTTTTGGTCGAGTGATCCACCTTTTTACCTTTATTGCAGATGTCAAACCTTCTGGAGACCTGTGTTGGATATGCCGACGGAGCGAGTCGTAGTTCGCGGAACTTGTCCTCCGCAGCCTGGGCCATTTTTGATCCAAGCGGCGAGTTAGTAAGTTTCAGAGGTGTATGTATTGGGCAATCAACGAATAACATCGCTGAGTATAGCGCGTTGATAGAACTACTCTCTGATTCCATCACCCATGGTATACGCCGACTAATTGTCAGGCTAGACTCACAACTCGTAATACTACAACTCAATGGTATATATTCCATTCGCAATCCAGCTATTTATCGCATGTTCCTAAGGGTTAAGATTTTGGAAAGACAATTTGATTCAATTCAATACCAGCATATTTCCAGAAACTTAAACACATTAACCGACTCATTAGCAAACTATGTGTTAGATAGACATTTGCGACATTTATAAAAAGAGACACATCATCAATGTTGTACATATGGATCATATAACTCAACCAAAATAAACCTCGAAAATCAAAATATATATGTAAGTTGTTTATCATTCATACATAATGTTCTGTAACCAAGACAAAAATCGGTCATATGACCCAAAAACTCAAAAATACTAGGGGGCACCCTAGCCTAGTGATGCTCATGATAGCACGTCATGGCCTGTGCAATCATGCGCAAGAGACGAGTCCATCGTCTAGGCACACCAGTAGTATGCCGCTGCAACTGTAAAGGTAACTCATCAATCCTCACATCGGGAATGCCGAGAGTAAGGCTCTCAACCTGCTCCTGCATAGCTGTAAGGGTCTCGGCTACGTCAAGGTCGCGGAGGATAACTCTCCCAGTAGTCTCCCCTGCTGGGGCAGCGACTGGCGCTCTCGGGCGAACTGCTGGACGAACAGGACCAACATCTGCATGCACACATGAGTTTGATTAAAGTCTTGATAGAATAAAGCACAAGGACATTATAAATAAGAACAGTAAACAGTAATATGGTCGAAGATTTTACCAATAGTGCCCCACTGTTCGCCATCCGGCAGTACCAAGTCCGGATCGCCTCGGAAATCCATACCAACATATGGATACTCGGAATAGACCATCTCCTAATGCTCGAACCACCTGAAGAAGGTATCAGTGAAAGAAATCTGAGATTGACCAGCATGCCTAGACATGTGATCAACCCATCTCTGCATGCGTGGCTCGGTAGGAGAAGGCAAGTCGAGTGCAATATACTGAGGCTGCATCAGTGGTATTTTCTCCAAGGCAAAGGCAGTCAGAATAGAACCAAATCCAAAGTTCTTCAGCTTCCCGTCCTTTACTTTGTTCAACTGACTTTTCATCTGAAGAAGTACTGCAGCACACCAGTTGAATACTTTCGGTTGGAGACACTCCAAGGCGTGTTGCACATAAGATCTGTTGGCAACATGAAGAGATGCGCTACCGGCCATCCTACCAATAGTATACAGAATGGACCTGAGAGACCTGTCAGTAATCTCACGGATAACAACCTTGCCGTCTCTACTCGGCTGGGATCCTTCCCTGCAATACTGGTGGACATAATCTCTCACGGAGTCATTCCCTCGGGCCGAACCTGACAAAGAAATGGGGGCACCCTGCCTCGACAAACCAGTCAAGAAGTAAATGTCTACCACGGTCAAAGGGATGGATTTGCTCCTGATCTAAAATACTTGGTTAATAGGATCCCAAGCATCAAGAATATACTGCAGTAAAGAGATCTGTGCTCTCATACTAGAGATGCAGAAGAACTTCAGCAGGCCACAGTTCCGCAACGCGTTCACCGTGACAGGGTCATGGAGGGCAATCATGTCCTCTTCTTCATGTTCTCGTTCTCGCCATGTGAGGGTCATTTTGCTCAAAAGTCCCTGCAAAACAAACAAGAGACAGAGTAAGATCCTGGATTTGATGAAAGACTGGCAAAATTTCATCAAAAACTGTGCAATAGAACTGCTTTTCTATGATCAACGCAACTGGCTAGTGTCCTACCTGCGTTGAAGGTCAAACTGCCTTCATGCAGCTTGACATTCAATGCAGGTTTCGAATGGACTGCCTGCGCTGATGGCAGAGCGCCCTAGTAAAACCCCAGGGGCTCATGGGAACAGGAAAACAGGCACAGAATGGAAAAAGGAAACCATGAAAAGAAAGAGCTAGAGTTTAGCTCCTACCTGGTCCAGACGGCGCTGAAAATCGTCCGCAGAATCTCCCGGAATCAGCTGATGGAAATCAAGGGGGAAGAGGCACCTCCAAAGCTCCAACAAACCAAGTTCAAATGAAATGGTAAAATGAGAGGTAAAAATACCTTTTAATTGCTTTTTACGTAGGTCAAAGCAAAATATTAGGGTTCTATTCTCATTTCCATGCACATGTTATTCATTTCTAACTAGTTTGATGCAGCAATTGGGGATATAGTACTATCTTTGAAAAGGGCAAAGCTAGTCATGGTAAAAATAAAAAATTTGACCATATAATATCGAGCAGTTTTAGCACAAAGTTCATGCTCGTTAAAAAATAAACGCAAGATCCGAGCAGTTTTAACGCGGACTTCATGCTCGTTAAAAAATAAACATAAGCAATGAGCAAGTGTTTCCACCAGCGTTTAAGCTCATTTAAAAATAAAAAATGAACCTACCCGGTAAATAACCACTGTGAATGTAACCTTATCAGCCATTAAAGCCTTGGTCGTGTTTGCACCGTCACCTCCACTTTTCATTTGGCCGATCGTTCACCTCCATATTATTGTTTACCCATTTTGAGGAACAACTGCGAAGAGTGATTTCACCTAGCCATCCTTGTGACACTGCCGTGATTGGAAAATTCCAACCTGTACCTGGAATCAACTGCTAACCCTGTTTATCACTCGTTCCTCAAAAGACGAGTCTTCTTTAAGCTCTTTTCAACTGACTCGTAAAATATGAAAAGATTGCCGAGTCCTTGGCCTTCCAGCTCGTTAAAGGGACAGGAAGTGCTATCCCTCCTCTAGATTTTAATCTTTTTGGACCTGAGGGATTATTACACAAAAAGATCGAGCGCTTGTTTTATTCGGCTCGTTAAAACTATCGAAAACTCATCCCTTCTGTATTGTTTTATACTTTTTCGGACTTAAGGGATTAAATGACGAAAAAGGACTTTTGGAGTTAACTTTATGTACCTTTTCAGACTCTCTAAAAATGAAAAGGACCGAGTTATCCTTGTCGTTAGACTCGTTAAAATCACTAAATAGCGACAAACTTGTCTTTAGACGAGAACGAGTTTCACTATCGCTAGGCTCGTTAAAACATAGCGATGGGCTTGCCCGAAGGGCAGGTTATAGAACAAGCATATGTTATCCTCCTCAAGCTTGACAAAATAAAGAGGTACTGGTTAGCAATGACTGGGGAAAAATTGGGAGAAACTAAAAAAAACTTTGATGGTAGCAAGTCACTCTTGAACATGACACTTTTTCTCCGTACCACAATCGGGTTGGGTTGTTTCATTCACTATCACATCCATGGTCTCGCCATACCATCCATATTTGGGGTAATGCTACCGATCAATCGCATCAGTGTCGCCATATGTTCAAGAGAAGTCGTTCAGAAAAGTCAACCGTGTCCCATCCACTGCCGTACATTATCTTTCATCCTTTCATGACCGCCACCCTGAATCATATGTCACAGATCGTTTTCACCTCCATTAAAATCATTAGCTCCGTTCCGTGTCATTGATGTGGGATTCATTAAGGCCCTCCTTTGATGGATCGCTTCTTGTCGACATCAGCTCATTATCCAAGAAGTTGATCTAGGAACAACCCCTTCAGTAATTTGAAGCTTGCATGCCACAATGGCAAGTTTCTCACTTCCAGCGACAGGTATACATCAATGACCTTCGACCGAAAGATTTTGTGTGGTGTTCGACGCCAAGTCCTTTATTCACACCACGTGAATTGTAATGCAGTACCTTGAGGGTCATTATCATTATCGGTGATTCCTCTCGTGCTTGTTAACGGTTTACATCATTGACCGATAATCAAGCGATGTCTTTCCATGTTCGACTTTAGAACAATTCTCACATGGATCGACTTGTACTTAGAGTGAAGATCGAACGAGTTTGAAGACCCCGGATCTAGTTTCATCCATCCGGGCTGCGATATATATTCAGGAAATATAAAGACATTGACATGTACATCATTGCAGCAGATAATCATCCTACTCAAAGGATGATAATTTCACCAAAATTATCAGTCTACCATCAGACGATTGTCTGTTCTATGTACAGAAAAATGAATTTATAAAGCTGAGCATGGGAATGCTCGCCTCAACTAGATCATGAAAGCAGTATGAAAAATAATGTATTGTATTGTATCTTATTACAGGTCTCCTCCCAGCATTGGATGAACTTCGGATCCCCCTGATAAAGCATTTCGCCCGATAAACAGGCTCATACTTTAGGGGGCAACTGTTATAGACATTTTTGTGCCTTACAACATTGAGCATGAAATGTCCATAATCTAAGGGATCCAAAGTTCCTAAACATGTTGTTCCTACCCCTAGAGGAACAAGGCTAACAAACCACAGCAATTCACAGAAGTTCTCCACCAAAAAACTGCTCAAAACAAGTCAAATCAGGATCATTTCAGTGGCTACACTAGCTGTTTGCGCTGAATGTCAAAGCCAACACTGGCTACCTGCGTTGAATGTCAACTGGAACACTAGCTACCTGCGCTGAACGAGAATGGACAAGTGGCGGGCTCATTTCTCAAGGTGTCAAAACCCAGGAAGCTTCCAAAATGACACTTGCCTCAGGGAATTCGACTGGTGATGAGTAAGAGGTTCCAAATCTCCAAGTGGAAGAAAGAACCTCCAAGTGGACTCAAGAACTGACAGAGGGAGAGGACACTAGTCAGATCTCAAGCTGACTCATCCTCTCTCCAAACATCTATATATGGATCTCTCCTCCATGAGATCTAGGAGGCTGGAATTTTGTTATTGCAAAGAATTGTTGTTGGTTTGAGATTGGAATCATTGGGTGTTTAATGCTTTGAAAGGGGTGAAGATAGGAATTCCATTTGCTGGGAAGGAGATGCTGGATTGGAGCCCTCTGGGTTGTATCTCTTCCTGAACCTTGTTATTCATCAATAAAGCTATCTTGGTTTCTCCTATATGCTGATGTATTTTTGATGTATGAATGTATTAGTGTATTTGGTTTATTTCTAATCCTAAACTAGTTATGAATGTGAATATCTGTCTTTGTGTAGAGTTCTTCTCTTGTCGCAAGTAGCTGTTCTCTTGTCGCAAGTAGCTGTTCTCTTGTGATCTTGCAGGAAGTTGAAGCTGGATAAGCAAGAAGGCAAGTAGCTGTGAACTCCCAAAGAGAAGAGAGACCGGATCGAGGGACAAACGGAAGACACCGGTAAGTCTATTGATCTCTCTTCTTTCACATTTCATAAAGGAAGAAACCAGAATAGTTGTACTTGTTTGTTTCTAAGGCACTGTCACACCTTAGGTGGATAGGATCGTCCTGCATAGGCATTTTTCCCCACAACAAGTACAATCCTTTACTGGCTGTGCTTCTGACCATCTGGTCAAGTACTCTTTCACAGTAATAATGTATTGTGTTCCTGTCTTCCTTCCCAGTGGTTGTATCAGACCTACAAATTCAATTGACCATTTGTCAAATACTTGTAATGAAACTTGAGGTTTCAAGGACAGTTCATCTCTTCGTTAAATCTTTCGCGTCCTTTGACAAGCATCGCATGCTTTACAAAACGTCTTAGAGTCTTTATGAACTGTCGACCACCATAACCCTGCACAAAAAATACTCTATGCGGTGGCTCTCCTTGCATAGTGTCCTTTTTCCACTCCTCCATGTGCTTTGGTGAGGATACTTGCGTGCTCAAACTCTAGAACATATCTACACAATATTTGATATGTTCCCATCTTATACAAGTGACCCGCAATCACAAAGAAATCAGTCATGTAGTCCACTACTTCCTTCCTCTGTTGAGTAGAATACCCTTCCAGAGTTATTCCAGTAGATAAAAACTTAATTATATCAGCAAAATGATCATCCACAACACGCACAACAAAGAATTGTGCATCCCACAATCCTTCCTCCACACTAGTTGGTTCTTCACCTATTTCGATCCTGAATAGGTGGTCTAGTCCTGCATTCAGCCTTCCAGGTTTCAAAATCACTTCAAAGTTATACTGCTGAAACAATAATAGCCATCTGCAGATTCCCCCGCCCCACAAAACAAGCTTATTGACTAGGTATTTCAGCATGAAATGATCTATATACATTTTAAAATGTGCACCCAACAAGTAATGCCAAAAATTTTGTAGCACGAAGACCATTTCCGATCCCTTGCACTCTGTGGTGGAGTTTTTCTTCTCAGCATTTGACAATTTCCTACTTGTGAAGGCTATTAGATGATCAATTTCTCCCTCTCCTTCCTGGGTCAATATCGCACCTAGCACAATGCAAGAGGCATCCTCATGAACATGAAACTCTTTCTTCCAATCCGGGAACACCGAGATCAGTGCAGTCACCATATTTTCCTTCAGTACATCCAAACTATGCTAGAACTCTTCATCCCAACAAAACGTCGTGTCTTTCTTCAATAACTTTTCCATCAGCGCAATTATCTGAGCATAAGCCTTGATAATTTTTCTATAATAACCGATGTGCCCCAATGTTGTGCACAACTTCTTTACATTCTTGGGTGCTTCTAAATTCACAATCACTACTATCTTTGCAGGGTCCACCATAAATCCCCGCTTTCATACTACATGGCCTAGCAGAATTCCAAAAGGAATACAAAATATACATTTCTTCAAGTTTTGCGTGATCTAGTACCTGTGACATGTATCCATCATGAGGCATAGACTTGCAACATGGCACTTCACCAATCTGAACACGGTCTAGTGATTAAAATAAACCTCCAGGAATTTATGAATAAACTCCTTAAACACCGCGATTACTACCCTGGAGAATATTGCAGGCACATTCTTTAGCCTAAATGGCATTATTGTATACTAAAAGCAACCCCACTCTATCACGAAGGTTTTTTTGCTGTAATTCTCTGGCTCGATATTAATATGATGGTATTCTGAGAACCTATGAGTGAATGAATAAGCCACCTATCCTCCAACATTCTCTAACACTTCATCTGTAAATGGTGTTGGGAACGGATCATGCACACATGCATCTTTCAACTTTCTTAGATCTACGCATATCCAAATTTTTCCTTGTTGTTTCTTTTCTTAGACAACCATTGGGCTCAACCAATCAGATTCTTATGTTGGATCAATGATTCTAGCCTCCAACATCTTATCAAGCTCTTTGCACACCTTTTCTTTATAATTCGAATTAAGCCGATAAGGTATTTTCTTTACGGCCTTCATGTCAGGTTTCAAAGTAATTTTCATTATGCCCAAATCTCCTATGATACCCTCCATATCTGAGAACTTTGTTGGGACTAGATCCTGGTATTCAGACAATAGTTTGGCCACCTTATCAATTGTATCTTCATCCCAATAGTCTCCTATCTTCATGAACTTAGTCTCTCTATCAGATCCAATATTTACTTGTCAGGTTTTCAGCGGCTTTGTTACATTAGGGTTTTCTATATTAGGTACATGAACTATCTTTGTCCCATGCAATTCATCCATCATTCATAGGATTGATCAAATATTCATCTCATGATGTCATCTTGTATATCTGATCTAGATTGTCATCATCCTCCACAAAGTCACGAACAAGTTCAGTATAGCACACTCCCTCAGCAGGATCTAGTGGCACTATAACCCTAAGTGCCTTCCTTTCAAAATTCATCTTCTGCTTCTTCAAGTTTATTACCACGTCCATGTGAAAATTCTAGTCAATTCCCTGTAATGTAGGGTAAGGGTTTCTATCATCCACTATTTCAATGACCTCAAAGTCCCAAGCACTTGTGCCACACCATATACACATCCCATTGGAATAATCTTTTATTGATTGGTCATGTGAAGCTAAATAGGAGACCACTACAACACAAGTCTCCCCATCCTCTCCCATGTTTGCTTAGGTAGGACATTTGCATCAAACCTGAGATCCAATATTACTTGGTCCATTTCCTATTCTCCTATCTACATGGTCAGCCTCATTTTGCACCCTATTCGCTTCTTATGATTACCAAGTTTTCTCATAGTGCACTGTTTAGTAGGGGTCTTATATTTATTTGCACACTTGTCGATTAACTCTTGGAGCCCTTCTACTGCCTTCTTATCGCATAGTAACTTCATACAGGTTTTCAGGAAAGTGGCTAATAGTGAGGGATCTACCTCTTGCATCGTACTAGCTTTCGATAGTTTCTCCTGACTTCCTAAGGAGGAGGCCTTAGTGAAGCTCTTCTTTGCTTCCATGAAGGTCTCTTTAGCTTTACTAAGGTCAAAGTATACTTCTTTCTCGATAGCCTTACACACCCAACCTTTACCCTCAGGCTGCTTTCCCTTGCCTTCTCCTATGGCCATACCACTTCTTATCACTATATTTACACTATGATCTTCTTTGCGAGCCTTTGCCCTCATCATCTGGATGTTCTGCATAGGCTGCTAGGCCTGCGTCTTATTTTCTTGCATATTTTCTATAAGGATCGAGAAACCTCCTATCACATGGTTAAATTGTCTGCAGTATTGATATCATGGATGCATGGGGTTTTGGCAGTCTTGCGTGAAATGTCTTGCTTCGCCACAATTATATCAAATAATTTGGACATGACCCCTGTTCACCCCTCCTCCTCTTCCTCTTCCACGACCTTGGAATCCCCCACGTTCCCCACCTGTGCCCTGCTCTTGAGGCCGATTTTCTACCTGCATTCGGTAGGTAGGGGTCCTATCCATCATTAGTTCATAACTTTAACAATGATGTTCATCATGACCTACAGACTTGCAGAAGTTGCAAAACAAATGTTGGGGGGCCTGCACAAACTTCTGTAGTAAATGGGAATTATTTGTTGCATGTTGCCCAGTTACCTAATAAATAGTGCACCATGGCACAGCTTTTGTGCTTGGCCCAACAATATTTTCTGGCTTCAAGGGGACAGGGCCCCCACTCCCATAAGGTAATTTTGATAAACTAGACAATGGTCCTTACCGTGGCCATGGCCCTCACATTTCAAGCACCAAAATTCCACGCGAACTTCAGGCTGGGCCCCCTTTCTTTTTTGTTTTCATCATGGTTGCTGAGTTCAACTATGGCTTTAGATACATATATCATTTGTTGCATAAGTCATGTAAAGATCTAGGTTGTGATATGACTTCTTCTTTCATAATCTATGTTTGAATGAGTCCTATTAGACATATGATGTAATTTGTATCCCCACTTTGCATGGGATGGATGATGTAATAATTTATGTATTTCTGTCATATATAAACAATTCGTATATCCCCACTTGGTTGGGTGGATGAGTCAAATATGGTGTATCCCCACTTGGTTGGGTGATTGATGTATGTATGAGTCATTGGTCATAGGGAGGTCATACTCACTTAGTTGAGTTATAGAGTCATGTTATTCTTTTGAAACATATCTCTGTAGACTTAGCATGTACTTAGGGGGAGCATGGACAACAGAATGTATATCAAAGGGGGAGAATATCTTGGTCTGACCTTTTGCCCTTGATGTCAAAGGGGGAGAGTATTTTGGTGTTTCTTGTTATCTCTAATAGTTTCTATAGCCTGCAGTAATCAACACCAGCATGGTTGCCATCAAGTCCAAAGGGGGAGATTGTTGGCATTATGATACAAGTGTTGTCCTTGATGGAAACTCACTCACAAGTTAGTTCAGTTTTGATGAAAGGCAACCCACAATGTAACAGGACCATTAAGATGTAACAGGGAATTGGTACAGACAAACAAGAAGATGGAACTAAAGTCTACTAATCAGAATGAAGAAGTTGATGGTAAAGGATGGTGAAAAGCAGTTTAAGATGTATACGCAGGTCCACTTAGTCAAAACAAACGTATACATGCTAGTTCACAGAACAAAAGGAGCATATACGTATACACACACTTTCACAAGAAGAAAAGTGCGTATATGTTGAAAATCAAGGAAATTCAAGAGGAGACAATACTAGGGGTCAATACCATGGTATTAGCCCACAACATTGAGTCGAGTAACAAATATTTGATCTTGTCCAAGAATACCATGGGTCCTAAGTGGTTTTAGTTTGAGGTATTGAGAAAGGTCTAAAACTATATAAGGAAGAGAAGATCATAAGGCCATGGTGTGCAAGTGAAAAGGGTTTCTAAGGAATATGTGTATCTGAAGTATATTTTATGTTGCAAGGGATATGTTTTTGATTTGATCTGAGATATTTTGTGAACCTTGAATTCAATGTTGGATCAGGATCATGAGACTTGAAATGACTTATCATTGAATGATTTGATATTGGTTGGGCCAGAACTAATTGTGGACACCTGTTTTATTCTTTAAATTTCATGGTCTGAGTTTTTCTGAAGTCTGGAATAGAAACGAAGTTATGAGTTAATATTTACATATCTATACGCTGGTTCGTCTCAGTAAAAGCGTGTGTATATGTAGGTTCTACTCTTACGAGTAGCGTATACAAAAGAAAATCCTATTCTTCAAGTTCTGATTGACCTATTTGATCAGTTTTGTTGTTTACTACTGTTTGTCAATGAAGTCTTCTTAGATCTGAATGTAAAATTGAATGCATAAGGAGTTGATATCTGATTCATTGATTGTATAAATGAGAAGGGTGATCTTTTCTATTGCCTGTGTAAAGCTCTGTAAATTGATAGTAGATGTTCAGTATATTGCTGGTTGGTAGAGACTTGATTCAGAAGTTTTATGTTTCAGTAGTTTTGAAGGTATACGCAGGTTTGATTAAAGGAAGTAGTGTATACACACAGGTTGGGTTCAGTAAAGTACCGTATAAATTCCGATGCATGATTTTTGAGGTTGCAACTGGTTTTGAATGATAATGTAGGTTTCTGGATTCCACACAGTGTTTTGGTGACAGTGATCTGACTGTTCATATTAATTGATTATTGGTTGATGCTGTTTGAAAGTTCTGATGGGTCCAATGTGAAAATTTGATGAAATAAGGCCTTCATGTGTATTTTTGTGTACCAGGAGCATCCAGTCTGAAAATTTATGAAACATGGTCCCCAGAGGAAGAGAGAAGGTCATAGCCTTTTGTAGGTCGGAACCTACGTACTAGTAAACACATTGGCTAGTACAAGAGCTAGGGGGTTGTAGCTTCCTTCTAGTAGAAGCTTGAAAATGAGAGAAGGTTGTAGCCTTCTGTAGGTGGGTGCCTGCGTACTGGTATGAGTCTGCACCAGTACAAGATTGTAAACAAATTCTCTTATTCTTAAAAGAATACAGAGATGACAACAATAGGTGGTTTTCACTCACATTGGGTTTCCACCTTAAATCTTGGTGTTCATGTGTGTTGCTTATGTGTGATGGTTTATTCTATTTTTACTGCACTGTTTAATAAGTTACTGATGCAATAGTTAAAGATCAACACATGGTAAATTAACTAAATCACAAGTTCTCTAGGTATATGTTGGTTTCACTAATCACAGTAGCATGTACATGCTAGTTCACTTAACAGAAGTAGCGTATATAAATCTATTTGGGAAATGAAAAATTATTGATTTGATAATACTAATCTGCCCCCCCCCCCCCTAGTATTATTTCCAACACTTTCTTTAGGATCTGCAACTCCAAATGCAGGCTTTCCAACTGCGATTGAATCTATTGAACTCCAATGTTTGTATCCTATATTGGTGAGGCTTCCAACCTCATCGCGATCTCTACGCCTCTTCTTGGTTTTCTATCTTTTGTTGTGATAGAGGCAGGCTTAAGTGTGGTAAGAGCAACGCAATATACCAGTCCTGATGTTGGGAATCTGAAATCACCATATTGGCTTGCCTGATTAGCATTTCAACCTCTGATCAAAATCCTAGGACGACTCATTTACATTTTGTCAAAAATCTTTGAATTTAGTTACTGATTGCACCTCTAACTTAGGCTTTCTAAACTCTTTATTTAGCACCTGTTAGGTTTCTTCTAACTTCGCGTTGGGGTTATCAGTGCAGTACTTGATGTACCATGTTAATGCTCGGTCTTGTAAGGTCATGACCAGCTCTCCTTTCTTGATGTTATCATCTGTAATCTATTATGCTATCCACATAGCGCCTGCAACAACCCATAACTATTTGGGGTCTTTGCTCCTTACCCCTTTAAAAATCATCATCTTCATTAAATTCGCCATGTTGAATGGTGGAGGTGGAGGTGGAGGTGGAGGTGAAGGTGTAGGTGTATGCAGTGGAGGTGGATTGGACTGATGAGGTATTTGTAGGAGACCCTGCCTAATCAAATGTACCACACTATGGGGTGTACTTAGGACTATCCCTTCATTGTCACTCGAAGGGGATCCGATCAATGGACTATACTCAAAGCTTGATTCCCTGTTTCATCTAAAAGGCTTTCCACTTCACATAGTTCCAAACATAAAGGTAATGACATAACCTATTTTTCACATAACAACATTTTAATCCAAGATTTTAATGATTTCAAGTACTTACCTTACGGTCCCTTGAAGGGCTTGCGCTCTACTTCACTGTAACTAACAATTGTATCGATCGTGAAATCAGTCACAAATTCTTTGATTCCTCGATCTATCCAGTGATCAATGGCCCATGCAATGTTGTTTTTGGAAGCTTCTAGGTGCCTCACCAGTTCTGGAGTGCACACAATAGGGTTGTCAAGTCTCCACGTACCATGATTGTCCACCAATCTAGACATCCACTCGTGCAATTATCTAGGGAAGAAACAGAAAAAGTTCTCAATTTCGTCTAAGTATAGGTATCTACTCAAACATTTCTCCTTCAATAATGCAGATTTTTGTTCTCTTGATCTTCAAATGCGTGTTCTTTGCAATCGAGCCACTTATTAATTTCTTTCTTGGTAGGGAACCACTTATTTGACATCACACATTCCTCGGATTGATCTCGGTCTTGGCAAGAGAACCATTTGTTGGCTTAAGGGGGCCTGACCTAGGTTTAGAGTTATTCACGCCAACCAACAAAACCATAACTGTTGGCCCTTTTGGTAATAATCTACACAGTGCAAGCTACAGTCTCACCCAAAGCAATATTAAGGGATGCTAGAACCAGGTTTATTCATCCAAAGGCCTGTGTGATGGTGTTTCTAAGGTTCTTATAGCTTAGATCTTCCTTCATGCAGATTTATTCCTTCTAACTATCAACTACTGCAACTCTATCAAAATGACCTTTAGATCTTCGCGAAGGTGTTTGCTTGTATTTAACAAGCATGAAATAGATAAATTTATTACTTTCATGCAATAAACTAGTTATTCTGCAGCAATTACGATCTAGATCTGTCGTCACACAAATTGATTCTTTTCGAACAATTGACCCCGACAGATTTATTTATCAACTTCTCAAGCTCTGCAAAGGTGGTTAACTATACTTATTATGCATGAATATTAGAGATCTATTTTTTTCGCATAGAAATAAAGCATTAAGTCATATAAAATAGATCATAGAGCGAAGATGCATAAACTTAAACAAAAGGAATTAAACAAGTCATAGATGCACGAAATTTCTCAAATTCTAGACTTTATTAAGATTTAACATTCAAATACAGACTTCTTATCCATGCGCACTTAGCTGCAGTGGCCCGTGCATTCAGCTGCAGACTTGCCAAGGTCTTTGTGCACTCAATTGCAGGAGCCCTCCCCTTCCGCCTAAGTATAGGAAACAAAGTTTTCCTTCCTTACCACCTTTCCTTTACAATGATTCTCTATCAAAAAATTTGATACTTAGACTCACTATGACTCAACTATATAGAGCCTTTTCATTACAATATCATGGCCCATGGACCATGGGTGAGTCTCAAAACCGACCTATCACCTACCCATACAAGGGACTAAGGCCCCTTTGCCTCTTACTTAGCTTTGCGCTCTGCTTCCAATTTTCGTGGAGACTTTACATTCTTTCACAAAAACTATTACAAAACTTGACTTTACTGACAAAATTTGACCCTAGGGATCCCATCCCAACAATGACTTTAAAATTAAAAAAAAATATTATTGGAACTTTCTACTAATAACTTCGTTAAAAAAGATCATCTTGTGTAGGGATCTTGTGTAGGGATGGAGTGAAATTATATTGATAAATATTGATTACCTACTTTATAAAATCAGAATGATTAAGCTAATTTCATCATTTTTTTTCTGTTAGTTATAAATTTGATGAGAATTGTGAATTTTTTATATATATAATTAAAATTTCACATAATATAAATTAATAATAATATTATTAAAAAATTCTCAATTTTTATTAATTTAAATATTAAAAATTCAAATCATATTAATTAAAATAATATTTATAATATTGAAAAATGAATAATGACGTTACTAAAGATTTTCCCGATTTTATTAATTTAGATATCAAAAATTCAAATCTTTACAATACTGAAAAAATAGTTATATTGATGGCTCACCAAAAATAAAATCTGAAAATCTTATTTCCAAGCAAAACTTATTATCAAGAAATTCTCTTCCTAATAGATGACGCCAACACTATAACATGATTGAATAAATAAAATTGACATCAACAACTCCCTCAACTTTTAATCAATCCCCACTTCAAATCCTATTTCCATTGATCAACATCAAATGCTGAATAATCACATAAAATGTCACTCCCGTGGTTGTTAGTGATGTGATAGGGACGATTAATCCATCGACAATGCTTATCTTTTTTCTCCCTATAATGGAAGAAAAAATTTGGAAGGTTGTTTGGAACTTTGGTCCTTCAATCTAGATAAATATCCCAATCCTAATGGATTCATGGGACACTTTTATCAGAAAATTTGGAACAAAATTAAATATGATCTGTAATTAAAGAAGTTTTTGTGACGAGGGAGATGGAGAAGGAGGGTTTCGATCCTGGAACCCTAGGCCCTAGGCCTAGGTGATGCAGTACTATGCAGGTGACACGCAGGTACGGGGCCTGCAGAGCTAGCAGCAGCACAAAGGTATGCTTAGCTGCGCGGGTCAAAGGTGCTGTTGACGGCTGGGTAAAGGAAACTTACTATCAGGCAGGCGGTTTTTGCTTTCGGTTTTGTTGGTGCGAGGGCGGTTTTAGGCATTTTCAACCCCGTGAGTTTTCCTTGGAGGTTTGTGGTCCCGGCGTAGCTGCTTTAGTTTGTGCTTTTTGCCTGTAGGCGGTTCTCCCAGCGCCTGTCTCGGGTAACGGTTGCAAGGTGCTATTTCCGGTTTTCATCTTTTACCATGGTAATTTCGAATGAGTCGGTGGAGCTCGACCCATCTCCAGAAGATCTGCTTACGGTTTTGGGAAAGGAGATCAATGCACAGACCCTTGGAGAGCTTTTCGCCAAGTCTGAAGGTCATGGAACTGCTACGGCCGCGGGGACTGTCTCAAGAGTCTCAAGCTATGCGAAGGGTTTGTTGGACGAGAGCTGGGATCTGTCGGGGAACCTGGGCTTTCCAGGAAAAGAACCAGTGAAGGACATCATCAACACAGAGCCGAACGCTTGGGGAGGTAGGGGTTTTTCTACGCCGACTGGTAAGTCTTTTTCGCCTTCAAAAATCTTCTGCCCATCTGGGGGTTTAGAAGATATCATTAATTCGGTGCAAATCGTTGGGGTTTGGAGACCCGTAGGGGGCTTAAAAAACTCAAGGAATGAAGCCGGAGGGATTCCTCATCTGTCGCCGGTTAGCAGAGGCCTTTTTGCTAAGGAATCCTCTCAGGACATTGCTGGGTCGGAGGGTTTGGAATCGGACAGGAGTGCTAAGCAGGGTTTTGGAGTAAGTGAAGGAGTAGCGAATGACCTCTTGGTGGCAGGGAAGGTTGACAGCCCGATAGAAGGACTTATCGAGCCCTCGACAAGCAAGGGGTTTGAACATGCAGAAGGAGCAGAAGATGGGGTGCGGAGGGGAGTTGGAGAACAAACCCATGCTCCCGGGGCTAAGACTGTCGAGCCGGAATTGAGAAGGAAAGGGCAAAAGAGAAAGAAATCAAAGCCTTTGAAGACAAAGTGCTTTGCGGAGCTGGTTCTGGGCATGGATGTGCAGGTGGAGGATGTGCTTGATGTGGCTGAGGTTACGCTTGTGGGCAGGATCAGAGGGAGGCCTGTCTCAGGCAAAGCCCTAAGGCAGTGGGCGGAAAGTCAGTGGGCGGGCACTCCAGCGGCTTCTTTCAAATCAAATGCCCTGGTCAAAGGATGGTTCATGGCCAGCTTTGACAGCAAGGAGGCATTAGAGTGGGTCGAAGGGTGGAATTGGGCTTATGGGAACAAGCCGGTATTCTTCAAGAGATGGACGCCACTTTTCGATGCTGAAACAGAGAAGGTGGACGAGTTCCCTGTTTGGGTTAGGGCACCAAGTTTACCCCCGTTTCTATGGGCAGATTCCGTCTTCAAGTCGATAGGGAACCTGTTGGGTACATATCTGGATGCCGACAGATCATATCTACATACTTATGAGAAAGGAGTGGCAAGAATCTTGGTAAGGCTCAATCCCAAGGAAGGCTTAGCAAAATTTATTCCCCTGCGATATAAGGAGTATAAATTCAAATAGAAACTTGATTATGAACTCCTCCCGTTCCGATGTCACCGCTGTCATGAGTACGGGCACTTGGCAAGGGACTGTCCGCTGGGAAGGTGAAGGAGGAGGACGCAAAAGGATGATGAGGGGTGGGAAGGATTCAAGAGGCAGGATGAAATCCAGGTGGAGGAGCATATCCATATGGGACCAAATGCGGATGAGCATCTGTATCAGGCGGAGGAAGGTAAACCCAAGGAGGATGGCGACCCGTTGCGCCCCTCAGATGATCAGCCGATGATGGACTCTCCCCCTCTTGAGCCGGATGCCGTCGTCGACGATGATCAACCGGGTATGCAGTCTTCTCCTCCGAAAAATTCTGCCTTCTTGTCTGATTCTTTTGTCGGGGATATTTCTCTGTTGAATAAATGTAATGATGTAATGCATAAAATTGATAATCTATCTATCAATTCGACCTCCAAAAATCTGAACTGTGAGGATTTCCCCCCTCTGGGTAATGGGCCTGGGCCTTCTTCTGTTGCTCGGCATTATAACCTGAGATCTTTAAGTAAGAAGTCGGTTGTTTCGACTGCGACCGTGGAACCTGTGGGAGGATTAGGGATTGAGACTCCTAAGAGCCATTCTAAGAAGAGTAGAGGGCGAAAATCGATGCTATCTAAAACTCAAGCTAAAGCCATTTTTGATGTTGCGGATGGGAAACAGATGACAATTCCTGGGGCGCTTAGAGCAGTAAAACCCCCTAAGACGGTTATTAAATGATTTGTCTTTCCTGGAATTGTAGGGGTTTAGCTAGTAAGCCCAAAAAACTAGCTCTTAAAGACCTCATCACGCGTAGTAACCCAGACATAGTTTTTCTTCAAGAGACATTGGGCAAAAGCACGGATATTGAATCGTCTCTTTGCTCTCTTTTTCCGGGCTGGGAATTCATAGCTGTGGATGCTTCAGGTCACTCGGGAGGACTAGCCACAGGTTTTAAAAAAGGAAAGCTGAAAGTGTTAAACACATGGGGATTATCGAATGCGCTGGGAATGGAGGTTGTGTCACCTGACTTCGTTTTCCCATTGTCAATTGTCAATGTTTACGGCCCATGTCAGGGAAGGGCTCCTTTCTGGAATGATCTTCTCTCAAAAAGTCTGTTAAAAGATAAGAATCTCATCTTAGGGGGAGACCTAAATTTCTCTCTGGGGTCCTCCGAAGCTTGGGGGCCTCTCGCAAGGGAGGATCCCCTGACAGATTTCTTTTCAAGCGCTCTTCTGGCTCATCAGCTGATTGATGTAAACATTATTAAAGCCAAACCAACATGGAGGAACAGAAGGACGGGGGAGCATAGAATCGCCAAAAGGTTGGATAGATTTCTTATCAGCGAAAGGTTGGCGTCCATGGTTCCGTTGTTTAGGCAGTGGGTTGGTGAAGGAGGAAACTCGGACCATTTACCCATTCTTCTAGAATTCTCTAAACCCCCTCCAAAGCCAGCCACACCTTTCAAATTCAATGCTCAATGGCTACAGGAGGACTCTTTCATAAAACTCTTCAATGAAACCTGGAGACACCAGGGGTCGGAGCAGGTGGGGAACAAAGCTGGTCATTTCATGGAAAATCTTAAAAGACTCAAGAAAGCAGCCATTGAATGGGCTTCAGCTAGAAGGAAAAAACAAATTGAAGAGCTAGTAAGTATTGATGAGGCCTTGAGGGTTCTTGAAGACCCAGAGTCTGATGCTTATGCATCTCTGGAATCAAAAGATAAAATCCTGGCATTAGAAAAGGAAAGAGCGAAGATTTTATTGGACAGAGAAGAAGAGTGGAGATTAAAAAGCAGAGCTATCTGGTTGAAAGCAGGGGACGAAAACACAAAATTTTTTCACAACTATGCAAAAGGCAGGAGGAATGCAAATACTATTTGGAAGCTGAGGGACTCGGAAGGCAGGGAGGCTTCCTCATTTGAAGACCTGTCTGCAATGGGAAAAAATCACTTTCAGTCTCTTTTCTCTGATCCTGGGGGGATTAATTTGCCTGAAATAATCAGAACTGCCCAGGCTTTTCCACGTTTTGTGGAGGAGGAGGAAGCTGAAGACCTCTTTAGAGAAGTGACAAAGGAGGAGGTGGAGAGCGTGATAAAGTCTATGGCGAAAGACAAAAGTCCAGGTCCTGATGGTTGGACCATAGAACTCTTCACACACTTTTTTGAGGCCATCGGGTCAGAACTTACTGAAGTCGTGGAGGAGTCTAGAGTGAAAGGAGAAATCTATGGACCTTTTAATGCAACATTCATTGCTCTGATCCCAAAAACAGAAGATCCTGGCTCTTTCGAAGACTTCAGGCCTATCTCCCTGTGCAATACCATTTACAAGATTATAGCAAAGATTATTGCGGTTCACCTGAAACCCATCTTATCCTGTTATATTTCAAAGGAACAATTTGGATTCCTGGATGGGAGGAAAATTCATGAAGCCATCGGGGTAGCTCAGGAAACTATTCACAGTCTCAGGCAAGCAAACAGGAAAGGGGCAGTGCTCAAAATTGACCTATCCAAAGCATATGATAGGGTCAGTTGGACATATCTAAAGATGCTCTTGACACATCTTGGCTTCCAGGTGGGCTTCATAAAATGGATTATGGGGTGTATCACAAATGTAAATTTTGATGTTCTGATAAACGGAGCTGCTTCTCAATTTTTTAAGAGTCAAAGAGGTCTTCGCCAAGGGTGCCCACTCTCCCCTCTGCTCTTCCTCCTTGCTGCAGAAGGCTTAAGCAGGCTCATCTCAAAGGCAAAAAGTTCAGGTTTGGTCAAAGGTTTGGAAGTTGTTGTTAACCTGTTCATTACTCATCTGCTTTTTGTTGATGACATTCTGTTGTTTTCAAATGGGAACTTATCTGAGATAATAGAAATTAAGCTCATTCTTGATCAGTTCCTGAAAGCTTCAGGGCTTCAAATAAATGATAGAAAATCTCAATTAATATTTGAAGGCTTTAGTAGTCAAGAGGAGACTTCAATTGCTGCTCATCTACCCTTTGGGACATGTAATATGGAGCAGCCTTTCAAATATCTTGGTTTTTGGCTTAAACCATCCTCTTACAGGAAGCAGGACTGGAACTGGCTAATAGCAAAGATTGAACAAAAAATATCCCATTGGAGTTTCAAGTGGCTGTCCAGGGCAGGAAGACTTACCTTGATAAATTCTGTACTTCAGGCTATTCCAGATTTTTGGGCAGCTTTGACCTGGATACCCAAAGGGATACTTCACAAAATAAAACAGATTTGCAGTAGATTTCTGTGGTCAGGGTCTAAGGAGGAGTTTGTCCTCCCATGGGTGGCGTGGGATAAGATTGCAAGACCAAAAGACTGGGGAGGATGGGGTTTGAAAAGTCCTTGCGACTTTAGCCAAGCTTTAGCAGCAAAATCAGGATGGCGAATCATATCTTCGGAGAACCTCTGGACTAAGGTGGTAAAAAGAAAGTACATTGACCCCACCCCGCTCGAAGATTGGATAAGAACCCCAAATAAGAAAGGGAGAAACTGTTCGGTCATCTGGAAAGCCACTTCTGAGGCTTTTAAGGTAATTGAACAAGGACTAGCATGGCGGGTTGGAAATGGAGAAAGTCTGAGGATTGGCAGGGACCCGTGGGTTGGATGCAGCGAAGGTTTTGCTCTCCCCCAGGACTGCTTGCTCATTTGGATGATATAGGAATTAGAAGCTTAAGGCAGATTGCTAGTATGGAGCAGTCATCTATTTGGGGGCAGGCTTGGAAGTCTGAAGCTGAGCTAGGAATAAATCCCACCTGGAGAAATGATTGGCAGCGTTTTATTCAGGAGTTGAGAAGATCAAATGTCAGATTAAAGGATAGGCCAGATTCGCTGGTGTGGGCACATGCTGAGACAGGGCACTATTCTCCAAAGGCAGGTTACAATTTCTTGATGAAGAATAAAGGATGGAATCCTCCTGTTTGGTGGTCAAAACCATTGTTCAAATTAAAGTGCCCTAAAAAATCTAGAATTTTCTTCTGGTTTCCTACATGGGAAGTACTACAAGCCCGTTTTAAGCAGGGACCCGGAAGATGCCCTCTGTGTTTTGCGGATTCTGAAACCATTTCCCATCTTTTTTTATCATGTCCGTTTACAAAACAGGTATGGACTGAAGCGGAAAGGATCTTAAATACAAAATTAAGATGGGAAGGGGTTAGTTTGACCGCAGCCTGGGAATATTGGTGGAACCACTTTCAAGAGAGGAACCTGAGGAATTTGCCTCCCATCATATGTTGGGGTATCTGGCTTGCAAGAAATCGTAGCATCTTCAGAGAAAATTCGACCCCCGTGGCTGCTGTTGCCATTCAAAGTAATGCTATTCTAGACAGCATCCCTTTACAGGAGGAACCTACAAATCATAATCAGCGAAAAGAGTTTCGTATTAGAGACGGGATTCCGTGGGCCTTTTTTGACGGTGCTGCCCAAAACAATTACACGGGTGCTGGATTATGCATTCACCTTAGTAATTCACACTCTCTCAAGGCTTCAGTAGGAATTGGAATGGGCTCAAATAATTTTGCTGAACTCTCTGCATTAAAGCTTCTGCTCTGTTGGCTCATTCACAAAAATATCCTTACAGTTCAGATTTTTGGAGACTCTATGAATGTTGTAAACTGGGTTATTGGGAAATTCAGATGCCAGCACTATATGTTGATGCCTCTATTAGAAGAAATACATTCACTAAAACAGCAGTTTAATGTTTTTTCCATTGATCACATATACAGGGAATTCAACGAAGAAGCAGATGGGCTTTCTAAAGCTGGTCTGCAACAAGCTGTGGGCGCGTGGATAGTAACCGAACAGATTCAGGATCAGATCCGTGTGTCGGATCTCCCTCCATATGTATAGTGATACTTGCTTTTATCTATATGCACTAGTTTATCTGTGTTCCATATGATAACAGGTGGCATATGTATATCTCTTTTGACTTTGATATTTTCCTATATATGTTGATGCTCTGTTTTGATGGAGCAGACAATGGATTTATCTCTTTGTATGGGTTTCGCTGGGTTGTTTTCCTCTTGAAAGGAGGCCCAGTTGTTACTCGGACATCAGTTTATGTTTTTACTGGTTACGGCTATACAGGCCGAGTTTTGGTGTTTTTTGACCAGCACTGTGTAGGGGTGCTGACGATCCTCTTTAGAGGAGACGGGCCTTGCCAGGCAGTCCTTTTCAGAATGTTAACTCATATGCTTTGTAACTTTTTTACCTCTTATAAAAAAGTTCGCTTTTTTCCTTGGAAAACAAAAATTAAATATGATCTAATCAAAATGAAGAGCTTCATCCAAAAATCCATCTGAATGGGGGTGCGGTATCAATTCTTTCTTCATTTATCTAAGTCTTAAAGATGTAAGACCCTCTTATTTCTCTCGCTTTAGACCCATGTATGAAAACTTCCCCTCATCCTTCTTGGGTCCTTCTTGGGGTCATGTTCTTGACAAGTTTAAATATAAATTTGAGCAATGGGGGTTCATTAGCTAAATCTAGATAGAATATTAATTCTAGTTCAATATTTCCTTTCAACCCTTCCTATATTCTAGTTCTTCACTATGTTGGCCCCTAATCCAATCACGAAGGAAATGGCTCAAGAACTTAGGTGGTTTCTTTGGCAATGAGGAAAGACAAACTCTAAAAAGCTTCATCTATTGAATTAGAGGGTGGTTAGGATTCTAAAAGCCATGGGGGTTTTAGGCATAAGAGAACAACATCTAATTAATATAGTCCTTGGGGTAAATCTAGTTTGGTGGCTAATAATATGGGATAATGACTAGTGGAAACATGTGTTTCATAAAAAATATCTTAATGGGGTGAGATAATATTGTAGTCATCATATCCCTAACAATAGAGACAACTTTTAGGTATGGAATTTGATGATGGATTTTATTCATTTAATTAGGTCTAATCTTACATGGATTCTAGGAAATGGGAAATCAACAATTTTTTGGACTGAGGAAATTATGGGAAATGCTCCTGTGGGCTCAAATCCCCTATATCATCCCCTGCATAATTTTCTAATTTTGTAGCATAAAATATCTCTATGGGATATCTCCTCTTGGTCATCTGATGGGAATTGGTTGATCTAGGCCTAGGGTAACATCCCAGATCACCTTATTAGTATTTGTAGATCTCTTGGAGATACTCTTGTTGGATGTGCTCCTTCCTCCTTGTCAGATCTAAAATTTAAAGGTTGAGAAGGTGATTGTACTTTTGTAAAAGGAGTTATCAATCTTTTCTCTTCAGTGATATTGGACTTCTCTCTTCTAAGCTTTGGGCCTTTATTTGGAGCTCACAGTACCTCCAAAAATTAATACTTTTTCCATACATTAGCTCATAGGAATCTATCCTAACAATTGAGAATGTATTGAAAAGGATAATTGTTGGACCTTCTTAGTGTGCCTTATGCAAGAACAGTGCTAAAAATATAGATAATCTTATCTTGGAATACCCTTTCATGCTTGAAGTTTGGGGAGTGATCTTATCTTTATTAAAATCAAGGGTAATCTATCCTTTTTTGCTGTAATACTTTTTGGGAAAATAGGGAAAATTTTATAATGGCTCTTTTGCAAGGAAAAATTTGATGAAGAGAATCTCGGAAGGTCTACTTCAATATGTATGCTGGAAAATTTGGTCACCTAGAAATCAGGTTATTTTTCAAGATAAAAGATTGGATGCCATTAGGATATTGGGATGAACAATAGGGCTTATTGGAGAATCTTTTTGGGCTATGAAAATAAATGAAGGTGATCATAACTTCGATGGGGAGCAATTAGAATGGATTGAATTTTGTGATCCAAAGTAGGCCATCAAGGAGAACACACATCTCAGTGAGGGCTAGAAAATGATATTTTCTAAGGAGGAATTTGATCAATGTCTCTTGGAGAAAAAACATTTCTTCTTAAGCTTCGATGGAGTCATTAAATGAAACATATGGGTGGAAAGAGCACGTGCACGCGGGGGTGGAGGGGGGGGGGTGTGTGTGGGGGGGGGTGTGTAATCTTTTTCCCTAAGAATCAAGAATAGCATAGGTATTCTTGGAGTTTATGCCACAATTCTAACAACATTGACGAAGCCTATATTTTATATCAAGGTTTGAGGAGGTTTGTGAATCAAGGAATTAAGTAGGTGATTATTTCTAGTGATTCCTTAAATATAATTCATTATTTATATTTAGGATCTCTCCCCTAAAAAACAAAGTCAAGTTATATTTTCAAGCATATTTATTAGTTGTATCATTCTATCCCTAAGAAGAAATGTCTCCATGTTCTCAGATCAAACAACTCCAAAGCTTATCACATGGCTTATTTGGGGTCAAGGATATAAATCAAGGTGAACTTTGGTGGAAGGGGCAAAAGGGGTATGTCGCCCATCCTTAGTGGTTAATCAAGGGACTCATAAATCAATGTAGATGAATAATTCCTCATGGTTTAATGTAACATGTTGATGCTTTGTAAATTCTATTTTTTGATAAGTTAGTATTGGCGAATGTACAAGTGGAATATTATAGATATTGTAACATTTTTTTCAAAAGCTTCAAGGTCAGAATTCCATAGATGGTCGTTGATACATACTCCATTCTGACCATATCCACTAATTTCAATTTACTTATGTCATTCATGTATTTAAATTGAGCTTTAGCTTAGTGTCTTTTAATATAATGGATTTTCTTATTTCTTGTTTTAAAAAATCTCTTATATACTTGTGTAAATTCTTTTTGTTTACAAGATATTTTCTAAAATGTAAGTGTCCTTATCTAAAAAACTTAAAGGTGCATTTTGCCCTCTATTTATCAACACCTTCTAGCAAGCTAGCTTTGCTTGCTTATCCTCAAAACAAGAAATCCCATAACTAAATAGAAGAAATACAACATTATGATAGAAGACATTGTACTACAAAACATAAGCAAGAATAAGATGATTTTAATTGTAATTTTTTCATAATTCTAATTAAAAATAATGTCTTGGACTACTAAATAACATTATAGTTGCAAATCAACTAATTATATCATGTTTATCCAAACTTAAACCCACACAATTAGAGAAACTAATTCTTCACCCAACCATTCTAGCTGAACTCCATTAACATTCCAATTAAAAATATTAATATGAAAATATTCCTAAATTATTTCAACATTCCTATTTATTTACTAAAAAATTATGCTAATATTAAAATATATAAAATTTTAAAGATAATGGACACGAATTTAAACTAAAAGATTATGAAATTAGGCATTATTGTTTACGATATTGGATTGGAAAAGAAATAATGTTGTGATATTTGGTTTTTTGCGTATAAAATAAAAAATAAAATCCTGACTTATCTTTTAAAGTTATAATATTTCACTTAAAGTGGCTCGATTGTGGAGTAATGATTTTTTACTTGTTTGGGAATTTTTTTCCACTATCATTTTTCCATGAAATGAATAACCATTAATTCCACAGTGGGGTATTAGATGTGGGTCGATTGTGGAGTAATGCTTTTTTACTTGTTTGTGAAAAATTTGTCATTATCTTTTTTCCACGAAACGAGTAACAACTAATTCTATAGTGAGGGGCATTAGATGTGAGAGGTTATTTTTGTAATAAGGGAGATTTTTTTTTTTTTTTATTTATAAAATTGGGATTTTAATGAGTTAAAGTTTTAGTATGGTATAAAGATTAATAAAAAATATGGTATATTTATTTAATTTTTTTTTTAATTATTATAAGTATTAATGATAAAATACAGTTTAAATGATGTTTAATATATTTTTAAGTATTTTGTAATAATTTTAGTTAGAAATAGTTAGAATGGTAAATTTAAAAATATAATTTAAGTGTTTAAAGAATTTTTAGGATTGGAATGTATTTAAACATTTAAATGTGTGATTTAAGCTATATATATCATGGTGAAAACAAAAAATAAAACCATTAAATTTTACTCAATTACAATATTTTTAATATTCAGATTGGTATTATTTATTTATATAGAGATGATATAAATGTGTTTTCCAAAATAAATAAATAAATAATTAGTTTAATTAAAAATGATTTGAAAATTTTTATTTTTATTAAAATTTCCTAATATAATTTCCATTTTTTTAATAAGATTTTGAATCACTTTAAAATCTTCAAAATATGAACTATGAATTTAAAATATAAAAAAAAAAAAATTGGTTGGAAATTTCTACTTAAAACTTTGTTAAAAAATATGAACTATGAATTTAAAACATAAAAAAAAAAAGGTTGGAAATTTCTACTTAAAACTTTGTTAAAAAATATCATATTTTGTAGAGATGGAATAAAATTATATCGATAAATATTGATTGCTTACTCTATAAAATTATAATGATTAATCTAATTTCATCATATTTTTTTCTCTTATTTATAAATTTGATGAGAATTGTCAATTTTTTATATAAAATTAAAATTTCACATAATATAAATTAACAATAATATTATTAAAGTTTTTTCTCAATTTTTGTTAATTTAAATATCAAAAATTTAAGTCATATAAATTAAAATAATATTTATTATATTGAAAAATTAATAATGATGTTACTAAAGATTTTCCCAATTTTATTAATTTAAATATTAAAAATTTAAATCTTTACAATATTGGAAAATTAGTTATATTTATGGCTCACCAAAAATTAAATCCTAAAAGCTTATTGCTAAGAAAAACTTATCGAGTGGAGAGACTCATTTTACAGCCCAGTATGATGTGTAAAGATGTCCGGTCCATCATTAAAATTGAAATTTTACTCACATACGCCAAAATAAAAAATTTAAAAAATCTAAAAAAATAATTAACTATACAAAATGTTTAAATAATATCCACTCATAAAAAATTACACGTGAAGAAATTAAATCTTTTCTTGACCCAAATTAAATCCATATGTAAAATAAATCTATACATTTTCTAATAGATAATGCAAACCAATAAATAAAATTAAAATCAACAACTCCCTCAAATTTAAACCAGTTCCCACTTGAAATCCTATTTCCATCGATCAAAATCAGATGCTAAACAATCACATAAAATGTCACTCCCGTGGTCGTCATTGATTTGATATATTTTGGTGCATCCACTTTCTCTAACCAAATTTTTTTGATGGCTTACCTTTGAATCAAAGTATCTAAATATTAGTGCACAATGTTTAATATTTGTCGTGCTCATATCTGTTTCCAATTCTTTTTCTAAATCGGCTTTATATCATGCGTGTCTTTTTAATATTTTGTCTCCTTGTACCACTCGACAAATAATTCTTTACTCTTGTACCATTTAGATTCAAAAATATTTTGTTCATATAAGTTGTAAAAGGAATATTTTACCCTTTACAACTTCATTGCCAACACAATGTATTTAGTAAATGCATTTTTAATAGATTTCAGAAAGAGAACATTGCAGAGAATGTACGTCACTAAATGGTTAAGCAAGGTGTTAGTCCATATTTGAAATCATGACAACTAACAATTTAGTTTTTAAGATGATTGTATTACAACTTCTAAAAATTATACTTCAAAATGTATAGTGGCAGAAATATAACTTCAATGGGTTTTTAAGAACAGTCTAATATTTGCAAGGCCTACGGGCTCCCAGAATTTTATCTGAGAAGATAATTCGTACTTTATAGCGAAGATTGTTGATAGGAGGAGGGTAATTCTTATTTATTTTTTATAATGAGGTGGAGGTGATTTTATTATCCTTGTTATAGGCATAGTTTCTTTTCCACTAAAAATCTATTCTGTTTATTCATAGTTTAATATTGGAAATTCAATTTTTGTTATTTTTATTATTGTTTAAATTTATTTATTTGTAAAATGATTGATTGTCTTATTATGGGTTGTTTAGTAACTTCCATTTCCATTAGTTACTAAGTTTTTGTTTTTAGTTTTTTTCTTTTTTTCTTTCTTTAGTTTTTTTTTGCATGAATTTTAGTTTTTTTTCTCATAATTTTCAATTTGAGATGACTTATTATTAGATTAAAAACACATTTTTGATCAATTTAATTACAAAAAATTATATATATTAATAAAAAATATAACACACACATATTAGAGTGTATATATGTTAATATAAACAATATTAATTAATCATATTTCTTATTTTTTGTGATAGCATTCAACAATACAATATTTATTAGTTGCTTTATTTTTGTGATGAAATATTTATGCTTTTATTGTTTTTAGTTTAATTAAGTTATATTTAAGGGAAGCAGTAGGTACTAGTTACTATGGAGCCCTTGTTTTATTTGACATTGAAGATTGTTTATAAGGAGTTAATTATTTTATGTTTTTGTCTTTTTCACATGTTTTTGTATTTTTTTATTATTATATATTTTTAGTTAATTTTGTCTAAGATTTAGTTAGTTTGAGTTGTATAATATGTAAAATACAAGTGACCAAAAGTTTCTTTTTTGGCCATTGAATTCATCTATGCATTAAAAAATACATTTTAAACAACAAGAAATCACAATTTCACCAAAAATTATATCACAAGATTTTGAAATGAAAAAACAAAAAAATTGAATAATTAGATTGTTCTTATTATATATATAAGATAAAAATATACTTAAACATAATTAAGTACATTATGGTGTTAAATGTGATTACTAGATAATATTACACTCTTTAACATTCTCCCTTAATGATGGCTAGAGCAATTAGCACAATTTAACATAAAATGTTTAAATTAGTCCATCAAAATTCTAAAATCACTTGCTAGCCAATTAATTAAGGTAATCTTTCTTTTACTAAGAATTGAATCATCCTCTTAAAAACAATAGTCAACATGTCATCATTCACTTTCTAACACATAAATTTGAATTTGATTGAAAACTTATAAAACCATGCTTCAAAAAGGGTGCATCAAACATATGATTGCAAATGAGTGCACATAATGATGTGAGGCTAAGTTATATATTTGACCATGTAAGTAAATGAAGTAAATGACCTATATAAATTCTTAATGTGGAGATCAAGGACAATGCCTAAATAGTGGATGTTTAGGCATGTAAGTTTGAATAATATACTTCTTAATGTACCATGAAGTGGACTTTCAAAGATATTCTGAGAAAGCATAAAATTATATTTTGAAAGTTAATACAAAAGGTTAAGGCTAGTTGTGAAAGAGCATAAATGGGTTTATGAGTCCATTATAAGGGAAGAGGAAAGGGACTCCAAGGGTTTGATAAATAAGCATTATTTTCCTGATTTTTTTATCCTTCATCATTGATTCATTTTATTGTGCACTCTATTAAAAACCCAACCACCAACCATTAAATGCAGCTCATGGTTGGGGGGTTGGGCGTGGGGGGGTGCACTTTCATTAGTTATAAGTGCATGGGGTGGAGTACACATTATGAGAAATGTAAGAAACACCATCTCCATAAGGATTTAAATTTCTATAGACATTTGATCTATCCCTTTTCTCATGCCTTATATTCATGCATTAGAATTAACTATCCTATGGGTTGTTCTTTCCATTCTATTATATTCAGTGTTTCGCATTTAGTAGTTCAATCAATTGCATTCCATTCTACATGATGGATTGGCTAGGGTGTTTTGATGCTATGGTTGTATAGCATAATATTAGCCTATAATCAATCAAGTAGAGTTATTGGAAGAGAATCATATGAACTTGGAAGAGAGAGATAGAAGGATGTATAGGGTGTGGTGAAGTAAAATTATAAGTGCAGACACGAACAAATTCCTCTAGCCTGATGATGGGTCTAGCCACAACAGATACATTCTATGGAATATTTCCTTAGGTTAGAATCAATCAAGAGGGCCTACCTCTTGGTCCGCTTATCCCACTTCATGATGTCCTTACTTTCTCGCTCCAGCTATCTCTTCCTTCTTCAGACACCAGAAACAAGTAAACAACAACAAACGACAAACATGATAATAGATGAATTGCAATTCAACCTACTTAACAAGTCAAGAAACATTAAGCTATGAATATGTAATATTACAAAACATGTAGGAAATCAATCGATAGTTGCATATATTAATATCAAAGAGAGATTACAACCATTTTTCTTGACGTTGCAGTCTTCCTTTGACAAGACCAGGTTCCCACACACTTATGCTAGCATTCCATGATGGCCTCAATCAACAATAGTTTCAAGGCTCTTCCCTTTAGTCTTCACTCCAAACCAAATCACACTTCTCCCTCACACAACTAGATAGATACAACTAGTAATAGCTTGTTGTCTACTCCAAACCAAAATAGCATCAACACTCAACCAAAAACTAGCTTGTTCTTGGGAATAAGGGAGGTTTATATAGGAAAGATGGATGGGAGATGGATCCTCTTCTCATCAGAGAAGGGCTTATCCCTTGAGATAGTTCCATCATTATAGGGGAAAGGAGCCCAAACTGACATCCTCAACCCCATCTAGCCAAACCATTTACCAGACTTCTGTTATGAAGCTTCTAGAGTTGGAAGCTTTGGCTCCTAATTTAAAAAAATTGCAGGACCTATGTGACTGGAACACAGCTCAGTCGCTCCGATCGGTGGGAGGAGTAGTGCTAATCTCTACACATCGGCGTGGGGGAGACAAAGTCCATTAGTGTTGGTCTTGTAAACTAGGCAAAATAGAAGTTTCAGGGGAAATGGTGCAAAAGGGAATTGATCTGCTCATGAAGAGGGACATAATGGGAGTTGCTTCATGAAGGCAAAGCATTTGGGGTTCACTATAGAGGTCCCCTAGGATCAAGGAACAGGGAGTACAGGGACAGTGACAAAATGTTGTGTAATAGATGCCCCGTAAAGCGTGAAGGTCAAGCTAGAGTGAGGGATGAAATGCTTTATAAATCAGTGTGGGGAACTGGTCTGTCTTCGAAAAACATGGAAGTACAGATACATATACATAAACTGAGATCTCTGTCAAATGATACATGAATCATGGTATGGACGCAGCCATCTAGAAAATGACCATGTAAATGGATCCAGGTATGGGCGCAGCCATTCGTAAAAGAGGATCATAACGAAACCAAGGTATGGTCGCAGCCATCCGATAATGAGAGGGATCACATATGATAACTGATGGTCTGGTCGCAACCAACCATCTGATAGGAACATGTATATCATCATAACCATGTCACACCACTTCACAACCTAGATATTTTGTGATCTGAGTCTAGGGTCTTGCAATCGAACATGACCCAATCAAAGTATATATTCTAGCATGCGAATAAATGTGTTGATGTCGAACATGCTAGAAAGTTGCTTGATTACCAATCAATGATGTAAACTATTAACAAGTGGAGATAAACCACCAATAATGACAATGGTCCTCAAGGTATTGTCAGCATAATCTACAGAATGTGAATAGATGAACTGAAGTCAAAAACCCATGAAATCACTCAATCGAAAGTCAATGTTGTGAACTTCTCATCAGGTGTGAAGAACTTGCCATTAGGGCATGCAAGATCTAAGGTACCAAAAAGGAGTCTCGCAGTCAACTTCCCGGATAATGAGCTGAAGTTGACGGAAATTGATCGTGTCGAAGGAGGGCCATAATGAATCCCAAATCATCGACGCGAGACAAGAGGATACAAAATGATTTTGGATGATACAAAGAATCAGAGGTAAGTGTAGAAGGACAACTCTTGAACATATCGACGACACAACTGGAAGTTTGACAGCTTTTGGATCTATAGGATCGGTGGTCATGATGACATGGCAAAGATAAAATGGAAGGAAAAAATGAATGGCCCAAACCCAAGAAGGTCAATGATACAAAGGAGGATGTCCCAGCTGATGAGCCCAAAAAATGGGTAACTTATTGGGCTCATTTTGCCTATTTCTCTTCATCAATCCACCATTTTTCATAGTTTATGAATGTTTTTTGAGTATATTTACGTTAGTTGAATGAATGAGAATAGTCACTTCACCAAGAAGGCTAACATGTGGTTATTGCTGATTTTTGGACAAATTTTGGACCAAGGCCAAGCATTTATGAGCCAGATGACAACCAAGCATGAAGGAACAAAGGTGAGGATTCGTAGGAAGGGTGTCTCCTACACTAAATGGCCCCTTCCTCGAATTCTCCACCCTCGGCTTGGAGTTCAGCAGGCCACCGAAATGGATTCCTAAGGGCAGCCGAGCAGTTTTGTGTAAAGTGACTGATCACTGGCAGTTAGAGCAGCCAAGCCCCTCGAGTTAAGGAGGGCTATTGGAGACCCTCGTAGTGCATAAATAGGAAGGCTTCCAGCCTTCGTAGGTTACTTTTTGAGCAGTTGTATTTTGCACTATAGTGCTGTTAGTTTTTCAGCTCATTTTGTAGCTTCTATTGTACAACTTTCTTTGTGACATGGTTATTTTTGAATAATGGAAAGAAGTTTCATTTGGCATCAGTTCTGAGATTTTTCTTAGGAGCCTGTAGCTCTTGGGGTTGGGCCCAACCCAAGTGCCAAGGCCTCCTTCGTGTACTGTTATATGTTTTTAATGTCTTTATCAAATAATTTATGTTAAGTAGATTAAAGTCTTGCTTGGTTACCTAGGTCATTGTTGATGATTAAAAAGGCTTTTCATGTTCAGATTGATTTGATAGGTTAATAATAGAGAAGATCTTCAGAAAAAGGCCATCAAGCACCCCTGATCTCACCTCTCCCTCTGTGGGACCATGAGCTGAGACCAAGGTGTCCTTGCCGCCACCAAAAACACTATCTTTGCTTCATCATGCAATTGTTAGTGTTAGATTCTCATTTGCAGAAGTTGATACCAGTTGTGGTTACATGCTCAGGTTCATGATTGCTTAGTTTGCATAACTATTTCACACGATTTCGTTGCAAATAAAATTCTGTTCATTTTCTTTGCTGATATTTAGGTCAGATTAGGTTAAAGTAGATAGGTCTTTGGTTTTCCGAGTCTTTGTTTTAATAGTTTGGAAAATAACTTGCAGAGCACCTGTGATACCTCTTTGCCTACCCCTACTCCATCAATACTACCTGCTCCGTCCTCTAACTCTAATTCTTGCCTCACATTTTCTACGTTCCCTCCAGGGAAAATTTTAAGAACCCCCCTAAATTTATAAATATAATAAATGGGCGAATCTCCATGGTATATAGGAAAAATGGAAGGCGATTTTATCAATAATATAATATGTATATATAATTTTTTGGCGAATCTCTCACCAGGCATGGCGAATATTTTACTCAATTATAAAATCTTGTAAGATCTTGGCGAGTCTTTCACTAAATAATAAAACTTTGTAAAGTCCTAGTGAATCTTAGCATAGGCTACATGCTGGTTTAATTCCCCCATTTAAATAGGCTACATTCCAGGTGAATACCATGGGTCAATACCATGTGCCATTTTGGTGAATACCATGGGTCAATACCATGTGTCATTTATATTTTTATTAATTCTAATATTAGGGTTAATAATGGGTTTTTGCATGGTATTAATAACAATCTAGTCCATGGTATTTGTCCCATAGTATTTTGGCCATAGGTTTCACCTAAATATAACCCATTTTTTGACTGTTCGTAAATATAAGGTGACTTATGGAGTAAATATAAAAAAATGTTTTATTTGTTTACCATATCTCTCGTTTATTTATATTTTTATTAATTTACCATACCTCTTTTACAAATATGGTATTTGGCCCATAGGATTCACTTAAATAAAATCTCTTTCTTGAGCCTTCATAAATAGAACGAGGGTTATGGACTAAATATAAAAAGAGGTTTTATTTATTTATGATACGTCTAGTTTATTTATATTTTTATTTATTTACCATACCTTTTGAGTAAGTATAAAAAGACGTTTTATTTATTTACCATACCTCCACTTTACTTATATTTTTATTTGTTTACACCCTTACATGTATATAAGGTGACTTATGGAGTAAATATAAAAAATGTTTTATTTATTTACCATACCTCTCATTTATTTATATTTTTATTAATTTACCATACCTCTTTTATAAATATGGTATTTGGCCCATAGGATTCACTTAAATAAAACATATTCTGGAAAATGGGCGAATGGATTCACTTAAATAAAACCTATTCTAATTTCAAGGGCTAAATTTACCTTTTTTACCCTCTCCCTTAAAATAAGGTGGGCTATTTGAGGTGATTTGTAAAAATGTACTATGATACAAAATATTCGCCCACTAAAAATTTAAAACCCCTTAATTTCGCCAAAGGGCGAACATTCGCCCCTAAAATTATCCTTGGTTCCCTCACTTTGACCTAATTTCCATATTTTTGTGCAACATTGCTCCACCCCTCCTTGAACAAATCCAACCATCCTTATCACTCACCCGCTTCGTTTTCCAGGTCTTGGATCCCTCTACATCATCATCCAACCTCCGTACCCACTTCTTCACCTTTCTTCCACCATCAACCCTCCAAAATCCCCTTTCGGAACATCCTGTAGAAACATCCTGTAGAAGCCACAGAACATCCTGTAGAAGCCCTGCAGACTTCTTGTAGAAGCTCACGAAAGAGGTTTCTCTAGATCCGAACATTGTGAAACTCTCTGGGAGGGTTATAGGGACCCCTTAGGCCCTATTCTAACCTTCCCAACCTCTTTCAAGTGCCTACTCCATTTCCTTTCTCCAATCAACCTCTGCACAGTAAAAAATAGTTAAAGAACATGCAAAATAATTCTGACAAATTACTCAAAAATGAAAAAAGATGTTTTCCTCATATTTCTCTTCAAAAGTAGCTTAGTCACATGCATTTTACCTTTCTAAAAGTCAATGGAATCCATTTCTGTAGCTTTCATCCTTTTACTTGCACCAGTAGGGTTAGTCGGTAAAACTAGGGTTTGCTAGGGTTTGCATTTCCTTTCAGCTTTCCGCTTCTTTCTGCAAGTAGATTAGCCTCTGGTTGAGTTAGTTTTCATCCATCACAGTTGAAATCTTCTTCTAAGAGCTCATAGAAGTTAGCATAAGCTCCTAGCAGACTTGTGCCAGCTGATCAAGTGACAGCATGTGGCAAGAGCTAGTACTTGTGCATATAACACCGTCGCTTCCAAGTTTGTTACAAACTACCGGGTTGATAAAAGTAAAGAAGCGAGTCCCAGGAGTTGTAGTATTACTGCTGCAATATTGGAGCCCACCATTCCTTTTGGCGCCGTTACCGGGGAAGCGTCAAAGTATTTGTGATTGATGCTTTTCTTCTATGTTCTACTACAACCTTCTGCTAAGTAGTTTATTTCATTTCCATTCTGCAATTTCATTTCTGAAAAAATAGATTAGACCTTTCCTACTTTCATAGATTAGCATTTCAATTCCGCAATTTCAATTCTACAAGCGTAGATTAGCATTTCAATTCTGCAAGCGTAGCCTAGCATTTCATTCCTGCAATTTCATTTCAACAAAATAGATTAGTCCTTTCCTGCTTTCATTTCAATTCCGCATTTTCATTTCAGCAAGATAGATTTTAGTTAGTTGCAGTTCAATCTATTTCAATTTTGCAGGTATAAGCAGAAAAAAATGCCAAAACTCCACCAAAAATATTCCATTTTCATGCCTCGTAGGAAGAGAGACAATACAAGGAAATTCTTACCCAACAACCCCACCACATCACTGAGTCACCCTTCTCTCTTCTTCAGTGCCAGTGATCCAGAAGAACCTATAGGTGAACCTCTTGAGATATACGAAGATCTTATAACAGAAGAAGAGCAAGGAAACATTCCTTTTGAGACCATGGCTGAAAACAGAAATGGTAGAGAAGATGAGGAGAGAATAAAAGGTGCCTTTCCCATCTGAGAGACCAATGGGGACATGAAGATGAAAAACATAAGTCCCTCAGCCTTACCTCATTTCCATGGATTGACCATTGAAGACCCTGATACCTTCTTGTTTGATTTTTTTGTCCTTTGTTGAACTTATGACTATACAGAAGATGAGCAAAAGTTTAAACTCTTTCCCTCTACCCTCAAGGATGCAGCACTATGCTGGTTCATGGGGTTGTTGTGGGGAAAAATGCCTATGCAGGACGATCCTATCCACCTAAGGTGTGACAGTGCCTTAGCAACAAACAGAGACAGCTATTCTAGTATTCTTCCTTTATGAATTAAGAATGAAGAGAGATGGATGGACTAACCGATGTCTTCCGTTTGTCCCTCGATCCGGTTTCTCTTCTCTTTGAGAGTTCCCAGCTACTTGCCTTCTCGCTCGCCCAGCTTCAAGAGGTTTCTGCAAGATCACAAGAAGAGAACACTACACAAAGACATAGATTCATATTCATAACTAGTTCAGGATTAGAAATAAACTAAACATACTAATGCAATCATACATCAAAGATACATCAGTATATAGGAGAAACCAAGATAGCTTTATTGATGAATAACAAGGTTCAGGAAGAGATACAACCCAGAGGGCTCCAATCCAGCATCTCCTTCCCAGCAAATGAAATTCCTATCTTCACCTTCCCTCAAAGCATTAAGCACCCAATGATTCCAATCTCAAACCCACAACAATTCTTTGCAATAACAAAATTCCAGCCTCTAGATCTCATGGAGGAGAGATCCATATATAGATGTTTGGAGAGAGGATGACTCAGCTTGAGATCTGACTAGTGTCCTCTCCCTCTGTCAGTTCTTGCTTCCACTTGGAGGTTCTTGCTTCCACTTGGAGATTGAGAACCTCTTACTCATCACTAGTCGAATTCATTGAGGCAAGTGTCATTGAGGAAGATTCTGGAAGCTTCCAGGGTCTTGACACCTTGTTGAATGAACTTGCCATTTTTCAATTCCCACTTAGCGCACCCTGGTAGTGCTTCTACCTGTGTTGCAGTGAAGGTAGCCAGTGCAGACTTTGCATTTCAGCGCAGACAGCTAGTGGAGCCTCTGAATTGATCCTGAATTGACTTGTTTTTGAGTAGTTTCTAGTGGAGAACTTCTGTGAATTGCTGTGGTTTGTTAGCCTTGTTCCTCTAGGGGTAGGAACAACATGTTTAGGGACTTTGGATCCCTTAGATTATGGACATTTCATGCTTATAGCTTTAAGGCACAAAAATGTCTATAACAGTTGCCCCCTAAAGTATGAGGCCGTTTATCGGGTGAAATGCTTTATCAGGAGGATCCGAGGTTCATTCATTGTTGGGAGGAGACCTGTAATAAGATACAATACAATACATTATTTTTCATACTGCTTTCATGATCTAGCTGAGGCAGGCATTCCCATGTTCAGCTTTATAAATTCATTTTTCTGTACATAGAACAGACAATCGTCTGATGGTAGACTGATAATTTTGATGAAATTATCATCCTTTGGGGTAGGATGATTATCTGCTGCAATGATGTACATGTCAATGTCTTTATCTTTCCTAAATATATATCGCAGCCCGGATGGATGAAACTAGATCCGGGGTCTTCAAACTCGTTCGATCTTCACTCTAAGTACAAGTCGATCCATGTGAGAAATGTTCTGAAGTCGAACATGGAAAGACATCGCTTGATTACCGGTCAATGAGGTAAACCGTTAACAAGCGCGAGAAGAATCACCGATAATGATAATGACCCTCAAGGTACTGTAGTACAATTCACGTGGTGTGAATAAAGGACTTGGCGTCGAACACCATGCAAAATCTTTCGGTCGAAGGTCCTTGATGTATACCTGTCGCCGGAAGTGAGAAACTTGCCATTGAGGCATGCAAGCTTCAAAGTACTGAAGGGGTTGTTCCTAGATCAACTTCTTGGATAATGAGCTGATGTCGACAAGAAGCGATCCGTCAAAGGAGGGCCTTAATGAATCCCACATCAGTGACACGGAACGGAGCAAATGATTTTGATGGAGGTGAAAACGATCTGATGACATATGATTCAGGGTGGCGGTCATGAAAGGATGAAGGATAATGTATGGCAGTGGATGGGACACGGTTGACTTTTCTGAATGACTTCTCTTGAACATATGGCGACACTTATGCGATGGATCGGTAGCATTACCCCAAATATGGATGGTATGGCGAGACCATGGTGATGTGACCGGTGAATGAAACAACCCAACCCGATTGTGGTACGGAGGAAAAGTGTCATGTTCAAGAGCGACTTGCTACCATCAAAGTTTTCTCGTGTTTCTCCCAATTTTTCCCCAGTCATTGCTGACCAGTACCTCTTTATTTTTGTCAAGCTTGAGGAGGATAACATATGCTTGTTCTATAACTTTCCCTTCGGGCAAGCCCATCGCTATGTTTTAACGAGCCTAGCGATAGTGAAACTCGTTCTCGTCTAAAGACAAGTTTGTCGCTATTTAATGCATTTAACGAGTCTAACGACAAGGATAACTCGGTCCTTTTCATTTTTAGAGAGTCTGAAAAGGTACATAAAGTTAACTCCAAAAGTCCTTTTTCGTCATCTAATCCCTTAAGTCCGAAAAAGTATAAAACAATATAGAAGGGATGAGTTTTCAATAGTTTTAACGAGCCAAACAAAACAAGCGCTCGATCGTTTTGTGCAATAATCCCTCAGGTCCAAAAAGATTAAAATCTAGAGGAGGGATAGCTCTTCCGGTCGCTTTAACGAGCTGGAAGGCCAAAACTCGGCAATCTTTTCATATTTTACGAGTCAGATGAAAAGAGCTTAAAGAAGACTCGTCTTTTGAGGAACGAGTGATGAAACGGTTTAGCAGCTGATTCCAGGTAAGGCTTGGAATTTTCCAATCACGGCAGTGTCACAAGGATGGGTAAGTGAAATCACTCTTCGTAGTTGTTCCACAAAATGGGTAAACAATCAAATGGAGGTGAATGATCGGCCAAATGAAAAGTGGAGGTGACGGTGCAAACACGACCAAGGCTTTAATGGCTGATAATTTACGTTCACAGAGGTTATTTACCGGGTAGTTCATATTTTAACGAGCTTAAACGCGGATTGAAACACTTGCTCGATCTTATTTTTATTTTTTAACGAGCATGAACTATGTGCTAAAACTGCCCGGATCTTGCGTTTATTTTTTAATGAGCATGAACTGTGTGCTAACACTGCTCGATAACCCAGTTATATGATAAGAATGTCTCATTGAAGATGCTATTTTTTATGGAGCTTAGATCTTACAAAGCTTTGCTCCGGATCCTTCCGTTATGCAAGTTCGGAAACGACTAATCCTACGAGTTTAAAGGGTTAGACCTACAGGTTTAAAGGGAGGACCTAAAAATTTAAAAAATAAATAGTCACCCCTTGCTTGCACTCAAAAAGGTTTGCATGCCCCCAGGCATAAAGTACGATTTCAAGTTTACCCCTCAATTTGCAGATAAAACATTTGTTTTACCAGGAAAGGCCTACGTCTTTCAGGTTACCCAAAGATTGTTCTATTAATCTTTCAAACAAAACACTTCTTCGACAATGTCTACCGAAATAGACAAAGGTGAGAGACTCCGTCTGTCAACTCACATAACTTTGACAAAAGAATCTTATTCTAGAATAACCCTCTTCCAGCATGGGCGGGGTACAGACTAGTCATATTCTCCTGCGGAAACCTACCCTATACCCAAAGTTTTCCTGCCGAAGCAGACCAGGACGCATGCCCCCTGGGTTCCAGTCATATCCCTCCGAATTACTCGCGCTCATCAGGGGGATGGACCATGGGTTGAGACATTTCTTGCGTTAAGAGACCATTTAGGGATGGTATATGACTATTTGCGATGCGTGATCCGGGAAATGAAAGCTGGTCCACGAGCTTGACCACTCTTCCTTCGTGCGGAAAACACATTACTCTAAAGAGTGAGGAGACGATGGCTCCCATGCAATATATATAGTCTCATCCAAGGAGTAGGTTATAATCCAAGGGTCCTTGAACGACCATCAAATTCATTTGAACGGTCTTCCCTTTCAATGTGATAGGCACATTGGGGATGATCCCTAAAGGTCGATTGGTTCCTTTATCAAAGCCTGTCAGATTTCTCATTTCAGGCAAAAGCGCTGGCGAACCAAGCGCTTTCCAAGCAATAGAGGAAAGGATACTCATAGATGCCCCCTCATCAATGATGGTGCCAGCCATTACCATTATGTATATTTGAACGATAATTCTGAATGGTATGCTTGGTGGCAAACCGGGCCTGCCTAGTTGGTTCCAGTTGAACGAGACAACTAGGTTGCTTGGTGGTGGGACTGAATAGACGGCCGGGTATGATTCTGACGAAGTTCCTTCCTGCGATAAAGGAATGGGCAAATTGCCCCCTTGTTCGTCGGAGTCTATGTTGATGAAGAGAATTTGGACGGTGTCGTCTTCATTCTCCTCTGTGATGGTATCATTCGAAGATAGAGCCTCTGAAGGCAAAACCGGGTCAACTGCCGCCTCAACCTTTTGACTTTTGTCAGGTATGGATTTAGACGGTTCATCTTCAATGATAGGTGCTTCGGCTGACCATCTGAGTGGGCCAGCCGAGTTCTCAACTGGTGAAGGACTTGGCAGGAGTTTTTGATATCCAGGAGGAAGTTGCACTGGTAAAACCGGGCGATCTTCCAAAACTCTTTTCGCCTCGCCTAAGAAGGGACAATGGTGGATGGCATGGTCACCTTCACACAGTTTGCAGGGAAATCTAGCTTTCCCTCTCTGTCCTGTGACTTCACTTTCACTAGTTGACGGTGAGCTGTCAACATGGCTATCAGAGGTTGACGCCACCGAATTGTGCAAACGGGGAGACCAGTCCCTTAGTATCCGAGGGATGCAGGGACAATCTCTGTGGAAGTGGTCTCCCTTGCATATGACACATGGCGATTTAGGCCTAGTCAGTGCTGTGTGTGGATTTCTATCAGATGCCACTTGTTTGCCCCCAGTCACTTTTGGCTCCTTCTTCTTCTTTTCTTTCTTCTTCTTCTCCTTCTTTTCCTTAGGAGCTTGGCTTTTTGTTTTACCAGCTCCGTCAAGCGAAGAGGAAGGAGGAGAAGAAGAATTAGATGAAGTAGAAGGCTGGTGGGCAACTCTCGTCTAGTCTAACTGTTGATTCGACTGTTCAAGAATAGTGGTGTTCTGAACGACATTGGTTGAGAAGAGCCAGACCGGCAAGTCGATTGTCACTCCTGGAAGCGACAATGTGGCCATGTGAGGCGCACCAACATCTCCCCAAGAGGAGAAGGGACTAGGATTTCCACCAAGGGGAATTCCTTGGTTGGTGTGCTCCATTTTATCAACCTAAAGATCAACGCAGGAAGAAGGGGTGATTGTTCCGTTTAAAATAAATTTTAACGACGCTTTAGACACAACTTGCTTTTTCAATTTTAAAGAGTCGAGAAAAAGCTAAAGATGACTCTAGTCTGCTTCGATGTTTTAACGAGCCCGAAGTGACAAATGCTCGGATGGACTTTTTCCGTTATAGAGTCTGAAAAAGGCCAAAAGGAACTGCTCTGGAGTTCTAGGTAGAGGGTGTGCCAAACTTTTCGCAAAACCGCAGAATACTTTTTAAGGTACAGGCGGTCGATCTTCCTGAATGCTGTGTTCAGTGCATTGCAATCAGTAGGGCGGCCAACACGGCTTCCTAAGGATAAAGGTTTTATGCCTATAGGGGTCTCCCAATATATACTCGACGGTACGTGGGAGCACAATCCGTACTGGCGTTATCGTCCCTCAGGAGGAATCACCCACCATCAACGAGATCGACAGTCACCAGGCTTTACGACGCCAGAACACGTCTCTAGCCTAGACCTCTATGTTGTGCGTTAAGTTACAAAGCGTTGTTAAGTTCATTCAATTTATTTTAGGTTGATCTTTTTAGAACTTTGCCTTTTGAGGTTCACCACGAGATGTATGATACAATTCCTAAATGCAGTCTAAAGATGATAAGCAAGCTTTTTATATCTTTTCAACCATGAAAATCCTAGCTACAAAGGGAAAAGAAAGACACCATCTTTTCTCAAAGAGCAATCAGCACACTCTAATGCACTTTTCCTAAATCAAACATGCAAACTATCAAGATGCAAATGCACAATGCAGGTGTTTGTTTTCCGCTTTCTTAATATTGATGCCTAAAAAGAAAGCTTTTTGTACAACTTTGAATTTGCTTTTAAATGAAAAATACAAACAAGTTTACTTTTTCCAAATCAGAAAGGGTAGAAGAGAATACAACACTTTACGACTTCCAAAATGAACACTTGTTTCGACACTTAAAAGAGACAAACTCAAACCAAAAGCAAAAGTAAATGTATAATCAGCTGCAAACAGCCAATGAACTCTCTCCTAAGATCACAATCAACAGATCTGAATCAAGGGCTACAGGATGACTATTTCACTCTTGCAAAGGAAAACTGTAAATGACGCCACAAACACATAAAAACACTGACAGTATTTTTGTACAAAAGGAGGCGGAATTTAAGCAGAGAAAAAGAGTTATCAGACAGGTACCTATGCTGGTTACAGGCTGCAAAAATCAGAGATCAAAACAAGGCAAAATAGAGCAGAGAACCCCAGCTGCACAAGGCCTAACTGGATCAACGCACCCTCAACACAGAGGTTTTGACATTCAGCGCAGGTAGCCTTCACGGGACCTGCGTTGAAATGCAGAACCTCTTCACAGGGTCTGCGCTGAAGGAGAAACAAGAGTTTCTCACTGGGTTCTGGGTCACAGTTTGCTGATTAATCTACGGTTTCAGGCCAAATAAAAGCAACAAGCAAGGTACAATCAAAGGGATGCTTTGAAGAAGGGCTAAGATCTATCACAAAGGATCATCAAATCATTTGTGAGTCCATTGTTCAGATCATAGACAAATCCAGTGATTGGATCAAAGCAGCAGCCGTCTACTTTGCATCTGAGAATAGCAGATGCAGTTCGAATGTTGTTGTTGAGTCTATGAAACAAACAATGATAGAGACACAAATAAAATGACTAAACAGATTTCCCCAGCGGAGTCGCCAATTTATTGTGGGGAAAAATGCCTATGCAGGACGATCCTATCCACCTAAGGTGTGACAGTGCCTTAGCAACAAACAGAGACAGCTATTCTAGTATTCTTCCTTTATGAATTAAGAATGAAGAGAGATGGATGGACTAACCGGTGTCTTCCGTTTGTCCCTTGATCCGGTTTCTCTTCTCTTTGAGAGTTCCCAACTACTTGCCTTCTTGCTCGCCCAGCTTCAAGAGCTTTCTACAAGATCACAAGAAGAGAACACTACACAAAGACATAGATTCATATTCATAACTAGTTCAGGATTAGAAATAAACTAAACATACTAATGCAATCATACATCAAAGATACATCAGTATATAGGAGAAACCATGATAGCTTTATTGATGAATAACAAGGTTCAGGAAGAGATACAACCCAGAGGGCTCCAATCCAGCATCTCCTTCCCAGCAAATGAAATTCCTATCTTCACCTTCCCTCAAAGCATTAAGCACCCAATGCTTCCAATCTCAAACCCACATCAATTCTTTGCAATAACAAAATTCCAGCCTCTAGATCTCATGGAGGAGAGATCCATATCTAGATGTTTGGAGAGAGGATGACTCAGCTTGAGATCTGACTAGTGTCCTCTCCCTCTGTCAGTTCTTGCTTCCACTTGGAGATTGAGAACCTCTTACACATCACTATTCGAATTCACTGAGGCAAGTGTCATTGAGGAAGATTCTGGAAGCTTCCAGGGTCTTGACACCTTGTTGAATGAACTTGCCATTTGTCAATTCCCGCTCAGCGCACCCTGGTAGTGCTTCTAGTTGCGTTGCAGTGCAGGTAGCCAGTGCAGACTTTGCATTTCAGCGCAGACAGCTAGTGGAGCCTCTGAATTGATCCTGAATTGACTTGTTTTTGAGCAGTTTCTGGTGGAGAACTTCTGTGAATCGCTGTGGTTTGTTAGCCTTGTTCCTCTAGGGGTAGGAACAACATGTTTAGGGACTTTGGATCCCTTAGATTATGGACATTTCATGCTTATAGCTGTAAGGCACAAAAATGTCTATAACAGGGGTTACCTGGAAACAATATCACAACTTGGGCTTAGATGCAGCAAGCCTTCAACAACAAATACCGGGACTACTGTAGGTCAAAGGAAACAAAGGGAGAGATCTTTCAGATGACCATGGGAAGTGATGAGTCTTTAGAAGACTACGAGGAAAGGTTCCAACTTAGCTATAAACGGGCTAGGTGCACGCTTGACCCTAAATCTCTGAAGCTGGTTCTGCTCCGAGGAGTCCCCGAAGACCTGCTAGATACCCTCCATCTGATAATTGGAGGAGACATCTACCAACTACCTTATGAGGACATAAAGACTTTGTTTAGAAACCACTCTAGGGCAGCCCAAAAACGAGGTAGGGGGAATCCACTCTCAGCTAGTACCACCTTCTCCAAGCATGAGTTTGCTAATCAGATGGAAGACCTCAAAAGTGAGATGAGACAGACCATTGCCATGCAACTGGATACTTTCTAAATCCAACAGAAGAAAGAGGAAGCTGAGAGGGCTTTGGCCATTTTTTGTCCCAGATGTACTAGGAAGCATCCTAAGAAAAAGTGTCCATTGCACTCAGTGGAGGTATGTTTTTTTTGTGAGGAAGACCACCCCACGAACCAGTGCCCAACCTTACCTGGACATAAAACCATGTACCGAGGGGCTGAAGGGGCCACTGAGCCACTCTACTTCCTTAACCAAAGGAGGCCGCATGGGTCCAGACCTTACCAGCAGGGGATGCAAGGAACATCCCAAACTTATTACAACCCCAACCAATCCACTCACATGCCTTCTTGGGGGCCCCCTGCTCATCCTTCCTAGTCCACACCTCCTCCTTGGTCTTATCCATCTTAATACCATACTCAACCTGCTACTCATTTGTTTCACTCTCATGTCCAGCCACAACCTTAGTGGAATGCACCTCAACCGGGGTGGAGGTCCCAATACAACTCTCCTCCCGCTATTTTGCCTTCACCTCCTACTCAACCACAACCATTACCTCTTGCTCCTCCAAGACAACCCAAGATGCCTGCTCAACGGAACCCGAACCCCAACAATAGATAGGCCCAACAGGTATACACTGGAGAGACAACATGCCCTACCTATGTTGTGGAGATTCAGGAGATCAACCTATGATCTGGAAAGGTCCTTCCAGATAGCCAACCTCCACCCCTGGGGGAAGAGGAAGAGAAACAGGAAAGCGAACCCAAAGCCATTCCACCCTTTCCTGAGTGACTAATAGTAGCCACGCAACCAAACCTAGAGGAGACTGAACTTCTAGGAGAACTTAAACAGTTGTGTGTGAAAATCCCACTTCTCTAGGCCATAAAAGATGAGCCAATCTACAACAAATTGATCAAGGAGAATCAGGCACCCAGGCAGGCGCAAGAGAGATTCCCCAACTATCAATGTCATAGGACAACTGTCCGATATGATGTTGGGACAAGTAATCTGTCCAAAATATTTGGACCCTAGGGTCCTGTAGTTGATGTCCACATCAATGGCACCATAATCCCCCACACCTTGATTGATCTAGGGGCTGCCATTAATGTGATGACCAGGGACACCATGCTTAAACTTAGCCTTCAGAGTTCCTTAAGAAAGACCTCGACAGTACTGTAGTTGGCAGACCACTCCACCGTGAATCCCGAAGGGATTGTGGAGGATGTCCTAGTCTCTGTTGATTCTTGGGAGTACCCTGCGGACTTCTTGGTCCTTCAACCAAAGGAAAAACTCACTGGATACCCCCTCATTTTGGGAAGGCCTTGGTTAGCTACTGCGGATGCTTACATTAGTTGTCGAGCTGGAAGCATGACCATCAATAATGGTCCTATGTCCAAACAGCTAGTCCTATACCCTCCTGCCCAACCTCTGTTAGAACATGACTTACCACTCTGGTTGGAGGAGGGAGATGAGGGTGAAGTCTAATCTGCACCATTGTGGACAGTAGAAGTTGCCAGGGGTGGCCCTCTGACTGAGGATGATTTGATCGAGAATTTGATTCAAAATCCACCTCCTAGTGCACTATCGTTAGAGGAGTTAGTGGAAGGTACCCAAGCCAATGCTTTAGTGGACCTCTGTGTGGCCGATCTGACCTCACCCAGAGTTAAAAATGTGGAATTTGGCCCTAAAATAACCTTAAAGATCAGCTCATCCCTATCTTCCTCTTAGGAGAAGGAGCTCTGTAGCTTATTGAGCCACCATTTGGATGCCTTCGCTTGGAGCTATAAGGAGATGAAGGGAGTCCACCCTTTGGTCTGTACCCATCACATTTACATTAAAGAGGATTATAAACCAGTCAGGCAGCCTCAGAGGAGAATGAATCCAGCCCTTAAGGACATCGTTAAAGAAGAATTGCAAAATTTGTTGGATGCAGGATTCATCTACCCCATCTCGGACAGCGAATGGGTTTCTCCCCTGGTGCTTGTAACCAAGAAAAATGGGAAGTGGAGAATCTGTGTAGATTATCGAGAACTTAACAAAGCCACCAAGAAGGACCATTTCCCTTTTCCGTTCATAGATCAAGTGCTAGATGGGTTGGCAGGGAAGAAGTTCTTTTCTTTCCTAGATGGGTTCAGCAGGTATAATCAAATCCAAATCAGCCTGGAAGACCAAGATAAGACCACCTTCACTTGTCCTTGGGGAACCTTTTCCTATCGGGTCCTTCCCTTTGGGCTATGCAATGCTCCTGCCACTTTCCAGAGAGTAGTATTGAGCATATTTGCTGAGCTGGTTCACGATTCGGTGGAAATCTATATGGATGACTTTACTCCTTATGGGTCTAACTTCCAAGAAGCATTGTCTAACCTAGGAAAATTTTTAACCAAGTGTATTGAGATGAACCTGTCCCTCAGTCCTGAAAAATGTGAATTCCTGATGACTGAAGGGACCATGTTAGGTCATACCATTTCTCAGCAAGGATTACAGGTGGATCCTAACAAAATTGCTATCATCCAAAAGGTTCCACCTCCTCAAAAGGTAAGAAATGTTCAGAGTTTTCTAGGCTTAGCAGGATATTATAGAAGATTCATTAAAGATTTCAGTAAGCTAGCCTCGCCATTGTTTGGCCTCTTAGGGAAAGATGTTGAGTTTAAATGGACTAACGACTGTCAAGGGGCTCTGGATGAGTTGAAAGATAAGTTGGTGTCCGCCCTGATCTTGAGAGGTCCAAACTGGGCCCTACCTTTCCACATCCACACCGATGCCTCGAACAGAGCCATAGGGGTAGCCTTAGGACAAGTTGAGGAAAAACTACCATATGCCATATACTTTGTCAGCAAAAACTTGTCCAAGGCAGAGATGAACTATATTGTAACCGAAAAAGAGTTCCTGGCTGTAGTCCATTCCCTAAACAAGTTCAGACACTACATCACTAGTTATCAAACATTCATACACACTGATCATGCTGCGATTAGATATTTAATGAATAATCCTGATGTAAATGCTCATATCATTAGATGGTTACTCTTGTTGTAGCAATTTGATTTGACCATTGTGGACAAGCCAGGTAAGGAAAATGTTGTTGATGACTTTCTGTCTAGATTGGATTTTCCTGTAAGTGAAAAGGGACAGTGGATGACCAGATGCCAAACAAAAACCTGTTCGCTATTTCAGTACTCTCTGCATGGTTTGTTGATATAGCAAATTACTTGGTCTCAGCACAGTTCCTTCCACACCTATCCTCAAGAGAGAAGAGCAAAATTGTGAGGAAAAGTGCCCCATTCACTTGGATCGGGGGCAACCTGTTTAAACTTGGCCTAGATCAGATCTTGAGGTGTTGTGTTAGGGAGGAGGAAGTTTTCGACATCCTCCTGACCTGTCATGATGGGCCCTGTGGAGGACACTTTGCAGTGAAAAGGACTGCCTTCAAAATTCTACAGGCAGGCTACTATTGGCCCACTCTTCATCAAGATGTCAGAAGATACATCAGCCAATGTGACTGATGTCAAAGGATTGGGAAACCGACTCCAAGGGATGAATGCCCCTCCAACCTCAAGTGACCTTCGAGCCATTTGAGAAGTGGGGCATGGATTTTGTGGGTCCTATCAACCCTCCTTTAAAGAAAAGGTCTTACATCATTGTGTGCACAGACTACCTGACAAAGTGGGCAGAAACCAAGGCAATCAAGGCAGCGACAGAAGGAAAAGTGGTTGATTTTTTAAGGGAAAATATCTTCTACAAATTTGGCTACCCAAGAGAGCTAGTCACTGATGAAGGAAGTCAGTTCACCTCTAACCTGATTGAAGACCTACTCACTCATCACAAGATCAAGCACAGAACTTCCACCCCTTATCATCCGCAAGCTAATGGGTAGGTGGAAGTTACTAATAGATTGTTGGAAGAGATTTTGACTAAAGTGGTGAGCAGCAGCAGGAAGGATTGGGCAGATCGTTTGCTTGAGGCCACCTGGGCCTACAACACCACTTGGAAAACTACAATAGGTTTCACACCTTATGAGCTGGTCTATGGGAAGAAGGATCTGCTGTCCATAGAATTCAAGTACAACACATTGAGGGTGGCAGCTCAACTGGACCTAGATCTCAGCCACGCACAATGGGAAATATTACTGCAGCTGAATGGATTAGATGAACAGAGAATGCAAGCCCTCCTCCACTCAGAAGTAGTTCAACTCCAGAGGAATCTATGGCATGACCGACACCTTAATGAAAACCAATTCCAGCCAAGGGATTGGGTGCTGTTGTATGACTCAAGATACAAGGATTTCAAAGGGAAACTGAGGAAAAGGTGGTTAGGACCATATACAGTGGAGAAATGCAACGACAATGGTTCAGTCCTTATCAGGACCATTGATGAAGAAGCCATCCCCATGCTCGTCAATGGGCATCGATTGAAAATCTACAGGAAACCCCTTTCGAGGTAGGAGTTCATTAAAACTTTGGACAAATCAGTGCTGGTAGTGGAGCAGGGCCCTGTCTCTACTCCACCCACACTTGAGCATAAAAAAAAAAAAACAGAGAAATGAAATAAAAAGATCCATGGATGAAAACTTCTTAGAGGTGCTCGGGGCAGACAGTGAGGGTGAAAACCTCATGGAGGCACCCCAGCTGTCTCCCAAAAAAAGAAAAAGAAAAACAGGCCTAATCTCTGTGGAATAATTGCAGGTTGCAGGGAATATATTGCAGGTTAGGAAGGTCGCGCAAAACAAGGAGAGGGGTTTGCACCAGGCTACAGGACACCCTCGCAGACACTTCCTCCATGACCACTCCCCTCTCCTAGGATTTGATCATATTCAGGGGCGGATTTCACCTTCTATAGGAAGTTTTGCTTATTCTAGAGGCAGTCTATGTCTTCTATAGGAAACATCCTGTAGAACCTTCGGGCAAGCCAAAATCGATCTTGGAGGGGAATCTGAAGGTTGGAATCTGTTTGTTAGGCCTGCAGCCACCCCTATTTCCACCCATCACCATATGGCACCCTGTTCCATCTCTTTACACCTCCATCACCCACCTGGTTATGTGTTCCTGCACAGTCATATAAGAAACCCTGTTTTCCTCAGATTGACAGCAAGAATTTTTAGTGACAAGTCAAGTAACAAAGTCTCGCTCACCCTACCTGTCCAAAATCCATCTAGACTCTTCATCAACGAATCCCTCATCCGCAATATAGCCCTGCTAATTTAGCCTGTATCCTAGGAGGAGAAGCAACTACAGGACATCCTACAGGAATCTTGTAGCAGCTGATCCCTCTGGAAGACATACTCTGGAGGCAGGGACAACCGAGATCAACAAAGGGAACATGCAAAACGCTCCTCTTGGATGTGAAAACATCCTCAGTAGCTGAAACCCAACAAAACCTGTGCATGCAACGTTGATAACCGAAGGATCAGGTTCCAAAACCCGTGCATACAACATCAACAAATGAAGGAATGGGTTCTAACACCTGTGCATGAGGCAGCAGCAAGCAAAGAAGTGGTTCCAAGACCGGAAGTCTGCATAACACGTCCAAGGCCACGCAGGTAAGTGTCTAAACTCATTCGTCAATTACATAAACTATATTTTGAAAAATGCATGACTGTGAAAATGGTTAAGATTGAATGGGATTGGTGGCCAGTCAACTGGCCACCCTCATCCTATTACATAGCTTCGTGGGATCCGAACAAGCTTAGTTACATTCAAATTTTCTGACGAGACATGTAGCCGACACGTGTGGAGTGTCCAGTCGGGGAAAATCGTCGGGACTGGTAGTGGTGGCAGCAGTTAATGGTAGAGGGGAGGTGATGGCGGTCAGAGACACAAAAAGAAATGATGGCCACCCTCAGCCAGTTACATAGCTTCGTGGGATCCGAACAAGCTCAGTTACATTCAAATTTGCCGACGAGACATGCAGCCGACACGTGTGGAGTGTCCAATCGAGGAAAATTGTTGGGACTGGCAGTGGTGGCAGCAGTTAATGGCAGAGGGGAGGTGATGGCGGTCAGAGACACACAGAGAAATGATGGCTGTGACGTTGGCTCAACGGTTCGGTCCGGCCACCTCATCCCCTCGCCACGAATTGCGCTGCAGTTAAAATATACTCGGCTGAAGACTCTCACCACCCGTTGTTCATTTGCACTTGCAACATCCTCATCCGAAGTACGCATCCTCTGCTTCCAAAATCTGTTAACCTGTTGTCCTCCACTGCGTTTTTTGGCCTGTTTCCAAAAAAACTCTCCCGCGTACCGGGCTTGTTTAGAGGCGTAGTGACATCCTACAGAAGCCGGAAAGAGTTCTGCAGGAAGAAGCTCTACAAGAAGTATGGCACAGCTTTCCGGAGCAGGGAAGCCTGGACTTTTCTTCGTTGAATTTGGAGTTTCCAGAGAGGTAGGCTCGAAAACACTCTTCCATGCATGGTATGTTTCGAAAAGGTGGTGAATTGAACTATCTCAAATTGGGGAGTCTGAGAAAAATCTGCCTGTGAGTTGCACGATATTTCTCAGTCGTTTTTGCATCAAAATTCTCCTCCACAGTTCCTATTAAAAAAAAAATTCTCTTGTAGGAAAGATACGCAACTGTGAGGGCTAACCTGTGTATGAAGAATTTCAATTTGCATGTTTGTATGTATGCTGGGAATAAACATTGAGCTCTGTACTCTGTCTGTGGAAACACAATTTCTTCCTTCATAAACGTATAGCCGAGTTCTGGGCAAAAATAGCCTTAAAGCCAAGGAATTGGTGCTAATTGATAGTTGAAATCCCTTCCCAAAGTTCAAGGGAGAAATCCATAAAACAGCGTTCCCTTTTCTGATCAGAGCAGAGCCGGGGATCCCTCAGCATTAATAAGCGCCCACCAGCGCTTGGTCAACAACCCTCAAGATTTACCAGATTACATTGAATGACAAGCTCAAGCTATTTCCGACTTTGAGGACATGGAGAGACTATTGGGGGATAACTGCCTTCATGCTTGCACAAGGAGGTGGAACACACTGCCCCACAGTTCGAAGATAAGAGAATACCACTCTCCAACCAGGATGAGGGAGGCCTTAGCAATGGTACCCCTCTATAAACAGTTAATGCAAAATCTGCAGGCTAATTGGATCAGCCTAAAGTTAAGTCCTCCCTTGCTTTTGGGATTGCTGGAAGGAGTTAAGGAAGAAGAGGAAAACAGGCAGTGGGAGGAAGTGGAAAGAAAAGCAGGATTTCATGATCGGGAAGAAGACATCACCTCAAAGGCCTGGGACATGAGAGAGGCAATCAAAGCTATCAAGGATGATGAGCTAGATTAGTCGTTCGGAGGATGAGCAACCCGTTTAGCAGGGGGGTGATGATGAGCCCCGAAAATGGGTAACTTAAATTGGGCTCATTTTGCCTATTGCTCTTCATCAATCCACCCTTTTTCATAGTTTATGCATGTTTTTTGAGTATATTTATGTTAGTTTAATGAATGAGAATAGTCACTTGACCAAGAAGGCTAACATGTGGTTATTGCAGATTTTTGGAAAAATTTTGGACCAAGGCCAAGCATTTATGAGGCAGATGACAACCAAGAATGAAGGAACAAGGGTGAGGATTCGTAGGAAGGGTGTCTCCTGCACTAAATGGCCCCTTCCTTGAATTCTACACCCTCAGCTCGGAGTTCAGCAGGCCACCGAAAAGGATTCCCAAGGGCAGCCGAGCAGTTTTGTGTAAAGTGACTAATCACTGGCAGTTCGAGTAGCTGATCCCCTCGAGTTAAGGAGGGATGTTGGAGACCCTCGTAGTGCATAAATAGGAAGGCTTCCAGCCTTCGTAGGTTACTTTTTGAGTAGTTGTATTTTTCACTATAGTGCTGTTAGTTTTTCAGCTCATTTTGTAGCTTCTGTTGTACAACTTTCTTTGTGACATGGTTATTTTTCAATAATGGAAAGAAGTTTCATTTGGCATCAGTTCTGAGCTTTTTCTTAGGAGCCTGTAGCTCTTGGAGTTGGGCCAAACCCAAGTTCAAAGGCCTCCTTCATGTGCTGTTATATGTTTTTAATGTCTTTATCAAATAATTTCTGTTAAGTAGATTAAAGTCTTGCTTGGTTACCTAGGTCATTGTATTTGATTAAAAAGGATTTTCATGTTCAGATTGATTTGATAGGTTAATAACAGAGAAGATCTTCAGAAAAACGCCATCAAGCACCCCTGATCTCACCTCTCCCTCTGTGGGACCATGAGCTTAGACCAAGGTGTCCTTGCCGCCACCAAAAACATTGTCTTTGTTTCATCATGCAATCGTTAGTGTTAGATTATCATTTGCAGAAGTTGATACCAGTTGTGGTTACATGCTCAGGTTCATGATTGCTTAGTTTTCATAGCTATTTCACACAATTTCGTTGCAAATAAACTGTTGTTCATTTTCTTTGCTAATATTTAGGTCAGATTAGGTTAAAGTAGCTAGGTCTTTGGTTTTCCGAGTCTTTGTTTGAATAGTTTGGAAAATAACTTGCAGAGCACCTGTGATACCTCTTTGCCTACCCCTACTCCATCAATGCTACCTGCTCCATCCTCTAACTCTGATTCTTGCCTCACATTTTCTACGTTCCCTCACTTTGACCTAATTTCCATATTTTTGTGCAACATTGCTCCACCCCTCCTTGAAAAAATCCAACCATCCTTATCACTCACCCACTTCGTTCGCCATGTACTGGATCCATCTACATCATAATCAAACCTCCGTACCCACTTCTTCACCTTTCTTCCACCATCGACCCTCTAAAATCCCCTTTCGGAACATCCTGTAGAAGCGACAAAACATCCTGTAGAACCCCTACAAACTTCCTGTAGAATCTCACGAAAGTGGTTTCTCAAGATCTGAACACTGTTAAATTCTCTAGGAGGGTACTAGGGAAACCTTAGGCCCTCTTTTAACCTTCCCAACCTCCTGCAAGCACCTACTCGATTTCCTTTCACCAATCAACCTCTGCACAGTCAAAAACAGTTAAAGCACATGCAAAATAATTCTGACAAATTACTCAAAAATTCAAAAAGATGTTTCCTTCATATTTCTCTTTAGAAGTAGCTTAGTCACATGCATTTTACCTTTCTAAAATTCAATGGCATCCATTTCTATAGCTTTCATCCTTTTACTTGCACCAGTAGGGTTAGTCGGTAAAACTAGGGTTTGCTAGGGTTTGCATTTCCTTTCAGCTTTCCGCTTTTTTTCTGCAAGTAGATTAGCCTCTGGTTGAGTTAGTTTCATCCATCATAGTTAAAAGATTCTTCTAAGAGCTCATAGAAGTTGGCTTAAACTCCTACCAAACTTGTGCCAGTTGATCAAGTGATAACATCTGGCAAGAGATAGTACTTGTGCATATAGCACCGTCGCTTCCAAGTTTGTTACGAACTACTGGGTTGATAAAAGTAAAGAAGGGAGTCCCAGGAGTTGTAGTATTATTGTTGCAATACGGAGCCCACCACCAACCCAACACGAAGCAAAGAGTGTCATGTTCAAGAGTGAGTTTCCAACACAACTAATAGATTTCCAAATTTTCCCCCACCATTTCTGGTAGGTACCCCAATTATTTTTTAATTGCAAGCTTGAAGGGGATAACATATGCTTGCACTATAATTTCATCCTTTGGACAAATTCAACCTAGTAAGTTAAACGAGCCCTAGGAAGGAGAAGCTCACATTCATCATGGTGATAAATCCGATGTCATTGAATAGTTTAACGAGTCCAACAAAGGTGTAACTCGGTATCTTTTTCATGTTTAGAGAGTTTGAAAAAAACATGTAAAATAAAACACCACATGGTTCCTTTTCATATGTTTGTGTCGCTCGAGACCAAAATGGTAGGAAATGATTGTTACGCAGTAATTTGTCACTGTCTCCTTGTCAGTCTCCCTACTGTATCATGAATTCAAAATAACCATGCTCATGCTCTCTGAACTGGCCAAATGACCCACTTTGCCAAGGTTTATTTCATCAATGCGACTGTTATTAAAATAACCGCGCTGACTGGCGGCTGATAGTGTAACTGATGCGCTGCCAGCGCGGAAGCACACGGGTTTTCCGCGCTGGTCGAATTTCATGCCCAGCACATCCTATGCTTGTATTAAGTTGCGCTGACACAGCCTGCTCAGTTGTTAAGATGCGACGTCAGCGCACCAGTTCAGTTATACACCCGCGCTGATCCAGTTTGGGCGAATTTGTTCCAACAGCCAGCCTTCCAGATGACTCCAGACCTGGTTGTTGGCCTTGTGAATGTCGCCCTACCTTCTATGGCATGTCTGTTCGTCATTTGAGCCACCTTCCTTGGAGGTAAGCTCATCCTCCCACCATTCATGGAGACTCCTTCTCCTATTTAAATCTCCACCATTGCCATGAGCAGCTAGTTTTTAGGATAGTTTGGATAGTGTGGAATTCATAGTGCTTAGAGTGCTGGTGCTAGTAGGTAGTTGGTGTGACAAGTGTGGATTTGCTAGAGGAAGCTTAAAGAAGGTTGTGAGTATTGCTTGTGTGAGAGAGAGTTTTGTCTTGGGAGAATCTACCTCCAAGGGTGAATGCTTAAGAGACTTGCTGGCTGGACCCTCTAGAGAAGGACTTAGCGTCAGAACTTTGGTTGTACCTTTCTCTATTATTGATTAATAATAGATGACTACTGTTATGGTTCCATTCTCATTTGTCTTTGTAATGATTAATGTGGATTACATCCTTTCTGACTGATGTATAATTGCATTTATTAGATTTCACGCTTGTGTTTGTGTTTCTCTTCGTGCATGCAGGCATCTATCTACGGGGATCGTGGAAGATCGTGACCGGCCAAAGCGAAGGAGCGAGAACGACATCTTTTCATCAAACAATAGCACTGGAATCCAAGTAGGTGTTCATTGCCTCTCTTTTATTTGCAATTAGGAACTTGCACAGTAGCATTGATTGATTGTTGCTAGACCCATTCTGGGCTAGTAGGGATCGCCTCTATCCGTAGAGGGGATTTACCTCTCCAACAATGATACTTGAGAGAACCGCTTGATCATTTCAATGAAGGAGTACCTTTTTCGTAAATAGTGCCTCCCAGCCCGAAAAAGGGGTAAACTTATGATGGGCACACATATTATTTTTTGGGTTCTGGTGTATCAAACATTCTCACCATATATATATATATATATATATATATATATATATATATATATATATATATATATATATATATATATATATCTGTTGTATTTTACTGTCTACTATGGTACAAATGGTTTGTTTTATTTTTTACATGTTTCGTAAATGTCTATCCAACACATGATTAGGTAATGCATCTGTTAATGTATTCACACGTCTAGGAATATGACGATGTGTAATATAATCAAAATTCCTTTCCAATAGACGAATACAGAGATACATTCTCAATATTGGAGGGTTTCTAATGGAATGTTGCCCGTTAAGTTGAAGCACAACAGGCTATGAATCTAGGTTGACAACCAGTTCTCTGATTCCCAGAGCAGTGGCTTTTGACAATAGTTCGATGACCGCACTGTATTCAGCAATGTTGTTGGTTGTGCGACCTAGAAAGATACCTTGAAGGTGAATCAACTCACCATTAGGGTCATAAATAGCCCATGCCACGGATGATAGGTTTCGGGTACTTCGGCAAGTACGATCAGCAAAACCAACATGTGGAGTCGCAGACATCTATAAAGCAAGAAAAGCATAGTAAATAGGAAAGTTGTTTGAAAACTATCACACAAAACCACAGTGTATAAAAATGAATCACACACTAATCTACACAAGTAACCATGCAAGATGACCTAAGCATAGTATTTTTTGAGGTAAATCTTGTTTCGGGGCTTATCTAGAGGATTTCCTTCATAATCAATAAGCTCATAGGCTCCTTTATGCAAAATTCATTTCACAATGTAGGGCCCATGCCACATAGGTTCGAACTTGCCTACCCCCAGCTTATCGTTAGCTTGGTCGTATAGTAAGACCAAATCACCCTCAGAGAACACAAGAGGGGAGACCTACAAATCGAAATGGGATTTGACCCGTTTCTTTTGTGCTTCAATGACCAAGGCAGCGAGATGGTGAGTCTCATCCAATCATTCTAAATATAAGAGGCATTCCTCTTGAGGTGACGTTTCGAGGAGGAATTCAACAACTAACTTGAGTGAAGGAATCTCACATTCAATCGTCAATGTTTCTTCCAAACCATAGACTAGCTGGAATGGTGTGAAACCAGTTGCATCTTTGGTTGAGGTTCGATGGGCCCATAGAGCTTAAAAGAGCATGAGATGCCAATTTTACTTGTGCATCCCAATAGTACGCTGAAGCATTATAACCAAAACCTTGTTCACGACTTCAACTTGGCCGTTGGCCTGAGGGTAATATGTGGTTGAGCCATCGTGGCACAAGCCCATTGCATATGTCAGATCTCCCATCATGTAATCTCTGAAATGGGATCCATGGTCTATGACAATGGCTTGGGGTACGCCAAACTTGGAAATAACATGGTTGAAAAGGAATTAAGCTGCCGCCTTACCATCTGCAGAATATGTAGGCATCGCTTTGATTCAATTAGTGAAATAATCCATAGCGACGATGATATAGCCATGCCCCCCGGCCAAACGAGGGTTACATGTCATATAATCAATGCCCCATTTGGCAAAGGGATCAACAGTAGTGATAGTGTGTAGGTGAGCGGGTGGAGCGCGCATCTCGCATTGGTAAATTTGGCATTTGTGACACTTGCGAACAAAAAAATTGCAATCCTTGAAGATAGATGACCAAAAATAACTAATGCAAAGGATTTTTTGAGTTGTAGCATAACTAGACATATGACCACCACATGCCCTAGAGTGGCAATCATTGAGAACTATTTCATCTTCCTTGATCGTAAGGCATCGTCAAAGAGTTGAATCAACACCGACATGGTATAAAGTATGACCAATAATACGATAGGGTTGGGAGTGATGCCGAATCCTTCAGCGGTCATATTTGGTCAACGCGGACTGGAACATGGACGCCTAGAGATACACAATGATATCACCATACCGTGGATAGAGGGTGCTAATTAGGAAAAGGGTCTCATCTGGAAGCTATTCATCTGCACCAGCAGGGAGAGCCTTAGAGGGAAGGGAACAAATCAAATCAGCGAAACTAAGTGACTTCTTAGATTTAGCTGTAGTGAAGACCAAATCAAATTCTTGCAGGATTACGATCCATTTAGAATACTTTCCCCCCCAAAACTAACGAGTCAGGATATAGGTCATAGGGTTGCATTCATAAATCACTGTGGTTATGAGCAAAAGGATATAGTGCCGAAAACATTAAATAGCCCAAACGACAGCCAAAGCCAACTTCTCGACATGTGCATAACATGTTTTAGTGTCGAGGAGATTCTGACTAAGGCAATAGATTACATTTTCATTACCTTCATCGTTTTCTTGGATCAAAACCATAGAAATAGTGCTAGGGGTTGTGGCTAGGTAAAGAAAGTAATCTCGATAATAGTCCCACGGATGCAACAAAGGAGCATTTACGAGGACGACCTTGAGATTGTCAAAATATTTTTGGGACACCTCATCCCATACAAAGGGCATTCCTTGTTTGAGCAACCAGGTAAATCCCGTGACTAGCCGGCATAGTTGGGTATAAAATGATGGAGAAAGTTCGCCTTTCCTTATAGGCTTCGAAGTTGGTGCAGTGAGGATGGAGGGGGTAAAGTTACAATGGCCTTGACTTTTAGTATATCTAGGTGAATGTCGTCCTTGGAAATGATGAAGTTGAGGATTCGTGCTGATTTTACGTAGAAAACACATTTGTGCAGGTTTAAGCGAATGTTATAGTGCTTGCAGTGCAGAAAAATCTGTTGAAGATGGTCTCGGTGATCTTGGTGCTTACGAGAATGAGCGGGAAGGTCATCTAAGTAAGGCTGGATAATGTTGCAAATATTGTGAAACACATAGGAAATTTCCCGTTTAAATGTGGCTCCAACATTTTTAAGGCCGAAAGGGAGCTTCTTGTATGCTAACATACCCCATGGACAAATAAAGGTTGTCTTTTATTTATCAGCCAGTGTGATATTGATCTGGTTATAACCAGAAAAACCATTCATAAAGGAAAATATCTCGCTCCCGACACATTCATCAATGATTTGATCAATGAAGGGAGTAGGATATTTCTCTTTAGGACAAGCACGATTGAGATCTCGATAATCCATGCAAACACGAATCATGCCTTGTTTTTTAGTCACCGGGACAATATTGGACACCCAGTCTATAAGGGGGATGGGATAGATGAACCCAACTTTGAGAAGCTTTTCAACTTCACCCTTAATAGTGGCGACCTTCCCAAGGTGTACCGGGCGAAGCCGTTGGAGAACGGGCTTTGCATGAGGATACATTGGTATTTTGTGCACCACAATGCTAGGATCAATGCCAAACATTTCTTCATAGGACCATGCAAAAACATCATGGAATTCCTAAAATAGACGAGTATGTTTCTTGATCTCATCTGGAGAACAAGATACCCCAATATGAATGTGTTCAATGACACTGGGTTTGATAGAGATGTCAATCGACATCGTTTGGGTAATATTACCCAAATTTCCTTCTGACCATACTTCATGAATAACAATCGGTGGTGGAAAAGGAGAAGAGGACTTTTCAAAAATGGTAGACATGACTGTCGGTTGAGGCAGGAACAAGAGTGATGATGCGTATCGATCTAAGGTGGTTCCTTGAGAGACATGATTTCCATGATTCCTTCATCAGCAAGGAAGGTCTCGGCTAAGGGATCAAGAGATTCCAAAGTGCCAAGCCACTGTGATTGAGAGTACGTATCGAAAGAGGTCTTCGAAATATGAGAATCAGAGGATGTGGAGTTTGAAGCCGAAACAATTTCCACGTAATTGACTTCGAGGGACTAAGCAGCATAACCTTGCCCCAAGTATCAACAAGATCCAGTGCAGGTATGACCCAAGGATCAGATTTAACTGAGATCATGTTGACGGAGGCAACATGAGGAGGTGGAAGTGGAAAAATTCCCATTAAGGCAGAATCTTTGAAAAGACCTGCCCCCACACTCTCATAGGGAGCACCAGTGTGCTTGATGTACAGAACATTTCCATATGAGGAGGAAGAGGCAAAGAAAGATAATCTGATTGACAGTGACAATCTCCCTCTGATGGGGAAAATGAATCATGTGAAATGAAGAGGAGGCCACGACATGCATGGCATGAGTCCAACTTTGATTGAGAA